>JAMPIV010006857.1:197500-617274 GCA_024509875.1 Oreohelix idahoensis
GAGGCGGGACAAAATGGTACGTTGCAGAAATAGACAGTGGGTATTGATACATGGTTTAGCTAGCAAACCAGAGGGCAGCTATAAGGTTGCAATAGGCTGTCGGATTACTGTAGACTCTTTTTCCATTACACGTCACAAGTCTAAAGAAAATATGATAGGTGAGTCTAAAGAAAATAAGATAGGTGAGTCTAAAGAAAATATGGTAGGTGAGTCTAACGAAAATATGAAAGTTGAGTCTAAAGAAAATATGAATTGTGAGTCTAAAGAAAATATGATAGGCGAATCTAAGGAAAATATGATTGGTGAGTCTAACGAAAATATGACAGGTAAGGAAGGAAAATATGATTGGTGAGTAATGAAAATATGACAGGTGAGTCTAAAGAAAATATGAAAGGTGAGTCTACATAAAATATGAAAGGTGCGTCTAACGAAAATATGATAGGTGAATCTAACGAAAATATGAAAGGTGAGTCTAAAGAAAATATGAAAGGTGAGTCTAAAGAAAATATGAAAGGTGAATCTAAAGGAAATATGATAGGTGAGTCTAACGAAAATATGAAAGTTGAGTCTAAAGAAAATATGACAGGTGAGTCTAAAGAAAATATGATATGTTAATATAAAGAAAATATTATAGGGGAATCTAAAGAAAATATGATATGTGAGTCTAAAGAAAATATGATATGTGAGTCTAACGAAAATATGATAGGTGAATCTAAAGAAAATATGATAGGTGAATCTAATGAAAATATGTAAGATGAGTCTAAAGAAAATATGATAGGTGAGTCAAAAGAACAAAATAAAGTAAATGGAGAAAAGAGGAGAGAAAGAAGAATCTTTTTTTCTGCATGTGATATGGCTACTGACGTAGACGACCATACTTCTCCACAACTTCCTATTGTTCCTATGCTTCTCTCCTTGTCATCTCTTTCCTCATCCCTTTCCACAACACGTTTTCTTGTTGTCACAATATATTACGTTTTTCCACTTCTCATAACGTGCCCAAGAATCATGGACCTGCTTCTATCTGATGTCTAGGATTAGTTTCATCTTGTTCATACCTTCGGACATTTTCTTTACTCTGTCAAGCAGCTCGTGGTCTTCTTAACATTCTTGTTTAATATTATGTCTCTGTGGCTTCCATTGACTGTGCTTGTTCACTGATTGTCCATAATTAGCTTCCGTATGACAAGACCAGCTTTGTGTAAAACTGAAGAATTTATTTTCTTACTTCCATTAAACAAAGATATTTTGAAATGCTGTCTTTGTTGGCCTATTCTATTTTGTTTTAAATTCTAGGGTTCTTCTTCCATCTGATAACATTAGTGTGGCCAAGTAATAAGATCCACGGACTAGGCTACAGAGGCCTACATTGACTGGGATGCTGCATTGTGAAGGATTTTGTTTTTTTCTAAATGACCATGACCTCTACATAAGTGATAGGTAAATGTCCAATAGCAGGTACTGCCGTAGGGGTGTGAAGTGTTACAAACCACTTGTACTAAGTCCATCCTTATAATGTGGGATGACTAGTTTCCTTCCTGTCTGCCTTTGCTTTCCATAACTCGAGAGCAGATTCACGTACCCATTTATAGCGGGATAGACTAATGGTTGACGCTATCAGGTTTCGATCCCGAAACCCGGTAACTTTGCCGAGAGAGACAAGCGGTCTAACCGCTGAGCCAATCGCCCGCTCAAGTGGGAGACTGAAGAGTGAAATGACGGTGCAAAGATAAAAAGATAGAAAAACGTAAGAAAATGAAGAAGTTAAAGGTAAAAGAGTGAAACGGAGATAGAGAGAGAGAGAGAGAGAGAGAGAGAGAGAGAGAGAGAGAGAGAGAGAGAGAGAGAGAGTGAGATTATGTGGCAGTGTCAAATGTTATAAGATTAATTGGTTTGGGTTAATGGTGATGTTTTGTCTGTGTATTCCAAGTTAGTAGTTGACTGGCTTAAAGTCCGCCAGATGTATTAATTTCTTGGTTTCAATCTATTTGGATCCAGGTTGGTTCGTTCCTCTTATGTTGTTTTAAATGTGAGATAGTAGTGGTGATGATGTGTGATACAGTATAACACTTGGTACAGGTTCACAACTAAGGGTCTAGCTCAACTGTAAAGAATCCCCAGTAACTTCTTTGATAAAATATCAAGTTTAATTGAACCATTGAAGTTTTTCCACGTAACAGCAACATTTGTACAAATCAGAAGTTACATTGGTTTTCAGACATAGAATCCGTTTCATGTATGATAAATTGTCCACTTCTTTCTTCAATCCTGCGGAGATTATAATATTCCTTAACATCTGTATCTTCTTCAATCTTCTCTATTGGAGGTACACTTACATATAGAGCTTCGGGTGTGAGAGCCTCTACTTTCTTTATATTTATCAATACTGGCTTCATTCGTTGCCTTACTTGATTATAGCATTTCTTAGACTTATGCTGAAATAAAAAATGTTATTGCGAATCGTACTTAGTTGTGTACCACAAAGTAAGAAATCTGTTTCACACAGATTTTCTTGAAATGAAGAAAATACTTTCTTGCGTCTGCAAATAATTGAAGAGTAAGGAAATGCACTGAGGTTCTTGTTGAATATCTCAGCGAAGGAGCCAGGACTTATGCGACAGACCGGGGGAAGCGACAAATACTATCCCCGCACAGTTAAAATCACGTCCTATGTGCAAGGCTCGAATTTTACAACTAACTACCAGAAAATTATTTCTGGGCGTCTTTTCGGTAGTGCGCAATTCTAGCAACCGTTTTATTGGATAAACGATTATTATATTAATTTATTTACTGGTCATTCTATCAAGCGATCTTACAGTGAGTAAGGCTATTCCCTTTAAAGGTCACTATTTGCCTTGGCAACTCCCGCCGAAAGTAGCGTTGGTTCGCCCGGCTTGACATAGTTTCAGTTTCGTTGTTATGTCATTCTATTCTCAATGTATCTCGTGGCTTTTGTTAACTACTAAATGTCGTAACTGCACTGTTTACTTTCTATAGTATTTAATAGTAATTTCTTATGTTTTATTATACTTGGTTACTAGCACGAATAAATGCTATGGTAGTAGGTCATGCGGCCACATATGTGTGAGTAAAGTGTAACGAGAAGCAATGGAATAAATGGAAATAGAATAAGTGAAAGAGTATAAAACAGAACGAAACAGGACACATGAGCTTTTTATTTTCTTCACTAGACTACCCCATTTCCACGAAGCACATTCGTTTCAATTATAGACAAGTGTCCTTTGGTTATATAGAGTTCGAAAGTGGTAAAAATGGCAGGTAAATTGATAGCAACCGCGATTGGTGATGGCAAAGAAAGATAAACAGGCATCTAACAACAAGTCACAAGAGATAATCAATAACAGACCTGTTAACGGGCAAACAACGGCCGGAAGTAGTTGAAGACATGATCGCCTAGCTAGCCGATATGGCACTTGGTGACTAATGATGATAGGAATGCTAACAAACATATTCCAAAACAAAATTATTAACTGAAACTGACAAGGTTTGTGATCTATCCCTGAATCAAATATTTGTAATACAATAACGATACCATTAGATTTTTAAATTCTATTTTCATTCACTCTATAACCTTCAACACCGTAAGGAGCATAGGCGTTCAGTAAGGTTTCTATTTTATTTGAAGATTAATATGACGACACAATTTTCTCAGTAAGTAGGTTATCATCAGCAGACAACAAATACCCCAACTTTTATCTTCAGACTTGTAGTAAGTTGGCTGCATATTTTCTCATTCACTAAGTAAATTTGTCATAGCTAGTAGTCAAAGACAAAGGACTAACCACCGATTAAAGAATATGTTGACAAAAAGGACAAGGTGTGGACAGTACATGAGTGCTGGACACCCCTCAGTCCCTATATATATATACAATTGGTGTGTGTGGAATGAGGGCGAAGCATGTTCCAATCAACTTAGACAGAGGGCGAAGCATGTTCCCATCAACTTAGACACAAGATCCTTCGATTTAATTAGGGAGTATGGCCAAATATAAACGACCGGACGGTCTAGAGTTAAACAAACAACAGGAAATCCCGCTTTTAAAAGTCCCGGTGTCCTGGTAACTGATAACAGGAAGTAACGCTTTTAAGTCGGCGTATCCTGGTAAACTATGAGATGCAAAAAGTCCTAGGCTTTTTTTTTTTATTTATATGAAATGAAATCAACCATTCCAGTACATCGATCTTGATTGGCCTGAGTTAGCCAAAATCTAATTTATCTCCGTGAGCATGTTGGTGATAAACTCAATTCCACTTCGGCTTGTCACGCGTTTTTTTTTTATTTTTTATAATCTACTTTGCCTTGTAGCTGCCTATGATGCAGAGGTCTACAATCAATTATTTCAACGTTCTCGTGCATTAGACATCAAGTATTTTAAACGTTTCGTGCATTAGACATCAAGTATTTCAAACTTCTCGTGCATTAGACATCAATTATTTCAAACTTCTCGTGCATTAGACATTAATTATTTCAAACGTCTCGTGCATTAGACATCAATTATTTCAAAGTTCTCGTGCATTAGACATCAAGTATTTCAAACTTCTCGTGCATTAGACATCAATTATTTCAAACTTCTCGTGCATTAGACATCAATTATTTCAAACTTCTCGTGCATTAGACATCAATTATTTCAAAGTTCTCGTGCATTAGACATCAAGTATTTCAAACTTCTCGTGCATTAGGCATCAAGTATTTCAAACTTCTCGTGCATTAGACATCAATTATTTCAAACTTCTCGTGCATTAGACATCAATTATTTCAAACGTCTCGTGCATTAGACATCAATTATTTCAAAGTTCTCGTGCATTAGACATCAAGTATTTTCAATTTTCCCCGTGCCGTCCTTGTCTCTCATTTGTTCGTCTCCAGTTTGTTTCTCTGTCTACTTGGGATCTCCTTTTATTTGTATACCCCGGGGATTCTAGGAAATTGATTACCTTGTGATAGTAATTTGTCTCATGTTACAACTTGGGTAATTTGATTTTAAATTGGATATGATACATCAGTGAATGTTAGCGCGCATGACGGAAGTGGAACAAATATGGCTAAATCACAGTTCGCCCTTTAAGAGATTCAATACCCTGTACCACCTGACCCAAGGTGTGCCCTTTCGGTTATAATTAGGTATATTGTCTTAATAGCAACAATCCCGGACCTCAGGGTCTTTTATGTTTGGACATGCGCCCTAATATAACCGACTAGGTTGAACGGGACGCGCCTCGACAAAACGAGGCAAAAGTTTATTTTTAACAAAATTATCCAATTTGGATTACTTTATTGTTATCTCAATCGCTTATTTTGCTAGTAAAGATGTCTGCCCTGAAAAGAGTTGGTCCTTATTTGGACAGCCAACTGTCTGGAATCGTCACGTCGCGTGCATATCATAGAACTGTTGCTTGTTCACTCAACTGTTGTTTCTTTTTTCAAGTGTGTTTTTATTATTTCTACATCTGTTATCGTTAGTTTTCTCGTAGCCCTGAAAAAATGCTAGTCACTAAAAGGACGTCTAGCTGATATGTAGACCAATGTGCGTTCTTGGTTGGTTCAACTCGTGTTTACCAATACTGTCTACTCATTGTGCTGTCTTCATTAGCTCTACCTGATTTACAACTTATGGTTGGAAGCATGCCCTGTAACGTTTCATTTATTATTCTTTGGGTTGTTCGCTGCTTCCTGTGTAAGTTGGTATGTCAGTGATGTCATGTCATTCTCTCTTGTTCCATTCTGTGATGGTAATGTCAGCTCTGCAGTAGTAGTCCAACAATGGCCGAACTTAGATAATAAAATGAGTGTCTTCAAAGGTATCAACCTTCGATCAAGATTACTCTTGTAAAGAAAAGCAAGCATAACAACTGAGATCCTCTAAGCTGTCATGAACTTATTATTCTTCTGCCCCTTCTGTGAGGAAATATATTGACTCGTATTTTTTTAGCCCAAGCTGAAGGTGATTCGGCAACTATTAATTAGATAACAATGTGATTATGTATTTAAAACAATATGAGTCATACGGGTTCAGACACACAGTTCACTCAATAACGATTTTTCCAACTATATATTTATAGTTACAGATAAGCATGTATAATAATCACTTATGGGTTAACAATGTAAATAATAAAGTTGTTTATAAAAATGAAGCGATGATATTTCATCATCGGATGGTATAAAATGTTGGTGGATAATAGGAAAAAGATTGGAAATCTGCATTAGCTGCGCTGTTATGGTACTTAGCTGCCGGTGTGGGATCGGTTGGCGTCAGCTTTAGGCGCTGTTGGTTCCCACAGGTGCCTTGGACTGGTCCTTTTCTTCAATAGTTAAATCTGGTGGCAGTAGCACGTCCCTTAAAACAAGGCCTGGGTTACTACTTAGGTTGTCAAACGTCTTCAAGACCCGTCTGATGTAAGTGTCTAGGTGTCGATTACTGGCAACTTTGATATCGGACGAATTATTACACAGGATTGATGCACAAAATGGCCATCATTTACTGCGACTAGTTTAAGATGCAGTAATTCATTGAGATAGATGGAGTTACAGCGCATCGAATCCTTCTAGTATTTCCACTTGAGGAAAGTCCAAAGGCTTGGGCTTTGTTGCTGTCATTTTCGACGGAGTCATCTGTCAAGTTATTTGCCTATGTTTTATCATAAGTATAATTGTGTCTTTACCTGCGATGTCAGGTTGATTAGGGGTTGTCTTCCCTTGTTTATTCATTCATTGTGTTTTGACCTTTAGGGTCAAAGGTGGACAGTTCGGGCGTAGGCCTATGGGAAGGTTTTTTAAGCGGGAGAGATATACTTCCGGCAAGCCGTAAAGGTCCTGTTTTTCTGAAGGGACCAAGAGTCCATTGTGTTTTCGGGGAGAATCTTCGAAGTAACTGCTATGGCAGTTTTCCCCAGTGAATCTCTGTGTGTTGGAATGACAGCAGAGTTCCTTGTTTAGTTCTGTGGATTCGGGTACAGGTAATACCGACTTTTTCCATTACTATGCTTTCGGTGGCAGAACATGTTAGAAGATTGCCTAGTCTGTGAACAGCAGCTCACCGATCCGCCATTTCAGAACTTATATATTTGTGCTCGAGGTAGCCATCCAAGACTGTTAGTCTTTATATTGTCCAGAAATCCAGTGACGAAGATATATTGTGGGAACCGCAGATTGGCGGGATTTATGCCTACAATAAGCATTACTGCAGGGTTGATGGTAACCTATTTAACAGAAGTACACAGCCGACGTCAGAACGAGGCCTGTGTTTTCGGCTATTATATTACAGCCTGATAATGTGCAATTGGCGGGGAATGCCAAGTTGCACCTACGTGTCAAAGTGACTAAGGCATCTGACGCGTTTAGTCAGAGATGCCAAGGGCGAAGCTACGAACTGTCATTATTGAAGAACTTTGCTATTGATCATGCACGTCTATTCCGATGTTTACCTTTTTGAATGACAAATGTTTACCTATCGATTTCCGGTCAGCATGACCTTGTTACACTGACTGTTCCTGTTGATACCATGTGTGTTCTCGTCAATAAATGTTTTGAAACATGCCTGCAGTGTCAACGCATCCTTGATTACTGCATGTGAGAGTATGGGTTGCAGGGTCTACATCTATACGAGCCTAAACACATTCGCGCCTTCATTCGCACCCACACTCAGTTCATCATACGCTCGCACTACACACCTAACAACATGTATACTGTCTTGGGCCAGTGATCACCTCAACAAGAGAAACAGACAGTTACATTTCTGGTGGACCAGTTACGTGGGCTCTTCTGATACATTTCTTGTCGCCAATGTGGCCTAGAGACTTACATTTCTGATGGACCAGATCTGTGGGTTTAAAAAGAACAGAGCGAGCATTTAACATTATTGTTGACATTAATGGATCCAGAAATTTACATTTCTGGTTGGCTGTTACATGTATGATGTCTCCAGTTTTGTCCAGAAAGTTACAAGAAGGACAAGTACACATTACATTTCTGATCTGTGGGTCTAAGCTACACACTGGACAGCCGTAACACACAGCGCTAATTCTACACTTGCAAGTTTTGGCTACAACAGGACAGAAATAGGTCATCAACGGTTGACCCAGATAAAAAGTACGAGCATTTATATTATAATGCTACATAAACCACAACAAGACAAGTACTGAAGTTAACATCTAGGCGTTTGCTACGTGGACCATAACTGCATAGAAGGCGGGTTCCTATTGTGAACAGTACTGCTGGTTGTTACACGTTTCAGTCAACAACAGACTTTTCTATGTCCGAGCATTCAAGCCACATTGTTCGAGGTCAAGTGTTTGTAAACAGTACGTGGAAATTGTAAACATTCAATGTGCAAGTCCTAAGTCGAGAAGGTCATAGTAACTTTGGTTCGTGAATACCACTTTATACAGTGGATTTGACATTCAGTGCGCGTTTGACATTTTGTTTCTGTGTTCGCAAGGAGCAAGAAATTTATTTTAGTTTCAGCTGTGACTGAACTTGTTCTGCAACACATTGAAATTGATTGCTATATGTTTATGTTACTTCTACTGTTTTTGTGTATTTTTCTGCGGGTTTTCGGTTGGTGGGTCTTACAGTAAATATGCCACTTAATCGAGGCTTACTG
Organism: Oreohelix idahoensis; assembly: GCA_024509875.1. Taxonomy (NCBI): domain Eukaryota; kingdom Metazoa; phylum Mollusca; class Gastropoda; order Stylommatophora; family Oreohelicidae; genus Oreohelix; species Oreohelix idahoensis. The sequence goes on from JAMPIV010006857.1 coordinate 206,122, forward strand.
TAAGCGTTCTGTAGGTGCAAATTTTCTTAATTTGAAAATTTGCTAGTGACAATTGGTCGCTATTGATGTTAGCTGTGATGTAACTGTACTTAACGTTGTTTTTGTAATATTTTGTCTGTTTTTCAGTTTTGATTTTCGATTTGTTTTGTTTGTATTCTGTAGGTCTCTCCTTTCTTTTGTGTATTTCTCTACACATTTTTGGTTAAAACAGTGTTGCCATTTGTATTGTTTTGTATCTTTGTCTTTGTATTTTTTTTTTTGTACTACATTACTGTCATGCACAGTCTACATACATATACTTGGTCATGTATTGGTATTATTATTGATAAGGTAGACTCTTCATATAGAGTTTGTTAATAAAATATTATTATATAAGATATTTATACAAGTTCTTTGATAAAAGACTTGTTATCTACAAAGATTGAGACAAGGTGAAATACATATTCAAGTTCTTTATAAAAAAGACTTGTGCCCATAGTGAGTGGGATATAAGGGATTTTTTTCCACAGGTACTCAAGTGATTTTTTGGTTACATTATAAACAAGAGGACCATACAAAGTCTTTGTCTAAGACTAAGAGAGTGAAATAAAGTGAAGTGAGTATACAAGTCTATCATTTCAGACTTGTCTCCCATTAAAGTGAGATAATTTAATTGATTTACTTCTGCAAGTTACTGATCTCATTAGACAAGATGTCTACATTAGAGTACTTTATTACACAAGGGAGAGCTCTTGATAAAACTGGTCAACAGTTAGAAGAATGGGCTGTTGCTCAATATGACAAAGCATTAGCTGCTGAAGAGAAAAAAGCTGCTGCAGAAGAGAAAAAAGCTCTGGCTGAAGAGAAAAGATTAGAAAGAGAAGCTGCTGCAGAAGAGAGAAAAGCTGCTGCGGAACAAAAAAGGCTAGACAGAGAAGCTGATATTGCTGCTGAACAAAAGAAATTGCAGATGCAGGTGGAGGAAAGGAGATTTGAAGCTGAACAAAAGAGATTAGACAAAGAAGCTGCTGCGGAACAAAAGAGATTAGACAAAGAAGCTGCTGCAGAGGAGAGGAAAGCTGAGGCTGAAATTAGAAAAATGGAACATGAGGAAAGAAAACAGAAGATGGAACTTGATGAAAGACTCGCAACTTTGGAGTTAGAGAAATTGAAATTGGCGAGTACGGGTGCTCAGCAAACAACTTCGAGTACGACAAAGGAGTTTGTTAGTAGGATTAAATTGCCTCATTTCAATCCTTTAAAGGATGACGTAGCAGATTATCTAGATAGATTCCAATTTTTGTGCGATACGCATAACATAAAAAAGGAAAAATATGTTGAACAACTGATGCCATTTTTTACAGGTGACACAGTGACTACTCTTATGACAATAGTCGAACATGAGAGGACTAATTATGATGTTGTCAGGGCAGCATTGCTAAAAAAATACCAACTAAAAGAAGAAGATTATCGTCTTCGTTTTAGGACAATGTTGCCAGAAAATGGAGTAGATTTCTCAGATTTTGTTTCAAAGATACATCGTACATTTACACGATGGGTTGAGTTGTCTCAGACTGAGAAAACATATGAAGGTCTAATGGACTTATTATTGCGAGATAAGGTTTTGTCATCTGTTAATGATTCTTTTCTTGCATTCCTTCATGAGCGTAAGCCTAAAAACTTAAAAGATATGGAGGAATACTGTTGTCAGTATGCCACAGCGCATCCCCATGCTACAGTTAGCAATTCTAAAGTGAAAGAAGGGTTGCCAGCTGCTTCGGCAACACCATATGGCCCTAATTTCAAAAAAAAATTTCAGGGTGTGCAACAAAACTGGAATAGGGGAAGTAATCAAAATTACACCCAGAAGCGGAGTAATCCAACACATGATGGTTCTTCGTCTATGAATTGGAGACAAGATGGTAGTTCTCGTAATTTTAGTGGTAATAATTTGAGACACTTTCGCAAAGGCTATCCAAATAATAACTATTCAAATTTTCGAGGTAATCATTCTCGACGTCAAGATTATGACGATGGTGAATTTAGAAACCGGGATTCAAACCGGAATGATGATTACAGTAGGCAATATGATAACAATTACAGGGGAAATGATAGTCGAAACAATTACAGGGGAAATGATAGTCGAAACAATTACAGGGGAAATGATAGTCGAAATAATTACAGGGGAAATGATAATCGAGGCAGACCTAGATTTAACAAGAAAAGACCTTTCCAACAGGCAAACTCTGCACAACAAGAGTTTGATGGAGCCTGTAATACAGTAAATGATAGTGGTAACTCTAGGGCTATCACTGGTTGTGCTTTCGATTTTGGGAGAGCAACTGAATGCCCCCAATGCTTAACATTGTTTGACTCATCGACTGTATCTACGCTAAGTTGTGGTCACCCTCTTCCTGCTCTACCTGCTACAGTTGCGCATGATGGGAGAGGATCTCTCATCTTACATAAAGGTCTAATAAATGATATGCTAGTCTCAGTACTTTTCGATTCGGGATGTACTACCGTCGGGGTTAGGGAGTCTCTGATAGATCCTTGCTGTGCCACTGGAAAAACAATCAAATGTGTTACATTTGGTGGTACTATGGAAAGTTATCCTACTGCTATTATTAGGATTGACACTCCTTTCTTCACAGGAGAGGTCCATGCATGTCTTCTTCCTAATCCTATTGCGGATCTTATAATCGGTCGTATTCATGGGGTTAAGGAATGCACCCCGCAACAAATTTCTAGTTGGGAAGAAAAAAACATTCAAACGGTCAATGCAGTGGTGACAAGAGCTCAAGCTCTTAATCCCCCAACTTCATCTGATAATAGTAATGAAGTTGATAGCCAAGACGAGCACTTGGTGATTTCCCATGACTCGTTTGTTAAACGTCAAGAAGAGGATCCTTCTTTGAAGAAATTCTTCCTTCTTGCAAAGAAAGGGGATCCCAATCAAAATACGAATCACAAATCGTATATCACTATGAAGAATGGTATATTGGTACGAATGGTACAACACTCGGACAAGTCTATGCACTCGCAAATTCTTGTGCCTAAGTGTATGAGAGCCTTAATTCTTCGTCATGCACACGATTCTCAGTGTGCTGGACACATGGGTTTTTCCAGAACTAAAACTAGAGTCCTTGCGTCCTTCTTTTGGCCATTCGTGAATAAAGACATCCGAATTTATTGCCGATCTTGCAAAATTTGTCAAGAGGTCAAGTCTAGGGGTCCGAGACATGCTGCTCCTATTCAGGCTGCAGATATTCCGATTCGGCCGTTTCAGAAAATGGCTATAGACATCATTGGTCCGTTCAAGATTAAGTCAGCCAGAGGACACCAATTTATCCTCACTTGCGTGGACATGTGCACGCGTTGGCCAGAGGCTATTCCTCTGAAGAGCATATCAACTGTCGATATCGCTGATGCTCTTTGGCTCGTATTTTCTCGTCTGGGATTCCCCGGAGAAATACTGTCGGATCACGGCACTCAGTTAATTTCGGACGTTATGTCTCAGGTAATGGCTACGCTAGACATTAAAAGGTCTCTCAGTAGTATTTATCATCCAATGTCCAATGGATTGGTAGAACGTCTTAACAGGACACTAAAGAACTTACTTGGCAAGATAACGGAGGATCATCCTGAAGATTGGGACAGGGTTTTACCTGCAGTCCTCTTTGCCTATAGAGAGGTTCCCAACGAGCATACAGGGTTTTCTCCTTTCGAACTTGTCTTTGGCGCGCAACCGCGCGGGCCGATGTCCTTGTTACACGATTTGATAACTTCCGATAATATTGACGATGATACACAATCGTCATATGAATATGTCATAGCTCTTAGAGAAAAGATTATCGAATCGTGCAGGTTAGCAACTTCATCTTCCGAATTTGCGAAAGAAAAAGCTAGGCGATTTGCTAACAAGAAAAGACGCCTACGTCAACTTTGTCCTGGAGACAAAGCATATGTCTTACTGCCCTCAAGAGAGAATAGACTTCTCATTTCATGGAAGGGTCCATACACTATAGTCTCAAAAATTTCCGATGTCGACTATATTGTCAATGTGGATGGAAGGCATAAAACCTTCCATATAAATATGCTAACAGAGTTTATTGAACGTCCAGACTATTTGCAGCCTATTTTCCAGGCGACGGACGACTCTCCAGTCCAACATGGTCACATCTCATCCCTGTCCGTTATACAGGATGAGGAAACTATTTTTTCTGACGTGAACTTACCTCTTCCTGCGATTCCACTTACTTCAACGGAATCGTGGAGAGACGTTACAGTCTCTTCCAACTTGTCTTTTGAGGAACAGCGTCAAGTATCCTCTACGTTACAATCATATCAGGATGTCCTTACCGACATTCCTGGACACACAGATGTCATAGAACATGACATCATACTTACTGATCGTAATCCGATCAGAGTAAGACCATACCCAATACCTGTTCATTTTCAAGCACAAGTCGAGAAAGAATTGGATGAAATGATTCAACTACAAATAATTGAACCATCCACTTCAGCTTATTCTTCGTCGATAGTTATTGTTCGAAAGAAAGACAATAACATACGTCTTTGCGTTGACTATCGCAAATTAAATCAAGTTACGAAGTTCGATGCTGAACCTATGCCGTTATTAGATGATCTACTTATTAGACTTTCTAAAGCTAAATTCTTTACTAAACTAGACTTGTCGAAAGGTTATTGGCAAGTCCCACTGACGGAACACGCCAAACCTCTCACTGCTTTTTCGACACCTAGGGGTCTGTTTCAATGGAATTTTATGCCTTTCGGGCTTATGAACGCCCCAGCGACTTTCGTGCGCATGATGCGACGAATTCTATCAGATCGTGCAGATGTCATTGCATATTTAGACGACATCTGTCTTTTCAGCGATACTTGGGAAGAACACTATTTGGGTCTAAAGGAATTGCTATCTACTCTACGTGAGCATAGTTTGACTGCTAAACCCTCTAAAGCTTTTGTTGGATTTAGTGAAATTTCCTTCCTAGGTCATCGAGTTGGTCATGGTCTGTTGAAGACAGAGGACCAAAACATTTCAAAGATATTAAATATCTCGGTTCCGAAGACGAAAAAGCAAGTGCGTAGTCTCTTGGGATTGATACAATTCTATGGAAGATTCATTGAGAATCTGTCCTCCATTATGGCACCACTTTCAACGTTATTGAAAAAAGGTTCTCCTAATATGGTGCGTTGGTCCCAGGAATGCCAATCTTCATTGAATCAGGTTAAGAATTTGTTCTCATCTCATCCTATCTTAAGACTACCAACGATTGATAAGACTTTTGTCCTTCGTAGTGATGCCTCTTCCACTGGGATTGGAGCGGCACTAATGCAGGAATATTCAGGAACTCTGCATCCTGTAATGTATATTTCTAGGAAGCTAAATGCGGCAGAAAGGAATTACTCGGTTTTGGACCGTGAATTGTTGGCTATGGTTTGGTCCATTCTTAAGCTACAAAGGTTCCTTCTGGGCGCGCATTTCTTTATGGAAACCGACCAAAAAGCTCTTACGGCTATGCAAAGTAAGGATTTGAAGAGCTCGAGATCGACTCGTTATGCTATTGCTCTTCAGCCTTTCCATTTCACGGTGCGAGCTATCCGTGGTTCGGATAATGTGATGGCGGACATATTGTCTAGATGCCCACATGATTCCAGTTAAATCTTGTGTCCTAGTTTTTCCTGATACACTTTCAGACTAAGGTCTGTCCTTAATATCATAATATGTTGTAATACAAATGTATTTGGATGATGTTTAGATAATTTAACAAATTTCATTTTGTCCATCCATCAGTGATATGTTGCTAATATAGCAGTGTAATTCATGACATTTGTATATTGCTACAATTATATTATTTAGTAATGTTTGATATATGATTAGTATTGCCAGCAACTTAGGTTTCTTGAATGGTATCCCTTAGTTTGTTTGGCTTAAAGGAAATATTTTCTCCTATGTTGAGAGATGATTTGTATTCTCTTCAGACGCTTTATTTATGCGTCTATTGTACCTGATATTAGGTTCAGTTTTTGCATGAGCACAGAAGTGATACTGGTGCTATCTTGCTCATGGACATATTAAAAAAAAAAAATTTCATTTTTTTTTTTTTACAGGGGGGTGGTAGTAATGTTGCTGTCATTTTCGACGGAGTCATCTGTCAAGTTATTTGCCTATGTTTTATCATAAGTATAATTGTGTCTTTACCTGCGATGTCAGGTTGATTAGGGGTTGTCTTCCCTTGTTTATTCATTCATTGTGTTTTGACCTTTAGGGTCAAAGGTGGACAGTTCGGGCGTAGGCCTATGGGAAGGTTTTTTAAGCGGGAGAGATATACTTCCGGCAAGCCGTAAAGGTCCTGTTTTTCTGAAGGGACCAAGAGTCCATTGTGTTTTCGGGGAGAATCTTCGAAGTAACTGCTATGGCAGTTTTCCCCAGTGAATCTCTGTGTGTTGGAATGACAGCAGAGTTCCTTGATTAGTTCTGTGGATTCGGGTACAGGTAATACCGACTTTTTCCATTACTATGCTTTCGGTGGCAGAACATGTTAGAAGATTGCCTAGTCTGTGAACAGCAGCTCACCGATCCGCCATTTCAGAACTTATATATTTGTGCTCGAGGTAGCCATCCAAGACTGTTAGTCTTTATATTGTCCAGAAATCCAGTGACGAAGATATACTGTGGGAACCGCAGATTGGCGGGATTTATGCCTACAATAAGCATTACTGCAGGGTTGATGGTAACCTATTTAACAGAAGTACACAGCCGACGTCAGAACGAGGCCTGTGTTTTCGGCTATTATATTACAGCCTGATAATGTGCAATTGGCGGGGAATGCCAAGTTGCACCTACGTGTCAAAGTGACTAAGGCATCTGACGCGTTTAGTCAGAGATGCCAAGGGCGACGCTACGAACTGTCATTATTGAAGAACTTTGCTATTGATCATGCACGTCTATTCCGATGTTTACCTTTTTGAATGACAAATGTTTACCTATCGATTTCCGGTCAGCATGACCTTGTTACACTGACTGTTCCTGTTGATACCATGTGTGTTCTCGTCAATAAATGTTTTGAAACATGCCTGCAGTGTCAACGCATCCTTGATTACTGCATGTGAGAGTATGGGTTGCAGGGTCTACATCTATACGAGCCTAAACACATTCGCGCCTTCATTCGCACCCACACTCAGTTCATCATACGCTCGCACTACACACCTAACAACATGTATACTGTCTTGGGCCAGTGATCACCTCAACAAGAGAAACAGACAGTTACAGGCTTTCAGTATTATTATGGGGGTTTTGCGCTCTCTAATTTTAGCAGCTAATCCTAATCATTTAGCCGGTCCTATAGGTTGTTTTGGTCACGAGCTGTTATTTTGGCTGTCTGTGATCTCTCAAAATTGGAAGTCAGTGAAGAAGTCTTAAAATGTTGTATGTTATACGTAAAATGTTTGCCCACACACATGTTGCTTCGTTGATGAAAGTTCCAACCAGGAGGAGTCTTTTTAGCATCTTAATTACCAAAACAGATGCAAATAAGAGTCTGATTTTGGTAGGATCCCCCCTCCTATGATGGAGAACATTACTGCATGACACATAAGATATTTCCATTACAGGTCATTTTTAAACTAATCTGACCATCCTTCATTGTTACTTATCATGTTTAACAACTCACAACATCACAGATCTATCACTGATAATCTCCTCCAAGATGGTACTTTCACGTTGTTGATTACCAGCACAAAGTCAGTGTTACCTCACTTTCTGTGCCTTAATCTTTAACAAGATGGTTGTCTTCCGACATACCAGTGAAATCGACCGTGTCTTTGGGCACGTCATGTTTGCGACTAAAACCTTATCTCAAGTAATTTATGTTATCCATATTGGAAAACCTGAACCAAACCACATAGCTTCATGGCAATTTCTTCCATCCATCCTCACGAATCAAACGGTTGTTATCTACCATCTCCGGCAAACGTTTGGGTTTTTGTCCTACGACGACTGAGGTAAAAAGATAACCTGTTAGTTCCCAATAGTACGTCTAGTATTAACAATAAGAATGCCGCTAAATGTAGACTCAATCCGTCTGGTAAGCGATTAGTCAAGCAAGCACAGTGACGTGGCTGCAAAACAGGTCGACAGGCAGGTACCGTGTGGAAAGTGACGAATTAGGACAAGATAACTGTGAACGATGAAAGCGTAAACAACAAATAACAATAGAATGGGCATGTGGAAGGAATGATCGAGTAACCTGTCGGAGAGGAGAAGGAAAAAAGAAAAAAATGACGAATGAATTTCGTCACATTTTCCTTAAACAATGTCTTCGTTTTTCCCTTCAGTCCTGCAAATGTCACGTTGTCTTCTTCTATGTTGTTTTGTATTATTCTTATGTGGTGTTTCATTTTCTATGGGCTTTACAAAGTCTCCCAGTGTTGAGGCTTCGTTGTTGGTGGACTTACTGCTTTCTGTTTCCACCCGCAGTGTTTATTTTATATTTCACTGATATAGTCACTTATATGAATTTGATTTTTATGTATCTGGAGAAACGCATTCGAACTTTAAATTGACCACACTAACATCTTCAGATTCTTCTTCTTCTTCTTCCGTCCTTAGCCAACGACCGGCAAAGCAGTCAGTGGCCATTACGCCTAGTGGCGTCTTAAGGGCAACAGCGAATTTATTTTCTCTGCCGTTGTTCCCATCACACCTAATGGCGTCTTTAGGGCAACGACAAATCAATCCGTTCGCTGTTGTTTCCGTAATCAAAGTGACTATCTTCAGATTACACAACACTATTCAGCACAGTGGGTCTGTTTCTGTTTAGATGACACATCACGGTTTTGTCTCTGTGTGGAGTGTATTTTTCTCGACCGAATCTTTCAGCATTTTTCTGATTTTCTTACACAGGGGGTCATCGATATACGTTTTAGTTATGTTCCTAAAAAGCACGACTTATAACGAAACGACGTATGTCGGACATCGATTTCCCATTGGCCTAATGTATTATGTGGGAGATACGTCCCAGACCACCAAAAAAATTCGACTTAATATGAAATGTATAGGCATATGAATAGGAAATACTCTATTTATTGTACACTAAACTGTAATACAGTATAATCCAATACCATAATTCCCGTCGTAAGTACGTCGGTCGGTCGGTCACATCATGCACACAGTCATTTGCGAACTTTGCTATTTTCGAGAGTACATTAACTTTCAACCACAGCTAAGGGGTGCAAATGTGGTTGAAAATTAGACAACAATTGTATTGTTTCTCTTATATGTACTCTCCCGAAAATATAAAAGTGCGCAAATGACGGTGTGCATGAACAGTTTGATTATGGAAAGTCAAGATTTTAAAAGATGCACGAACAATTACGAGGCATGTTGTCATGAAAGAAATGTTAGTTATTTAGTCAATTTCCGGCTCATTAGATCATTATCACTGCTCCACATGTCATTTAGGAAGGTTACTCCATGTCTTCATATTTAATACGTCCATATAATTTTCACTACAAATATCTAATGACGGTTGCCTGCAATGAAATGACCACGGTAGTAATAGTACCGTCTGTAATACATGTAACAGAAACAACACAGTATAATTAAAAACCTATCAATTGTTACGGGTTATTGCAATACGTAATTATGGCCGTTTGTACGTCGGTCATATCTAAGGGATGCAACTGTGGTTGAAAGTTAGACATTAATTGTATTTTTTCCCTTATATGTACTCTCCCGAAAATAGTAACACTCAACTAAGAAAAGTCGGTGGATTGTGCAATACAAAGTGAGTGACCGTGATTTATGAATAAAACGTAAGTTTTTTTTTTTTTTTATTGTAGAACCCAGTTTAATTCCGGAAACGGATTTAACTCATCTTTTGTTAAAAATAACATTAAAATGTAAGTTTTTGATTGTTTCTTCAAGACAAAATGTGAATTCAAAGTATTGCAGACTTATTGTTGGAGCTACTAGCTGGAAATGAAACGGTTTATTGGAGCATAGATGCCATGATTTCCGATGATCCCAACGACGCAGTTGATTTCCCAACCGAGTTCCTTAACGAGCAGTGCCCATCAGGAATGCCACCGCATTTGCTGAAATTAAAGGTTGTTGCATGTATCATGCTATTGCGAAATCTGAACCCAAAAAAACGGACTATTAAATGGCACGCGTTTGGTCATAAAAGTCTTGCATCGGAATTCCATTGATGCAGAAATTATCACTGGCAGTAATAAGGCAGAACGAATCCTCGCATTGACTTAGAACCGAGCGAGTTTGCCATTTAGGATGCGTCGTCGTCAATTCCCACTGATTTTAGCATTTGCAATGACGATCAATAAGGCGCAAGGACAATATTTTGATCACGTAGGAGTTTTCCTTCCTGAACATGTTTTCAGACACGGCCAGCTCTATGTCGCCCTCACCCGAGGAACAAATCATGAAAACTTGAAAGTTTTTGTTAAAAACACTTTTTATCAGGGAACATTCTTTGAAACAAATCCACGCACTTTTACAAAAAATGTTGTCAGCAAACAACTTTTATATTGAATTTAAAATATTTTAAAAATATGTTACAGTTTTTTTATTTACTTTCGTCATTATTGACGGGTTATTGAGTCTGCTAGCCACCATGAATCTTTGCGTCATAAATATCAGGATAGCAAGACAAACTATCATTATTGAGTCGTGTTACTTTAGCTCAGTGATTCCTAACCTTTTTTCTTTGGGCCACACTTTCCGAATGAAGATTTGCTGGTGCCACTTAGAATTTTTTATTGATAAGAAATAACTTTAAAAAAAAACAAAAATTCAACTCCTATCAGTGCTTTATTCACAACACAGATTGTCTTTGAATATTTCGGCCACACCTGCCGTCCTCTCGCTCTACACCGTAGGAAAAAGAAACACTGGTTCTGAAACAGACTCTGGGACAGCGCTACTCTAAGATCTAAACTCCACTCGGAGCAAGGGGCAACATATAATAAATCAGTACTAATCAAAATGAAACAAGTTTGCTTCCATCAATGAAATGCAGTGGACTAAAAAAATAAATTTATAAAAACGCACAACTAGTAATACGTCTTTCAAAGAGAAAGGACAAGAAAAACATATGTTGCAGCCACAGGGCCTTCGTCAGGGACAGACAAACAAGAGACAGGAGGGAAAAAAGTGTGAATTAAGTGGAGAACATGAAACTACAGATATAAGAGAAAAATACTCCCTTATTGTGTTGTCATATGTTGGAGCAAAGATGGCTGCCGCTAAACCGGAAAGCGGAAGTGGATAATGTATTGAAAGCAACAAATAATGAAAACAAGGACTGGAAAACAGAGTGAGAGAAAAGTGATATTTTAAAAAAATTATAATAATAATAAATAAATAAATAAAACATAAATTTAAAAATTTAAGAAATATAAATAAATAAATGAAATAAAAAAAAAATTTTTTAATCATTTTTAAAAATAATAATAATAATAAAATGTATATATATATATTTATGCTTTCATCTGCAAGAGGTGTGGCATTACCTATAATAGTGAAACTGGCAGACGTTTGGCAGACAGGTTTCGTGAGCCCTTAAATGACATCTATCGTGGTAAACTTTTACCGGTGGCGTCCCTTCATTTCAATAGGTAATTCTGATATTCATGTCACTGCCCTCCTTTCATGTGTCGGTGATGACCAAACTCGCTTTTCGTTAGAGAATCGTCTCATTTTTCAAATGGGCGTTTTATCTCCTGATGGCCTTAATGTCCAGCATTATTTTGCATAATTCTGTGCGTTTTGCATTATTCTGGTAGCTTCTCTTTATGTTTCATACTTTATTTCTTCTGTCGTTGTTTTTCTGATCTATCTTTGTTTTTGCTTTGGTTCGTTTCATATCCTTCTATATCTTTTTAGCCGTCACTAGCTCATACGTCACTTCCGCATGACGCTTTTTTTTTTCTCAGCCATCTTGAATGCATCTTTTTTGGATCCAGCTAAGTGACTTTTTACTTGTTTTATTAGTTTTGTTTATTTCTGTCTTCGTTTCGTTGACTATTTACTTTCTTGTTTCGACATGTCTTTCTGGTTTTACGATTTTCTTGCATTATCATTGTTCTCGTTTCGCTCAGCACCGTTGTTCCATCTGCTTGTATCGCTCATTTGGTGTGTTCCTCGTCATTATATATTTTTGTAGTACCTATATGTAATTCTTGTCCTTGTCACCTGTTCGTAACTGTAGCTGACGAAGGGTAAAACCCGAAACGTCCCTTGTTTCATGTTTACCGTTAACTTGTAAAACTGATTTCATACCATATTATTTTTTAATTTATATATTTCTTTTTACCAGTTTTACAGCAGCCTCCTCATTCTCTTTCATTCCCTATTTGTAAGTACCCGGCTCGGCAAGCACCTTTCAAATATCGTCGATTGTCGTTCATATTCGAAAGCTTATTATTTTCTGTGATAGTTTTCTTGATTGTGCATAACTGGTGTATGAAAAGTGTACTGTACTGTTGTAGCGAGAGGAAAAATATACTGATGGTGATATTATCCTGGACAAATAGATGTATCAGATGATACCAGGATAGTGCCAGAAAAGAGACTGGTCTTAAAGAAATACCACATTCTCTGAAAAGAGCTTAGTAGTCAAGCTGTATAGGTTCCTAGATGAGATGGAACTGTACTATCTTGGAGACCTATGGGATATATATATATATATATATATATATATATATATATATATATATATATATATATATATATATATATATATATATATATATATATATATATATATATATATATATATATATATATATATATTTATATATATATATAATATATATATATATATATATATATATATATATATATATATATATATATATATATATATATATATTTATTTATTTATTTATTTATTTATTTATTTATTTATTTATTTATTTATTTATTTATTTATTTATTTATTTATATATAAATATGTATTTATATATAAATATATATTTATATATTTATATATTTATATATTTATATATTTATATATTTATATATATATATATAGATATATATATATATATATATATATATATATATATATATATATATATATATATATATATATATATATATATATATATATATATATATATATATATATATATATATATATATATATATATATATATATATATATATATATATATATATACATAACACATTTACAGTTAATTTATTAACTAGTATAATTCAAAGTTACTGTTTCTTGCTTCCTGATGGAATCTGTCTTTAAGTTTGTGCTCTCTTGAATATATGAATATTACTATCACTGTATGACTCATATGACTATCCAATGTCTTTTATATACACCACAGTTTGTTCATCATGACACAGTCTATCGGTTAATTTGTTTTGGTGTTTGAAAATTGAAGAGTAGCCCAACACTGAGCTACTTATCTGGAATAAAGTCATTCCTAGGCCTTGTATGACTGGATGGAACCCCCACCACTGCTGGTCCTCCACTCGTCAAGATGACACAGCTAAGACTGGCAAAAGCTCTGACAAACTTGACCATTTAATTGCTGACTTGGTCACTACAGATTATGTATGACACTCAGGGCAGGATATAACCCTCAATCACAGACAGGCTTTAAATGTTATACAGTCTGCTCACACTTCTGCAGATGGCAAATGAGGTGATATAACTGCTTGAGCTCTGTGTCTGTAGTTTGAATTAGGCGGTGAGTGAGTGTGTCTTTGGTACTCTCCCCTTTTATAATGGCTTTGCGGATGTACAGGATAGCAACTGGACCAAGGTACGTTTTCATGCATCCAAAATCGGGTAGGCCAGTCAAGAAGTGCTAATATGGTAAATCCAAAATAATTCTGGAATCCTTATTTCTTCACCGATTTCCTCCATTTAAGACTTATTTTACTCATATAAATGAGCTCTATCATTATGTCTATCCACTTTTTCCTATAGTTTATCCGACTATTCACTGCAGCAGCCGAAATAGGGGAAAACACAACATGGTTCATGCTCCGCTGTCTTTTATTCATAATAACTACGGCTCTACAACACATCCAGTGAATCTATTGCTATCAGCCTAAAGCTAATGATCCCTATTTTCGAATTGGGTCCTTCTTTATCTAGGTATTCCAGGATGAGTTGCACACCGCCTTCCGAAATATCGTACACATCTACACTTTTCGTTTCCTCCATTACTGGCGTACCTTCCGATACTATTTATATCAAGCTGGCTTTTCATTGGTCATTTACAACCACAGGAATTGTACGGTGATAATTTTTGAATGATGCCGAGAGGTGAATCAGACTTCATTACAACTGTATTATTTCGGTGATTTGTTTTTTTATATTTTAATTATTATTCAGATCGCTGTGTTTTTTAGAAGCTTGGCTTGATCTATACTGCCATGCATTTAATTTTGGTTGGCATGTTAATTTATGTCAGTCTGTATCTTTCTGTCTGGAGGAGTCTGCTACAGTAGAACTACTTAAAAGAGTATAGTTAATTATTTTTAATTGCGCTGTAAATTAAAGAAAAGTGTGGTTGCTAATTTACACATATTATTTAAATGTTTTTATCATATGGATTATTTCCCTTCAATCATATAGCCCGCGAATTTAATTTGTTTCCTTTGTCACAACAAATTACAGCTCCTACGTGCATATGGAAACATAATGGGAATACAGGTATACCTCGCTTTACAAGTATTGCGCTTCTCTTTATTGCGGTGGTCTGGAACCGAACCCGCAAGATCTCCGAGGTATACCTGTAATTTAATATTTGTCTTTTTCACAACTAAAACCTGCAACAAAGTAATTTCACATCGTTCCCCGCAAGACCCCAAAATAGAACGCTTACAAGTTTCCCGTAAAAATTTCAAAGAATGTGGATTTGCATTCGATACATACTAAGATATAAATTTCGCCTACATAAATATATATATTTATATCTTGAGCTATATAAAACAGCGTTTCTTATCTTCACACAATGTCAGTTTATGAACAGTCAGATTTGTGCCTTATTTCCTCAATTTGCTAATGTACTTATTTTGCTCTAACCTTTTATGTCTTTGGCCAAATGATTTTTAGCTTATTTTTTACAATTAATTCCTTTTGCTTGAAATGTCAGATGAATAATGTAAATTGGGAAGACAGCATGAATTGGTTGGGGTGGGGTGGCGGTTGGGGGGGGGGGGGGGGAAAAAGTGTACATAAAGTGAAAATAAAATTCAAATTAAACATAAAGTGTAAATAAGGAATAACAATGCAGTAATGCGTAAATTTGGAAAGAACCTGAAACATATGATAGAAGTATAAATTAGACAGATCATAAATCGCAGTATAACGCGCATATAACGCTCAGACACAAATAAACACATATAACTAGGTTATTCACTAACAACATATATTGACACACTCCTACTCACCCCCAAGTTCAAGAAGGTTATCAATTTGTTCACAGAGAACAAAGCGAAACTAATTAACAAGAGAACCACGTTCCACACTGGAAATCACGCCCAACTGTTTTATTACCGCCAGCGGGTAACGATAGAACCTGGAGTAGATGATGTGTTTACTCTTATGTCAGAAATGAGTGGTGTAATTCCACGTAAATGCGAATCCAAATACCACGTTTTCAATGTTTGTAAACACCGTGTCTATAAACTCGTTCAATACGTTTAGATCACGTATTAAGAATATTTTAGTTGTTTTAAAACGTGGTGAAGACGTGCTAAGTGCTGGTGTATGCTCGAGAACCTAATTCTCTATACAAGTACATTATTGATTACTCAGAGAACTTTTTTTTTTTTTTTTTTTTTTTTTTTTTTTTTTTTTTGCGTACGCCCGCTAATACTCGAGGCGAAATCTCAGGTTATTATTTATGTCTAACCTGACATTGATTTTACGTGAGTATCCCTTTATTTCTTGTACAGAGACAGGTGTCCCTCGCCATTCAGGCAATACTCGCCGATTTCGGAGGTACCCATTGCAGCTGGGTCGGCTCAGGAGCCGCCAGTCCCTGGTCGACGACACTCCTTCAAATGTCCTTGCCAGGTCTCGAGTTAATCCAGTCCAAATCCCGGTCGACGAAAAATCCTCAAATGCCGTCGCCCGGGTTTGATCCTGTATCACCCGGTCGCCAGAGCGGTGTTGTAACCACTACGCTAGCGCGGCTCCCAGAGAACTATTCAAATGTACGTTTATATTTTCCTTAAGAGCTCTTCAGAGACAGAAAAACTGACATTACATCGTTTTTATTCCGTTCTTTGAAGTTACTTGTATCTTCTACAAAGCATTTCCGGTCCTCTTCTTCTTCATCTTATTCTTGAAATACCATGACAGCTGGTCTAGATGATCACATCTCTCCACAACTTTCTGTCCCCAGTAATATTTCTCAGTTAGGTATATCTTCTTCTTCTTCTTCCGTCCTTAGCCAAAGACCGACCAAGCAGTCAGAGGCCATCACGCCTTGTGGCGTCTTAAGGGCAACAGCAGATTGATTTTCTCTGTTGTAGTTTCCCATCACGCCTAGCGGCGTCTTTAGGGCAACAACAAATAGATCCATCTGCCGTTGTTTCCGTAATCGGTGTGACAAGCCAACGGGTGATCAGCCCATTGGGCAGTTAGGTATGTGATAACTTTTAAATGCCATTATGTCATACTGTCCTGTATGTTCATTCTTTATCCTCCTCTTTCTCTTTTTCCTTTAATTGTTCCATTTGTCACAAATTATTCTAGCTTTTAACATTTTATTCTTCTTCTTCGTACATTCTCAAACGTCTACTTGAATATTTTCAAAGAAAGCAGTGGTAAGCTTGAGCTTATTTGTATCTCCATGGAGTTTTACAACAAATAGTACTGGTGACGGCTATATGTGCTTTCTCAGTTCCTCGTAGTATATTGGGCATCTTTGAAGCAGACGTTCAGCAGCCATTTTATCAGTGTCATATTTACACTTATCAGGTTATCAAGTTCTTTCGTGTCTTCTAAGTTTGTAAACAAAATTTACAGATTGCTATTCCGGATATTTTATTAAAACAAATTATCTCAGCGTTGGATGACCTTAGACATTTCAGTATTGATCCTATGAAAACTCGATTTGTGTTGCTCAGATTTAGTAAGTGTTTAAATGATTGCTTTCCTGGCGAAGTCGTTCTGAGAAATCAAAGTGCCACTTTAAATAAAAAATTCATCAACACAAATAAATGTGTCTTTTGTGGGTAAATAGAAATATCTAGATTTAAACATCATGTGAACGATCGTTGTAAAACATTCATTTCGGAAAACGTACATTTAAATCGAGTAATTTGATCAATATGTTCAAGAGGTTAAAGGAATAATGAAATGTTTTGAGAACTTTTGAACAATTTAAAGTATTATTTTTTACTCACGTATGGTTCCAGTGGACGTTAAAACAAAACAAACAAGCAGAAACTAGAATATGTGTCGTAAAAGACGAATATGAGCTGTTGAACGTATCATAGTACAATTATATTATGCATGCTACAGCAACAGTGACAGACGGTTCTTCTTTGTACAATTTCAGGTGTCAGCTCAAATATGTTTAAAGAAAGCTGTGGTCAACTTGAAGATGTTTATATATCCATAAAGTATGTCCTGAAATAGAACTAGTGATGGTCAAATGTGCTTTTTATGTTCCTCGTGTGTTGGGCACCTTTGCAGCAAATGTTTAGCAGCCATTTATCGGTGCCACAATTACACTCATTAGTAGTTTCCATCTTTAACTTGTTTAGTAGATGGTACCTCAATCTGTTGTGGCCTGTGCAGAATCTGAAGATTACACTTGTTTACGTCTACTGAACAGGCAGACCTGGATGACCTAAGAGAGAGTAATACTCCACAAACTGTGTCAGCGACTCAAAAGAGTTACAGAAACTGTAACTACGAGAACTCTGCCTGTCTAGAAACGAGAAACAAAACGGATGGCAGCAACGAAGTTATTGGGTGACAACATAAGCGTCGATCAAGCCGGACGAGGTATGTCCACAAACACAACACATCGTCTCCAAAAGAAAAGCGAGAGAGAACGAACGAACGAACGAACTTTATTTTCGAAGGGTAAAGAATTGGGCGCGCAGGCCCGTCTAACATTCTGCCCTTCCACTCTCATTAATCTTGCATACTATATCCTTTCATTCCTACATGATACTTTAAGCATTAATTTAAAGGCATGCAACATTATAAAGTTACCATAACAGCATTCATTTACAGTATGCAATCATAATAAATGTCGGCGTCTGTGGCCTAATGGATATGATCGCAGTTTCATAATCCAGATATACCAGGTTCGAAACCTGCTGCAGGCGGTTTGGTAGCAGATCGCTTTGTGTGGATTTTTAACAATGGTATAAGCGCCGTACCGTTCAGAAAGCAATGGCAAACTACTGAATGAAAACAATTGCCTAGAAAAATCACAAACAGCCAATAAAAGCTGGGGTTGATTGCCACGTCCTGTAAAGGATAAGCAACTAACTTTTTTAATCATAATAATTAAAAAAATGAGTAGTTTTTTTTTTTTTTTGAAACAAACAAGCTAGTAATTGGGGGGAAAAGTAATAATAAAATAAAATAAATAAAACAATAAATAAAAATAAATAAATTCTGTATACCGACACTCACTCATGCGGTCGAAGAAAATACATGGAGTATAACAAACATAGTGATGTGACAACGGGAAAGATGGAAGGAAATACATGGAGTATAACAAACATAATGATGTGACAACGGGAAAGATGGAAAGAAATACATGGAGTATAACAAACATAGTGATGTGACAACGGGAAAGATGGATGGAAATACATGGAGTACAACAAACATAGTGATGTGACAACGGGAAAGATGGAAGGAAATACATGAATGAGAGAGAGAGAGAGAGAGAGAGAGAGAGAGAGAGACAGGACCATGCCGAACTGGATACAAAAGTTGTTTATTTCCGCCTTAAATGCATCCCAGCTTTCACGAGGACTTGATAATATTCGTTTCTCGCTCTAAATGGGTCACTACCTACAAAAGATATTTACAACGCAGCCAAGATTCATTTTCAAATTGTATTTGTATTATCTGATGACATAACAATATTTCTTAATTCCAAAATCTCACATTCATTTTTCTTGTCAAAGTTTAGCACACAAATAACTTACCCGATTTTTTGCTTGAACTCAGACAGGCCAACCCGCTCCCTGTTTTGTCGTGTAACAATTCCCTTATCTGGCACTTTTAAAAATCATGGTTATCCAGGCAGGTAGCGTAAATAAAACAACTCGCGCTAACTTGGGGCAAGAGATTAGTGAACACAGATTTATTTTGTATGCAGGACGGCTGCACGGTGCAGTTTCTTGTAAATATTCCAGAAATCTCCATCATTGTTACGGCAGAAATATCAACAAAAACATTAGCAGCTAGGCTACCAACTAACATAATTTTATTATTTGCCATATGCCTTGCCGATGTTGTTGATGTAAGAGTTGCTTAGGTATTGAAATAATTTGTACATATTAATATTAGCAGCTGCTCCGTTTAGTTCCTATGGATCTGTGTGTAGATGAAGAAATAATATCGTTACTGGCTGCCTTAGGCGTGTTATTTGAGTCGTGTGTATGTGTGTGTGTGTGTGTCACAGTATGACCTTGACACTGTTCACTGTTTGTGTCATCCTGTCATTCATTTGTGCTCTTCATGTTCTATTTTCCTACCTGGGACAACATTTGGTATTTCCGAGTCATTGTTTACACTTCTTCCTGTAATAATTCGTCATGTCTGTTTACCTGATCCCTGATGAGAGAGTAACAGGTGTTGTAATTTTGACATATAGTCATGTTGGTAAAATTCTCGTGTACCAGACATGGGCGCCGGATTAATACGTAGATCACACCGGAAGTTGTTTAACGCTGATCTGGCTATTGTGATTTCCTAATTTCTCTCATGGGGAAAACACAACCCAGCTGGTCACACAATGAATGTTTATTTGCACAGGTACAGTGCAGTAAATTGTCCAGGTGGTCACCTATTACAGACACGCACATAAGACGACAGAAATGTAATAGCTTCCGGGAAGATATGATCAGTAATAAATTCAGGAAGTTGTGAGTGGTAAATGTGATAATCCTAGACGGAAAATCACACTATCTTATATGGAGAGTGACCGTTTGAATTTCACAAACGTCTGAGCCACACAGAAAATTCCATGAGGAAAGTTATTATAACACGCATGATTGAATACAATTGGCTGGGCAAATCTAGATGTTATAAACAACACTTCTGATTGGGGCCTGGTCAGATTACAACAACCACGTGCGTGGGACGAGAATTGCAATATAATCTGATACTTTCGCAGGTTTAAAGTACTGAAATTCACCTCGTCATGAAGACAACCAGCTAGCCAGAGAAAGGAAAAGGATCAGAATTCCATTTATCGGACAGGACTTTGTTTGAGCATCTTGTGAACTTACATCCCAGGAAAACTCAACCTACATTAACACGGAAAGCCGGAATCCTAGGAATCTGAAACACAAAGTTACAGTGGGAGCCTAGTGTAAAGTAATACCCCAGACGGCATTTAAGAGGCATTTTTAACAAGTTGCCTTAACAATTTCTCTGAGCCAGGAGTCAGCATTCCTAAAAAGAGTTTAGAGTGAGATATATATTTTAAAACTCTACTGTTTGCATTTATTAACAAGTGAAAATTACTAAAAGGTGCCCAAATCATCTGAGGCTGGCACCCTCAGCATATAGAATGATGGTTTCATGAACCACCAGTAAAGGTAAAGTTCTTGGGTAGATGGGATGGTGGAATGAAAAAAGGGAGAGGAACACATGATTGTGTGTCAGAAAAACAAATACTCAGGAGGGTATTTGTTTCTCCTCTTTCATAATACTAGTTGGTGGTACAAGTTGAGGGTGCTATCTCTGGAACAAAGTGTGTGGTATAAGCGGCCTGCTCACACCGCTAGACACCATCATCAGACGGGTCTTGAAGACGCTGAATCAGCTTAGTGATTACTCCCTGATATTTCTTGGAATGTGTAACAATCTCAGACTTGACCAGTGACGAGAGTGCACCAGTCCATAACCTGCAAAGCTCCAAACATCGGCTGGAGCAGAAACTAACAATCTTACTGGCAACTAAGTACAAACTTAAAAGCTGCCAAGTGAGCTTTCAGACAATTCTCTCAATATCCAAAACATTACCCTGTGACGATAACCTTTTTTAAGAGGAATTATTCGTTTTACACTGTTAACTATAATTGATTATTAAATTTAAATGTGTTATTTGTATACAAATACAAATTTATAGTTGATTTAATCCTTTGAGTGTACTACACCTGTAAGGTCTCAGTCACCTTAAATACACTTAAACAGGGCTACTAAATTAAGATTTCTCTGAATTAAATTAGTTGGGGGCTTGAGCGAGCTAAATAATACACTATACCTCTTCACAAAAGCTGTCGGGCTGATAATAAGTTAATTGTGTTAAGGCACATTCAGCATTATTCTTGATTTCTGAATATCTTGTGAATACTCTCTCGAGGTAGAAACGTCATCATCCTTCTATTTGTATCTCTGCCAAGAATAATCTTGTGCGAAGGTAGATACATTTGAAGACCCATATTAGATACTCTTTTGGCAATCGTTGGACCATCACTGCAGAGCAAAGGGGAAGCAACCTGTGACAGTATGTGGCTGAAAACCTCATCATGTAAAACAAAAATTTCCCAACAACCAACCCTGCAAGATTTTGTTTATATGTTAGTGCAGTCTTCCTGAGCGATGGTGGCTTAATAACTATGGTAGCTTAACTATGGTGGCTTAACTATGGTGGCTTAACTATGGTGGCTTAACTATGGTGGCTTAACTATGGTGGCTTCAATAGGAGCGAAAAGGAATATAAATAATGATAATGAATATTATCAGGGCAGACATTAGGGAGCAGAAGACATAAGTTTACTACAGTTGTATTGGTTTCTTCTTTGTTGTCTGGTCGGCAGTTTCAATGACGGTGGTCTAAATAATTATCTGTAAATATCGCCAGTGCTCTTACTATAAGTACAATTTGGGCCGTAAGGATGGGCCCCCACAGTGATACTGTCACTGTTATTCTTCTTCTGCACCTTTCAACTCCCCAAGAAGCTTAGACATTCAACAATATTGTGTCAAGTCTTCCCGTACCGTGTCATCCGCTCAAGACCTTTCTATGTTTTCTTTATCTCCTTCATGTCTGTCTCCAGTTCTCTTCTCCATGATTTCTTAGGTCTTCCTCTTCCTCTCTTACCCCGTGGATTCTACAACAAGGAGTGCCGGGTAATGCTATAAACAGGTTCCCTGACTATCTCTAGCGTCTTTTTTCATCGCTTGTTCCACTGGCGCTTATCTGGTTCTTGTCATCGCTTGTTCCACTGGCGCTTATCTGGTTCTTGTCATCAATTTCACATTGGGGATCTTGTAACCTTTATTGATTTCCCATTTGTGTATAATTAATACTGCACCTACCTGACCTAGCCGCTCTTGGATTTATTCGTGTTTACAGGTCAGCTTTACCTGTTAAGCTGATCTATGCTATTTCGTATTATCTTCTTTGCCAGTGTGTCTTCGGCATAATGGTGCACCTTGTCTGTGAGGTTTTAATACATAACTGCTTCTGTTATGAGGTATAGTAGCTCTGAGTAATCCCCTATACACTAAAATCTTAAATGAAACATATATAACCACCAATAAATGAGCTCCACCATCTTTTCGGGAAAATATGGAAAAGGCGCATTGCACAGTGAAAACTAAACTGAACTTTCATTACAAGAATGCACAGGCTTTTCAGTGTTGTTATTGTGCATTTTCTAAAAAATACAGAAACCGTGACCATTGCTTGATTGAGCATCCATTAAAAAAACACACATGCCTTTCCATTGTTTTTCATGGTTGACTGACCTTAAGTTACGATACATTTGGCTACAAAGATCAAAGGAAGTTGAAATGGAATAGGAAGCAATGACATGACCACATGAGAATTAATGACGTCATCAGGACACGAAACAAGTATAACAACATACTGTAATTATTTCCCGTCATATTTTAGCGGGTTATTTGCTCGTTATTATTAATAACACTGACAAACAACATTTTTCTTTCTTATATAAGAATAAGTGTTCTTAGGTCAGTTTCTTGCGCTGATTTCAAATCTGAAATCCGTTTATCTCTATCACGTCAGGTTCTTAAGATATTTGTGAATAAATATATTTTTGGGAAACCGTTATTTGCTCCGTTTCATTTTTACTATATAACTTATTAAAAATTAATAAAATGCAAAATAATTCTACTTTTTATACTGCTAACAGATGCATGACATATGTTACGCTATTTTTCAAATAGTTACTGTATTTTGAAATAATTCTGAGCGAAATATGGCTTCTAGAAGTTGTAGAAATTCGGCTGATCTGTTCTGTTACGTATGCGGATATTTTACCGATCGTGTTCACCAGAAAAAACTTTACACCATTACTAAAGAAAGAATATGAACGTTATTTCGATTCGAAAGTTGATGATGCAAATAAATCTTGGAAGCCAAATGCAGTTTTTTTTCGACCTGTGCAAATACATTGGCAGGTTGGTTACGAAAATCGCCGAAGCATAAGTCGATGCCTTTTGGAGTGCCAGTAATATGGCGTGAACCGACAAATCACGCTACTGATTGTTACTTCTGCTTGACAAATATCCATGGTTTCACTTTTAAAACTAGAAAGTCTGTGGTTTATCCAAATATTGAATCGGTATCGAAAACAGTTCCTCGTGATCCAATCACGTGTCCGATCCCAGTTCCACCATAACAATATCCGTTGGACGTGAATGAACCATCAGAAAGTGATAG
Source organism: Oreohelix idahoensis (assembly GCA_024509875.1). Taxonomy (NCBI): domain Eukaryota; kingdom Metazoa; phylum Mollusca; class Gastropoda; order Stylommatophora; family Oreohelicidae; genus Oreohelix; species Oreohelix idahoensis. Next base: position 230,020 of record JAMPIV010006857.1, read on the forward strand.
TTTACCTGCTTTAGAAACTAATTCTGACTCGGATTATATACCGGTGAATGATGGTGTTCACTTAATTAACCATTCAGAACTTTCAGATCTAATACGTGATCTCGCTCTTACCAAAGGACAAGCGGAATTACTCGGTTCGCGACTCAAATAATGGAATCTTTTAGCGCCCAATACTCCGATATCTAAATTTCGTCATAGACACAGAGAACTTGTTCAATACTTTGAGATGGATGATGGCATTTGCTATTGCAAAGATGTAAACGGTCTAATGGTGCACCTCGGTCATGAGCACATAGTTAACGAATGGCGACTTTTCATCGACTCTTCCAAGACTAGTCTAAAAGCCGTGTTATTGCATAACGGAAATTTATTTTCATCAATTCCAGTCGCCTACTCTGTTCATATGAAAGAAACTTATTACAATATGGGTATACTTTTGGCAAAAATAAAGTACAATGACTACCAATGGCGGATTTGTGGAGACCTAAAGGTCATTGCAATTCTCACGGGCATGCAGACTGGGTATACAAAATTATGTTGCTTCCTATGTGAATGGGACAGCCGCAAGAGACAGGAACATTATGCAAGAAAGGTGTGGCCTATCAGGGATCGTATGCAGCTCGGGCATAAAAATGTAATACATGAGCCATTAGTTAACAAAGACGGCATCATTTTACCACCGTTACATATAAAGTTGGGGCTCATGAAGAATTTCGTAAAAGCGTTAGATAAAACGAGCAAAGCTTTCACTTATCTTCGAGAAAAGTTTCCGCAAGTTAGCGATGCAAAGATAAAGGAAGGTATCTTTGTAGGACCTCAGATTAGGAAAGTTATTGCAGACAAACAATTCGAGAACTTGTTACATGGTAGTGAACTTCGCGCATGGATGGCATTCAAATCGATCGTCGATAACTTTCTGGGAAATCATAAATCTGTCGACTATGTGCATATTGTTAAGCAGTGCATAGATGCATACAGAATTATGGGCTGTAACATGTCCCTCAAAATCCATTTGCTTGATTCGCATCTTGACTTTTTCCCTGACAAACTTGGCGAAGTCAGCGATGAACATGGAGAACAATTCCATCAAGATATCGCCGTAATGGAGTCACGCTATCAAGGACGGTGGAGTGTGACCATGCTTGCCGATTATTGTTGGATGCTTCATCGCGATGTACCACATGCCATTCACCGACGAAAGTCGACTGCAAAGAAATTCAAGCCTACATAACTGTTACACTTCTTGTATGAATGATGTTATAATACTGTATGCCTTGTTAAAAAACTTCAATTGCGTATTTCTAGAGATCCCGACCTGATAGAGAAAAACGGTTTGCAGATTTAAAAACAGCGCATTAAAATTGACCAGACAAACATAGAAATGTTAGAGAAAGAAAAAAAAAGTTTTTTTTTGTTAGTCCGTGTAATTAATGTGTTTGCTAGGTCATAGTACTGTGCGAGATCTTCCACTGTTCTCCATCCAATGAGATTGTGACAACACGTCTGTACGTGTTCTTTTGGTTTCTCTCTCACACCTTCAGCCACTTCGGCAGTATGCCTTCTTTTCTTCATTTTTCTCACCAATCGCTTTTATTTGGCATAAATCATGCCTTTTCATTCATTATTTTTCTCTCTACGCTGAATCTAGTAGGGTGAAGTCTCTAACACTCCACTCCCATACGGAAGTATCTGCTATGGGACTATCTTTATCTTTTTACACGTAGACTCATTTACGTTCCGACAGATGAACTGTGATACTATCGTAACAATACCCGGTCATTATCACCGGTCAGCGATATTACGTTTATCTCATGGAATCAGTCTGACCACCTCTGATAGGAGACGATCCTCGTTGGACAATATGGTCTCGTACGAGGATGAATAGGAAGACCGTATTGTCCGTCTGAGAAATCAGTCTGGGGGAGTCCCACACACAGGTGATAATTATTTTATCGCATCCGCTGGGCCCTGTCGGTATCATTATCACATATAATTTGTCTGGGTAAACAATCTTGGCGGAAGAAATTACGCCAGGCAAACTTGGTCACATGTTGTTGTGAGCCGGCGGAAATATTACCGCATGATTTGAAAGAGATCACGCGTGGGGATATTAAATTTAATATTTTAAACTCGCTGGGGAGATTATGAATTATACATCCCAACCCACGTAGTGCGAAAAGAGCATACGATTGGATTAAAGTGAGAGCCGGAATGTACAATGAATCTCATTGGCAAGTTTGACAGGAAGTACAGTTTGTGATTTGAACTGGAAACTGAAAATAATATCTAGCGAACTCAAAGACACAGAACAGACAGCTTTGCAACTTTAAACGAGCAACTCCCAAAAAGCCAGAAAGAGAATGATCGGACCTAGAAATCCATACTTATAGGTGACAGATCGAAGTATTGGGGAAACGTAAAACCTTAAAAAGAAAGCCCGCCTTTAGAAAAAAACAGAGACTGAAAACTTGAGGGACCAGGACTTTAAATATCAAGACTGGAAACCTAGGAATTGGATCACCCGTCATTAGAGAAACTTTCCCAGACCAAGTTTCATAAAAAAGGATTCAAAATTTCCAGACCAAGTGGTTCGAGAGCATATAATCTAAATTGCTGTGTCCATCTTAACCTGCGCGAGGAGATTATCTATTCCCAAAACTTTGGAGTAAGTGTAACAATTATTTTACAAATGTAAATTTGACATGTTTTCTTGCTAAGTGGTTACATATATATATGAGGCTGGCAACCTCAACTTATGAAACTAGTATATTCATAAATCACTACAGCACGCGCTGGTGATTTCTTCTGGCTAGTCGTGAGGAAAACCGATAGCAGAGGTGACCCGAGACTCCGAATGGAGCAGTGATGACTAATGATTACATCACATGTGCCTTAAGTGTATAATATTTTGTGAGATATATGCACTTTGTTAACTCAGGCAACTCATTATTCGCGCTGTCCAGACACACTTACCCAGTTAATTCCCAGAGGAAAATGGGGTATGTTATTCATCTTCCCTGAGCTACACTGTGCACTCGGGAATTTAATTCTTCTGAGAGATTAACATTGGTGGGTGAACAGCGAGAATACGCCTGTTAACTGGCAGTCGACAAATGTACTTTAGCAGAGGCATTTGTTTGTCTATTTTTCCAAAAGTTCGTGGTACAAGACTACTTGTGGTTACAAGCTATCAGACGGTTCGAAGTACTGAAGCTACTACGCCACTCGTGTGAGAGAAGTACACACATCACCAAGAAGTGACGAAAACCACGGCGACAGGACTCACCAAAAGTTAAGTTTTCTTGTACAAAAGGCGAAAGTAACTTTGATAAATCCTTCCCTACGTCTTCGTGACGAAAACTTGTATTTACAGCAAAATTTTACCAATCTTTCCATATTTATTTTAACTGTTAAAGACTAATACATTATTAAAATTGTTACATGTTGTTTTAAAACTAAACAGCCATAGTCGTTTTAGTTGTTTTTTTTTATGTATGAAGGCAAACGTATGAGCCATAATATATATATATATATATATATATATATATATATATATATATATATATATATATATATATATATATACATATATATATATATATATATATATATATATATATATATATATATATATATCTATATATATATATAGTACTTTGCAAAAAAAATGGCAGTCATATTGCACAGCTAAATATGCTGAAATCTAATTAAATATGCATGTTCTGCCCCAAATTTGCACTCCACTTAAATGAGCAAACACTACCAAAAGTAAAAGAAAATTAGCGGAGAGTAAAGTCCCTTGATAATAGAGCAGACGACAATTTCTAATGCTAGTGGCAGAAAATGGATACAAAGTCAAAGTGTATGTTAATTTCACAGCTTTGGAATGAAGGAAATCAAACATGTTCCAACATTTCTAAAACCTTGAACATTCCTGAACGGAATGTCTACAGAGTTGTGAGTAAATCAAAAGCATGTAATGGAATCGAGCGAAAAGAAGATAGTGGGAGGCCAAGAATTTTGGACACAAAGGACCATCGGCGTCTCGCCCAAATCGTTCAGGCGGGGCCAATGAAGAGTGTAGAAAACATACGGCAGTGCATGATCGAGTTGGGAAGCCCAGAGGTATCTAATGCTACTGTCAACCGGGAGCTACACAGGATGAATTACACAAAAAAAGCGGGTAATTTCGTCACCATAGCTCACAGAGACTAACAAACAGATGCGCTTGAACTGGTGCCACGAACACCAAAATTTGTCATGGGACAATGTGATTTTTTCAGATGAATGTTCTGTTTGGTCTTATCCTGCCCAAATAAATATTTGGACGAAAGACTCTGTAACGCCTGTGTACCAGCGACCGAAACATACCCAGAAATTCCATCTTTGGGGAGGGGTGTCAGCAAGAGGTGCCACCCCACTGTGTGTTTTCACAGGAATTCTCACGAAAGAAAGGTACATCGACATACTAGAGGGACACCTTCTGCCATTTATGCAGGTCATGTACCCCGATGGGTGCACATTTCAACACGACAATGACCCAAAGCATACAGCTCATACCACCAAAGCATGGCTGCAAGAGAAGAATGTGATAGTGCTGAAGTGGCCCAGCAACAGTCCCGATCTAAACCCAATTGAAAACGTTTGGGTACTACTCAAGAATCATTTAAAAAAGAGTGGACTCAGAGACGTTGAACAATTGAAGAAGGTAGCTGAAAAATACTGGGACAGTCTGACTCACAATTACCTACAAACACTTGTTGGAAGTATGCCTCGCCGCATCCAGGCTTGCCTTGCTGGAGAAGGAAACATTATATTGTACTGAAACCACTGTTAATAGATAGGGGAGATACCAATCTTCCTCTGGACATACAGTTTTTATTATTATTTGCTTCTATGAGTGTGCTGCGTTGCGAAAATATGACTGCCATTTTTTATGCAAAGTACTGTATATATATATATATATATATATATATATATATATATATATATATATATAATATATATATATATATATATATATATATATATATATATATATATATATATAATATATATATATATATATATATATATATATATATATATATATATATATATATATATATATATATATATATGCCCAATGGGCTGATCACCCGTTGGCTTGTCACACCGATTACGGAAACAACGGCAGATGGATCTATTTGTTGTTGCCCTAAAGACGCCGCTAGGCGTGATGGGAAACTACAACAGAGAAAATCAATCTGCTGTTGCCCTTAAGACGCCACAAGGCGTGATGGCCTCTGACTGCTTGGTCGGTCTTTGGCTAAGTACGGAAGAAGAAGAAGATGAAGATGAAGATATATATATATATATATATATACCTAGACACATATTTACCTCTAAACAGAACTATACCATTATAAGAGGGAATTCACTGAATTAACTCAGCTGCGGGCTTGAATGGGCTAAAAACTATTGCTTAAATCCTTCACAAAAGGCGACGGACGGATAGAAGTTAACCATGCTCAGCGCTATGCCGTAAATAAATATTAGACAAACATAAAGGTATTAGAGATGGCTACTGTGTGTATGTTTCGAAACAATGCTTCGATACAGTATCGTACCCGAACGATTCGATACAGAGCCTTCTTGCTGTGTCGATACAGTCGGTTCCTGTCTGCCTCGCTGTTTTGCAGAGTAGAGATGGCTACTGTGTGTATGTGTCAAACAATGCTTCGAAACAGCACCGACAGATTCGATACATGGACACAGTTTCAGTTCGTGTCTGCCTCGAATAAACCGTTCGGAACATTAGTATGGAATATCAAACATGTCATATTTTTCAGGGATGTGTTATGATGACTTGATTTTACAAGTGATATTATTTTTGCTGAGAAGTTATAGACACTAGAAATTGTGTCAGTGCTGCAGTTGCCAATGTTTTAGGCGCTATGTTAAAGTTGAAAGTGTCCGTGTGTTCGTATAAATGTAATGGACACTTTATTAGCTCTGCTGATAATGTGTACTCGGTGTGGATTTGAATCATTGTCTACCAAACTAGCTTACTCTAGTTTGATATCATGTGTTATTATTACTGTTATTATTATTGTTGTTTTTTATTATTTTCCCATATACTGCAGCTATCATCATATCTACGTTTTATTACATCATAATGAAGACTTGTGTAAAAATATTGAATTGTGGTCACACGAAACGCCATAGATTTTCACACACGACAGTAAAAACAGAGGAAATTGTCTCACACAGTTCATGTATACCCGCCCCGGTACTGTCTATAAGAGACTTCTTTCTCCCCGATACGGGCAAAAGAGCCGCTGTGCCGTTGTTTCGAAACAGTGCGTCGACACAGTTTAACCCACTGTTTTGAATGTCTCGACACAGCTAAGTGTCTCTATTTGCCCACCTCTAAAAGGTATGTTTTCAGGCACTCGTAAGAAATAAAGAAGTGCTATGCCGCATGGTTCTTGACTTCTGAATTATCTTGTGAACGCTCACTACACTTCTATCTACATCTCTGCCAAGAGTAATCTTGTGCGAACATAAACGCCTTTGACGACCCAGTTTAGATACTCTTGAGTTTTTGCCATTGTTGGACCCCTACTTCAAAGCAGGGGTGGCAATCCGTGGCAGAGATACATGTAAGGATCCAAGAAGATGTTCCACCCATTGGCTGGTTCCTAGCAAAAGTTATTGTGGCTTTAATCTTGAACAACTTTGATCTAGTAGTCAATTCCGAGTTCTTCCCGTCTTTGCTTAAAAGACATTATGCCCAGAGCTACTTCCAAATGCCTCAGTTAAAGTTGATTTAGTAGCACCTATTATTGCTCTCATAGTTTGATTTTGTATTTTGTCTACACGGCGATTGAAAAGCCACTCGCTAAATTAAATTGTTTATATCGTCATTATATTTTGTATTTATATCATTCAAATTTCAAAACAAAGAGCCATAACTGCCATTTGACATTATTCTAATACTTGAGAAATAAAATAGCAAATAACAAGTCAAGTGGCAAATGAAAACTTGACGTTACAACATATAGCAAAACGCGCTACCCTCTACGAGGTCATATTGTGAACAGAATGGCAAAGGAAGGTGGAAATCTACCTCAACTTGATACAACCATAAGTTTCGAAGAGGCGAAGAGTTATATCAGAACCAGATACAGAAACAAATGGGTTGTAGAGCATCCAGGACACACAGTATTACCTGCTCAGCGGAAGAGAAAAAGTGATAATATTCAAACTCCGCACTGGCCACAACAGATTGGGATATCATCTATTCAACAGGCTAAAAACTTCCGATGAGTATAAGTGTGGCACTAATAAAATGACTGCTGAACATCTGCTTCAAAGATGCCCAACATACGAGGAACATAGAAAGCCCATGTGGCCGTCACCAGTACATTTTTTGGTACAACTCTATGGAGATGCAAACAGCCTTAAGCTGACCACAACTTTCTTCGACAGAATTCAAGTAGACATCTGAGAGTGTACGAAGGAGAACAGGTAAGAAGTCATGATCAGCTGTAACAGTCATAATAATAATAATAGTTGCCCATCGCAAGCGAAGATGGCGACAGCTTCAGACTTGAGTTGTGACACATCTGTGCCATGATCGTATGTGGCTAATTAGGCCTATTTTGGCCCTACAGGCCCTGCCGTTTACGGGGTACACATGGTTAGAGTCGATAGTAGTGTTGCTGTGCGTTTTGACCTTTCTTGCAGCACGCTTGCCTTCTGCCTTGTGAGCTAAATTCTGTTCTGCAATGCGAGCGCCTTGAGTGATGTTTTTCCGCCAGGCAGAGCGATCCTGTGCGATAGTCTCCCAGGAGGAGACATCAATTTTGAAGCTGCTCAACGATGCTTTCAGTGTGTCTTTGAAGCGTTTCTTTTGTCCCCCTACTGTTCGCTTACCCATGGAGAGTCCAATGTACATCAACTGCTTTGGGAGGCGTTTTTCGGGCATGTGAACACCATGTCCGGCCCATCTAATTTGGGCCCTCTTTAACACTGTGAAGATGCTGGAGATATGTGCTCTGTTGAGGACCTCAGAATAAGATACTCTATCATGCCGCTTGATCCTGAGATTCCTGCGAAGACAGCTCATGTATATGGAAATGATTAAGCTTCTTCGCATGTCTGCTATACACTGTCCATGTTTCACATGCATACAGGAGGGTAGTGAACACTATTGCATGATATATTTTTATCTTGGTGGCGGCACTAATTTCTTGTCGATCCCAGACATTTACTCTTAGTCTTCCGAAAGCCGCACTTGCCTTGGCAATTCTGTTGTTGACCTCGGAATCGATATTCGCATCTTTGGTAAGGGTACTGCCAAGATAAGCGAAGCTGTCCACCACTTGGTGACATTGGTTCTTTACTGTGATATTTGGTTCGCAGTAAGGTTTCACAGGAGCAGGTTGCAACATTACTTCAGATTTCTTCGTATTGATAGTAAGACCAAAGTCATCACACGCTACAGAAAGCCTCCTTATATTGTTCTGCATGTCCAATTCTGTGCAGGTCTTGTGGGCGCAGTCGTCTGCAAAAACGAGGTCAGAGATCATTGTTTCATTCACCTTCGTAAAGGACTGTAATCGTCTCAAATTGAAAAGCTTCCCATGTACTGTATCTAATGTGTACGCCGTCACTACTGCCATGCGTAATGTTAGAGAGCATGGCAGCAAATACCATACTGAATAGTGTCGGAGCGAGCACACATCTCTGTTTGACACCGTTTTTGACGGGAAAGGGTTCAGAAGGTTCTCCATCATTCAATACGCGAGCCATCATACTTTCATGAAACTGGCGGACAATGGAGATGAACTTATCGGGACAACCGAGTTTCGCCATAATTTTCCATAGTCTGTCCCTATTGACAGTGTCAAAGGCCTCGGTCAAGTCAATAAATGTTGTGTATAGGTCATTGTACTGTTCCTGGCATTTCTCCTGGAGTTGGCGTTCGGCAAATATCATACCGACTGTCCCGCGCCTGCTCGGAAACCACACTGACTCTCTGGAAGTAAATCCTCCGATTCGAGATGAACTGTGAAGAAGTTGAGCAGGACTCGAGCCTGGATTTTTCCCGCAGTAGATAATAGGGAAATAAACAAAGCGGCAGATAACAACGCCATGAATGAAGCGGAACGTGAACCAGAACCTAGCATAGAGGAAGTCCGGAACGCAATCAAACACTTGAAAAGTGGAAAATCTCCTGGTTGTGATGAAATAATAGCTGAAATGATACAGGCAGGAGGAACAGGCAGTGCTCGTATATACCATGCATTATGCTGCAAGATCTGGTAAAGCGGAATTAGGCCCAGGGAATGGAAAAGATCAATTTACATACCCTTGCCAAAAAAGGGCAACCTGAAACTGTGCACAAACTACAGAACTATAGCTCTTATAAGCCATGCCAGCAAAATACTATTACAAATCATAATGAAAAGGATGCAACAAAAGCTAGAAACAGAAATAAACTAAGTACAGGCGGGTATTCGACCAGGTAGAGGCACTAGAGATCATATATTCAACATGAGGATCATCATATAAAAGTGTAGATAATTCAACGTTGACCTACGTACTTGTTTCATTGATTACACCAAAGCTTTCTACTGTGTACAACATCAGCAGTTATGGGCTATTATGGAAAATATGGGATTTCCAAACCACCTTATACAACTCATCGCACTGCTGTACCAAGAACAACAAGCAGCCGCAAGAATAGAGGGCGAAACATCAGGATTTCTTTGAAGTACAGAAAGGAGTAAGACAAGGCTGTACCCTTTCCCCTTACCTGTTTAACATTTATGACGAGAATATCATGAGAAACGTACGAGATGACCAAGAACACACAGAGTTTGACTCATTTAACATTGGCGGGTACCAGATCCCGGAAATCAGATATGTTGACGACACAGTCCTCCTATCGACCAACCCAGAAGGACTTGAACAATTAATTCTGTCAAACAAAAAACACAGCGAGGCCCAGAATCTATACCTAAACACCAAGAAGACCAAAGTATTGACAACAGACAAAGTAAAGACCAAACCAGAAATTGAAATTGATAACGAAGAACTGAAAAGTGTTAATGAATTCGAATACTTAGGATCAATCATCAACAGTTCTGGCGACTGTGCAGTAGAAATTAAAAGAAGACTTGCAATTGCTTCACATAAACAAATACAGATGAAAACCCTATGGCAAGGCACAAGCAAAGAAACAAAGTTACAACTGATCAGAGCATGTATATGTCACGAAGTGTATTCGCCTTCTTTTCTCTCTGTCAATCTTTTCTCATACCAAAACATTCCTTTTATGTAAATTCTCTAGAATATCTACCTCTCGTCAAAACACATCAGGAGATCTCCCATTTCCTTCTGAAATTCCTTTTTCTTTAATTGAGGTTACCAGCAAACCACTGTGACCTTTTAAAGCTGTGAACTTTAACCACGCCCTGAATAATTACAGTTTAGTGAATGGATAGGCCGCGCAGAATATTGTCTTTTGACCTTTGACCTCGGCAACCACCATGGAGTATCAGCCTGGTATCAATGCCACGTACTGGCCAGTTTGTGTGTGTGTTGGGGGGGGATGAAACGTAATGTCAAAATTAGGTCAGGCGCCCACCCCTCACGTATGCAAATTAAGGCCACCAAACAGAACCAGAATTTTGGCGCTATTCTCAAAGCGCAGGCATATTCTCGAAGCGCATTCTCTCACTAGCGGCGGACCGACCAGCCTGGACAAGATGGTCATGTCTATGAAATTGCAGAGGGGAACGGTCCAATTTTAACATAGCAAGGGTGCTTGCCTGAGCGAGTAAGTGATCTATATTGTTATATGAATAACATGAATTAATCATATGTTTATCTACAACATATCATGTCAGTATCTTTTGTTTTTCACTGTGACAGAAATTAATATCCTTGATTTTGTACAGGAGACAACAACATTATGTATACTGAAAGTTTCATGTATGAACTACCCTTGTCCTGTTTTATACTGAATGATTTCTACTAATTCTACTGTATGATTTCAGCCATGATTATCCTTGTCATATTTTAATCCTGAACTGATTTCTGCAAATATCCTTATTATATTTTTATGTGTTAATGTGCATGTATCCTATGTTATGATGGTATTATCAAGGTATATGAATGCCTATCACATAAACTTAGAACTATGTAATAATGGGCAACAGCACTATAGCCAAATTTCATAAATGAATATGTTGACTGACTTGTAATTCAGTGGTTCTCAAACCTTGGCAGCAATGACACCCCACCATGTTACAGATGAATAGAAAACTATTACCCAGTGGTTCTCAAACCATGGTTGACAGTGACCCCACCTTAAATTTATTGCTCTATGGGCACAAGGTAGACCAGTAGTTCTCAAACTTTTGATGACCACAGCCCCAAACTTCACAGTTGGTGAAGCTAACAGCCCACACGTTGAAAATCAGTGCGGTAAACAAGCTGGAAGCCAGATATAGGTTGAGATCCACCTGTTTGCTTATAACATCAGTTATGCTATAGTAATAATAATAATAATAATAATAAATTCTTTAAGCGCCAAACACGGCGCATAAGGCAGAAACCAGTGCTCTCCAGGTTGTTCGTTGTGACGCCACTCCTCTTAGCTCTTGCACATTATTTAGGCCCAACGTTCCTCCTTCTCTTATTATTGTTCTTCTGAGTGTTTCTTTTGGTCTTCCTTTTTTCCTCTTACCCTCAGGAACCCAAGTGAGCGCCTGTAGTGGTATTCTGTTGTTTTGCATTCGTAAGACATGACCGATATATGACCATCGTCTTGTCCTTATATAGTTGGAGACATATTTCTGCCTAGAGTCTTCTCTTATTTGTCGATTAGTCTTGAATTCTTTCCAACTGATGTTCATGAGTTTTCTAAGACATTTGTTCTCGAATATATTCAGCTTGTTCTCCAATGATTTTGTTATTTTCCAACTCTCACAGCCGTATGTTAATACTGAGATAACATTTGAATTAAACAGACGAAGCTTGGTATGTATATTCAATGATCGTAGTTTCCTTGGGGCAAAGTCTTTTACAGACAGGGGGTATGATATGTTGGTGTTGTGGGTAGTGGGTTTCCCCCCTTGCTTCACCCTAGGCCTAGTGAATTCTTGTTCATGAAAGGAGCGACCATTGCGGTGTTAGTCTCTTGGCCTAGCAAAACCTCTCATACCCCAAGATCGTTGTGCGTGGTGAAGAGCCACACCCTCCTCGAGGTAGTCCTGGTAACTGAGGGTGCGAATCCTCAGGCTAAACACAACGGATCTAGAGGAGCAAACCTCGATAATAAAACCGGTGCACTACACCGTACACGCCCTCTGTGGGTGGGAAGGAGCCGGATGGATACTGAACAAGTCTTGGGAGTGGGAACGAGTGTGGACTGCTCCCTGAAGATCGGAACCCATCGTACAGGCACAGAGACTCAGGACGTGACGATCCTATTGTCTTCAACTCTTGGTCACATGCCTAGAGCCTCGGAGAACTCGGCGTAACCAGCAGGCAATTTGGTGGCGGAGAAAGAGCACTGTGAGCCCTACCTTGGCTACGTATCACAAGGAGATGCAGAAACACCCCCTTTATCTCCCCCAGAGCTGGCACAGTACACTTCTGGCTCCTACCCGGGGTGGTAGGAAATCCACAGGCACCCCAGCATCACAATGCCATGAAGATGACAAAGTTGGAATTTACTAACTCAAACCTGGCAGAGCAAGTCCTCCATCAGATGCGGCCGATGCTGTGCCCCTGGCGCGTGGACACGTCCCGATCCCCATCGAGACTTGCCCGGGGAGCCCACCCGGGCTCAAAAAAAGCAGAGAAGGCCACTCTACAAACCTCCGATGTCTTGCGGGCAGTGTTAGGATGTGCAAGAACATGGACAGGAAGACTCCACAACTTCCCCACTGAAGACACGCCCACGACGACCGTTGCCTCAATTGGCTGTGTGTGGTGTACCCGGAAACGGGGCCTCCCAGTACTGAGGCACAGTTAAGTCCCCGATGTCACTTATCGGTGCAGAGTTGAGAGAGATGGCTGAGCATCACAATCCCCCCTGTGTTGCAGCATGATGAGAACCCAGAATTGCACACTGAGCTTGGGGGGATCACTTGGGCACCAGACGTAATACTGGCTCTTGACTGGATGGCTGCATGCAGGAGATTTCTACAATGGAGAGATGGCAGGTGGTGGGTATCTGGAAGTGGCTCTGTGCAGGACGTGAGGATTCCTTGGGAGAGCCCAGAACCAGAGCACAGCATTGTGCAAGCTCTGCATAGTTGGAGAGCCCCCCTGGATGACGGGGAATGCACAGTGTGCCACCCCACCTATCCCCAACTGCTAACTTAGAACCAGAAGTGGGGTCCTCTGTATGCATGCCAGGCCAGGATAAAATGCCTGGGAAAGAGACTGGAGCTCAGAACTCCCTAACTCAAAGTTGCAGGATGGCAGAAAAGCCACAGGAAAGACAGGTCTATTTTGAAGATAACGCAACCATATTTTCACCATACGAGCTCGGACGCCGCCTCGGTAAACAAGGTCCGCGCAGAGCAGTGACACCCCCAGGCTGCTTGCGAATAGTCTACTACTGGGAACATAAACAGATTAGGGATGAGCCCACTCTCCCGTTGAAGAGGTGCTAAAGTCGTAGATACTGGGCCAGAAGGCGCACCGGAAACCACAGTATCACGCAACTCGCTTTTTTTTTTTATGGATGAGTACACCGTCAAATAAATCTCGTACTGGTGCTCGCCCTGTGGAGCTCCACCAGGCAGGTGCAGTGCCAGGCTCTGAGCCTCGACAGAGCCCACCCTCAGCTACTGGAGGACCCTCTAGACCGTCTTGTGGAGTCAGCAGACGGCGGAGGAGAACTACTGACCAAAACAAAACAGAAAAAGAGAAACCCAGAGTGCCACTTGTCATGATGCACTGGAATGCAGAGGGAGTGAACAGCAAGCAGGCTGGATACAGCAAAAAGACAGAGCTGGAAAACATCTTGTATGAGAAGCAAGTCAGTGTTTGCTGTATCCAAGAGACTCACTTGAAAGCAGATCAAACCTTTAAAATAAGGGGATATCAATGCTTCAGATCCGACAGACAAGATAGACGAAAAGGAGGAGTACTTACTCTTGTAAGGAATAACATTTATGCACACGAAAGGAAAACCTACATGGATGGAGCAGAATATCAGCTGTTGCAGATAAAGGTAGACAAGATGGAAATAGAACTCCTGAACTATTACTGTCCAAACAACAAACCCATGAGTCTCAGCTCTATACAGGTACCTGCCACCAACTTTATAGCAGTTGGAGACTTTAATAGCCACTCCCAGAGCTGGGGCTATAACCATCTAGATCACAGAGGTGAAGAGGTTGAAACATGGCAAGATGATCACTCCCTAATCCTAGTCAATAATGCCACAGATACTCCTACCTTCTACTCCAGAGGATGGCACACAACTTCAACACCAGATCTTGCCTTCGCCACCCCAGATATAGCTGGATCTATTAGTATAGAAGTAGGAGACCAACTAGGGGGAAGCGACCATCGCCCAATCTTTCTTACTGTCCAGAGTGCAACTCTCAGTACAGGCCCAGCCATTACAAGATGGAACTACAAAAAAGCCAACTGGGGTTTATTCAGGCATCAGGTAAACACGCTGCTGTCTACCCTCAAGGTACAGAACAGAGACATTAATGAAGTGGTAAAAGACTTCAACAGATGCATACTACAAGCTGCAAAAGAAACCATTCCCAAAGGATGCCGGCGTAACTACATACCATACTGGTCCAGCACACTCCAAGAACGTCAGTAAGCTATGGACAGGGCTAGAAAGGATGCAGAGTCTCAGCCTTCACTTGAAACTCACAACAAATGGAAAAAGGCTGTAGCAGAGTTTCAGAGAACAAAGCTAGAAGAAAAACGGAAAAGCTAGAGAACTAAAACGGCATCGCTGAACCTTGAGAAAGACGGCAGGAAACTTTGGAGATTAGTCAAGTCTCTAAATGAAGAGCGTTCCTCACCTAGGCAGACTATCACATTGGATGAAGGTGGCAAACTTTTCAGAGGAAAACAAGCTGCAGACCTGTTTGCTAGAAGATACAGTTCAGAAAGCAACTTACCCATTAACATAGACTATCAGAGAGAGATAAGAAAAGAAATGCTGGCAACCATGGAACAGACAGATACTCCTGCCCCAATGAGGGAACCCATCACACTAGGAGAACTACAGAACACTATTTCCAAGCTTAAGTTTCAAAAGTCACCTGGCCCAGTCAAAATCAGCAACGAAATGCTAGTAAATCTGAGCTCAGCAGCAAAGACAAAACTGCTTGAGATATTCAACCACAGCTGGTTGAAAGGAACGGTACCCCAAGTATGGAGAGAAGCCATCACAATACCCATACTAAAGAAAGGGAAATGTAAGACCGAGGCTGCAAGTTACCGGCCAATCAGTCTCACAAGCTGTGTTGGGAAGACTATGGAGCGAATAGTCAACCACAGATTGAAATGGTATTTAGAGTCTGAGCAGATCCTGGTGCCGGAACAAGCTGGATTTAGAGAATGCTTCAGTATAGAAGACCAAGTTACTTACTTGTCTCAAGCAATAGAAGATGCCTTCCAGGAGAAGAAAAAGGTCCTAACGATCTGGGTCGACTTCAAGCAGGCCTTTGACAAGGTGTGGAAAGATGGCCTTATTGCAAAACTTAGGAGAAGTGGAATCCAAGGCAACATGATGAAATGGATCCAGTCTTACTTGCATAACAGGAGAACTAGAGTCACTCTTGACGGTCTGCAGAGCAGAAAAGTGTTGCTCCATCAGGGGGTACCTCAAGGAGGAGTAATTTCCCCAACACTCTTCCTTGTTTACATCAATGACCTGGTGAAAGATCTCCCCGCAGGAGTGAAAGCTGCTTTATATGCAGATGACCTAGTACTCTGGTGCGCTGATGAAAACGTCACCACAGCAAATTATAGAATGCAGCGGGCAGCAGACATGCTAGTGTTATGGGCAGAGAAATGGCTTATCACAATAAACACAGACAAAACCTCCACAACACTGTTCTCCCTCGCCCCCAAGGACAAAGCAGCTAACATACACCTAGGGACAACCGTGGTCAAGGAAGAAAGCTACCCCACCTATCTTGGGGTGACATTTGACCAAAGGCTTACATGGAATAAGCATATTGAAAATGCAGAAGGAAAGGCCCGAAGACGACTAGGCATACTCAGAAAATTAGCAAGTACCAACTGGGGAGCAAATGAACGAAATCTAAAGAAGATTTATAATGGAGTAATAAGACCACACTTAGAGTTTAGCTCAGCAGCATGGTCATCAGCTGCTAACTCACATCTGCAGTCTTTGGACAAGGTGCAAAATCAAGCTCTCAGGCTCATTACAGGAGCCATGAAAACTACACCAATATCAGAGATGCAGAAGGTTGCTGGATTACAGACATTGTCCCATAGAAGAGACACAAAAACCATGATCCAGATGGAAAAGTACAACAGTATGCCAACGCACCCAATGAAGGCAAGACTAGATGATCTGGCATTGGGACGTCTAAAGCGTAGCAGCTTTGTGCATCGGGGAAAAAGACTTAAAAGACAGCATCAAGAAGACCTATCCATGAAGACAACACCACTGAAACCCACCCTATACCCTGTAACATGGGAGCAGGCCAGCAATGCCCTCCAAATTAATACATCAGTCAGTGGTCTCACAAGTGGATGTGAGTATAATGATCTGCAAAAACGAACTGCTACATTGAGTATGATCCAAGAAAGCTATCCCGATCAATCATGGATACATGCCTATACAGATGGATCAGCAACTAATGCTGTTAGGAATGGAGGTGCCGGTATCTTTATCTCATATCCTGACAACCACTATGAGACTAGGCACATTCCCACTGGTAAATTCTGTTCCAACTATACAGCTGAGGTTCAAGCTCTAGAGCAAGCTGCAAATATGATTTATAACACCAACTCTGACTGCCACCAGGTAGTCATCCTCACAGATGCACTGTCTGTCCTGCAAGCTCTCAAGGGTGGTAAACTCCCGCATCTGAGAAATGAACTAAACAAGGTAGCTGCCAAAAAGAGAACCATACTTCAGTGGGTACCATCTCATTGTGGTGTACCCGGAAATGAAAAGGCAGATAAACTTGCAAAAAAGGGAGGAGAATGTGAACAAGAAGATAATGAAGTCACATACTTTGAGAAAAAGAGAGCTATCCAGACTATCAGAAGAGAACAGAACCAACCCAAAGACGACTATCACACTCTCGACCGGCAGGGACAGATAACTATTTTTCGCCTCAGGACAGGGCATAACAAACTGAATAAACACATGCACAAGCTACGATTTTCTGCTTCACCACTGTGCACATGTGGATTAAACGAACAAACTGCTGAGCATGTTCTACAGGATTGTCCTCTGTATGACCAGTTAAGAAAGATATACTGGCCCAATGACTCAACACTAAACTCAAAGCTATATGGAGCTAAAGAGGAACTTCAAACAACAGTCGAATTCATCATGAGAACTCGTCTGACGGTGTAAACATCAAAGATGCGATCGCAAGAAGAAGAAGTAGTTTCCAAATGTTAGGTAATCTATTGAAGGCGCTAGCTGCCAAAGCAATTCTAGTATGGATTTCTCTTGTTGTGTCACCATCCTGAGTCATTTTACTGCCTAAATAATTGAAACTTTCAACTTTCTGTAGTTTTTCCCCGTTCAAGATGATATCAAAGGTCTCGTTAGAAAAGTTCATAACTTTAGTTTTAGAGGCATTTATTTGGAGACCTATTTTAACCGAGAGATGACACAAATTATTTACTGCTTCTTGGGCCTGTCTGGGTGTTGAACTTAAGAATGCTAAATCATCTGCGAAATCCAGGTCCCCCAGGAATTTTCCATTTGTCCATTTTATACCTAATTGTTCATTGTGGGTATAGTTTCTCATAACCCAATCAATAGCTATTTTTGTTAGATTTCTGATGGACGATTAGCGTCCAGCAGATATGGGAAATGACTTCTCTGGCAAGATTACTAATGGAGCTCAAATTGTTTGTCAATCCAGTCCTACCAGGTTGTCATACCAGAAGACTAAAGCATATGCAGTGTTCTCAAGGGCAGACATACTCCATCCCAGTTGGTGATGAGCCCTGTGTCAAGACGGAGAAGAAGCAACTTGCCATCCTCTGAAACCCTAAAAAGAACTTGCGGGACCTGGAGTGCTGGGACATATTGAACCCCTGGCCACAAGACTACATCAGCATTTGAGATGAGTATCTGAACATGCCAGCAGAACCACTAAAGAATATTCCCTTTGTCCAATGATGACAAATTAATTCTGACATGGTTCAGAACCATTCATAGATTAGGGAACATATAGTTGTATATTTGAATATATTGTGAGATTCTATTTTCATTTTTGTAAACTTTACATAACCGAGTCTGTTGTTATTTTCTTTGTAATATATGCCCTGTTTAGTTTCACCAGAATTCTCTTAGAAAGTTATTTGAGTGGACTAATTCCCGAGGAGAGACTGTGCATTCAACCTGTAGTCTGGAAGAGTTTCCTCTAGAGAGTATCTTTTATTCTTCCATCAAGTCTGTCATACTTACACTTTCTCCCTCTAAAAAAAAAACATTTCGCTACAGTATATTCCCAGTAGCAACATACGGCTGCGAGACTTGGACACTTAATAAAACAGTTGCAAAAAAAGGTTACATCATTCGAAATGAAATGCTACAGAAGGATGTTGAGAATACCCTGGACAGAAAAAATGACCAACAGAGAAGTACTGCACTCACTAAACGTACAGGAACATTGGCTCCTAAATACCATCGCAATAAGGAAGCTGAAATTTTTCGGTCATATAAAAAGACATAATAATCTGGAAAAAATAGTGATGGAAGGCATGATCCCTGGAAAAAGGGGAAGGGGTCGACCTAGACGACGGTGGACCCAGGAAATCACAGAGAGTCTGAACTTGTCTTTGGCTGATGCAGGTCGACTTGCCCAGAATCGTGATGCGTTCAGAGCAGCTGTAATGGAGACAACGTTCTGGAAAGAATACGTCACATGATGATGATGAGATAATAGGGAGATTCCCTATGGTTATGACATGATTGATGATTTCCCTTTCGCTTGTATATGTGAACGATGGTGGCATCTTTCAATTCCTGTAGTATCTGTTCTTCATCCCAGACTGAGTGGAAGAGGTATGTTAGTCTCTGCAGCAGCATGCTGCCTCCAGCTTTATAAATCTCAGCAGGAATGGAATCTGATCCAGGGGCTTGACCGCTGGATAGTAGAATGGCTGCTTCCTTGACCTCTTTCACGCTGGGTGGAAGGTCAAGTCTGACATTGACTGTAACTTGCAGTATGCTTGCAATGGCCTGGTCGTTGACGGTTGATGGATAATTTAAGATGGCTTTAAGTGTTGTGCCCAGCGTTCCAAAATCTGCGTTTTGTCAGTGAGCAATGACATACCATCAGCATTTAGGACCGGTGATGATTGATTCGATTGAAGGCCATAAATTGCTTTCAGGGCAATTTCTGTCTGCATATCTCTGTATCTCGTCTGCTTTATTGCTGAGCCATGCATCATGCATCTTCCTGAGCTTATTCTGGACAACTCTGCGTATACTGGTAAAGACTGCCTTTTTGGATGTTGAGGAAGGATTGCTTTGATAGTCTTTGTGCAAGCGATATTTTTCAGCCAGTAATGTTTTAATATTTTCATCATTCTCATCAAACCAGTCGGGGCTCTTGCGTGTTGTTTATCCCAGGCTCTCAGAGGCTACAGAGTACATAATGTTCTTCAGAGTAGCCCATTTTCCCTCTATGGTGGTTTGACCGAGCTCAACGTCCCTCAGACGGCTGTCCAAGTTCCTTGAGAAGCTCTCTGCGGTTGGTTCGATTTTAAGTTTTGTGACGTTGAGCCTCTTCATGGGTTTCTGACTCTGGTGTCTTCGCTTGGGCTGTATGTTAAGGTTGAGTTTTGATACAATCATTCTGTTCTGCATTCGGCACCACACATGGCCTTGGTCACTCTCACGTCACGTCTGTCGCTTCTTCTCGTGATGACATAATCATTGAGATGCCACTATTTGAAGCGGAGGTGCATCCATGTTCTTTTATTTCGAGTGGGTAGGCGAAAGATGGTGTTCGTGATGGACAAACCATGTGTGGCACACAGGCTAAGTAATAGGAGCCCATTACTATTACATTTGCCTATACCATGTTTTCCAAGTATTCCTTCCCAGGTGTTGTGGTCTGTGCCTACTCTGGCATTGAAGTCGCCGAGAAGAATACGTTTCTCAGATTTCGGAACTGATGAGATAATAGAGTTAAGTTTGTCATAGAACTTTTCTGTTGTTTCCTCGGGGTTTGTCATTGTTGGGGCATATGCACTGATCAGTGTGGCACTTCTGTTGCTTCCTAGTGGGACATGAAGGGCCATTAGGCGATCGTTAATGCCCATAGGAGATTTGACAAGTTTACGTACGATATGAGATTTAATGGCGAATCCAACGCCAGCCTCACGCCGTTCGTTGCTGTCCCGCCCACTCCAATAAAATGTGTAGCCACCTCCAATTTCAGTAATCTGACCTTCTTCTGGTAGTCGCGTCTCGCTTAGGGCTGCTATATCGACATTATAGCGTACCAGTTCTTTGGCCACAAATGCAGTCCGTCTTTCAGGTCTGTCGGCCAGGGTATTGTCGGGTAGTGTTCGCACGTTCCACGTGCCGAAGGTAAACACCTTCATTTTTTGCTTTTTTTTTTTTTTGTTCGAACGCATGATTGGGATACCCTCCAGCCGCATCAAGCTGGTCAGAGTAGATTGAAGCAGGCTATGTTCAGGGTACCTTTTCTAGCCCCTTCCTCATGTCATGGAGGTGAGCAGAGTGATCCTAAAGAGGGCTGCTCAGTCGCTCAGAGGGCTGCCGGATCTCGCCTTGTTGATTCACCCAGTTGCTGGAATCTGAAGCAGAATCGTACACAATGCTGGAATCTGAAGCAGTGTCATACACAATGCTGGAATAGCCTATTTTTCCAATACTTAAAGATTCACAGAACGTGAGCATTATTTGCTTGTACTTCGCCAATCATCTTTTTATGATTCTCAGCATATTACTGAGCTTACTGCTATACGTATTCTAGTTTTGTTGTTTGTCCAGTAAACATGCTGCTGAGAGTGTAAATTCTTTTTTGTCTTGATATATCTATATTTTCTTTTTACTTGTTTAGAATCTTTCCTTCGCTAACAAGCACATCTAGTGTTCCTCCATTCCTCTTACCCGTTGTCACAATCTACTACAGTTGTCTTCTTCTCATAACGTGCCAACATGACATGAGCTGCTTCTTTCTGATGTATGTAATAAGCTTGCTTCTTACACGGACATCTTTCAGGACATCCTCGACTCATCTTTCATGACATCCTCGTGACTCTTGTTCTGCTGTTCTTGGTATTTATATTTTTCAATACAGCACACCCCTGCGGTTTTCTATAACAAATAAATAAACAAACAACACACAAAGGTATTTTATCAGGCACTCGGTGAGAAATAAAGAAGTAGAAGACCAGACAACAGAAAAAAACAACATAAGTGATAGGCTTACCGGGATTCGAACCAGGACCTTCCGAACGGCACCCACCGCCTAGACACGGGAGCGAATCGCCACTATCCACTCTGCCAGCTTGGTTTTCTATAATGTTCTTGCTGTCTGTCTAATATTACGTAATCCACTTCCACGTGAGAGAATTGGCTTTCTGTAGCACTGAAGAAGACCCGGGGATTTTCCAGGGTATTTTATGAGACAAGGACATTATGGTCAGCACATATAACACAAGCCGGCAAGTGAACAGGTTCACGGGAAAACATGGTTGACATTTATTGTAACGTTCATCACAAGAAGACATCCATCAAGATATATACATATCATAGTATATGGCAGGAAAACATGTAAATGCGATAAGCAGTTACGTCAATCAATAACGAGCCTTAATCAATAGGCTTTCTTCATCTCCATTGTTAATAGTAAAAGTAAATATATTGAGAAATATCCTTAAATCTCTTATCAATCCTGGCCGTGTACTAATAGGTAGGGCAATATTCCCGGTACCCAAGTAATGTGGCGGAACAAACTGATGATGGCGACCTAAACTCAGTTACCTCAATATCTTTGAGATCGAAAAAAATTCACTAGTTGACTGTCGCTCACCACGGGTGAACGCTTCGTGCAATAAGTAGTTTGACTACAGGCGAACACAATTCCTCACATAAAATGGGCATGTGCTAGCGTGTAGTAACATGCTACATTATTTTATCCCCAGATCTATCCTTAACAGACAGAATAGGCCTACTGATCCCTAAGGCATGTCGTAATAATGACCGCTTTAACTGATCATGGTAAAAAGATAGGCATTACTGCCTTTTTACATTTCTGCCCTGCAATAATACACTTTAATTCATAAAAGAAAATTGGAGCAATTATTTGAAGCGACCTAATATATAAAGTTGTATATGGAAAGGGGGGGGGGGGGCTGTCAATCATCCTGTTAAACATATTATAACAGAAACCATAAATGCATAGCGCATAAACGACCGATGTTTATTTTCGAAGGGTTGAGAATTGGGCACGCAAGGCCCGTCTAACATTCTGCCCTTCCTTTCTCTCATCTTTTATGCTGTACCCATTTATTTTCACGTGCACTTTAAATATTAAAGTCAAAGAGTACAGCGACGCAGAATTAAGAAAACAGCATTTTGACATTTACAATATCTGATTATAATCAGACGAGAGGGGAAGTTAAGCTGACTCCATTGTCGCCGGCTGTCAGGTCATAGAGCTTTAGAGGTTTTCATTCAGACAACTGCCCTGCACAACTGTCGCACCTCACCCTCAGTGCCTACGAATTTTCCCGCACAACTGTCCCACCTCACACTCAGTGCCAACCATCTGCCCCGCACAACTGTCCCACCTAACCCTCATTGCCAACCATCTGGTTTTTTTCACAACAAAATTGGGTCGCAGCAAACATTGAGATGGGTTGCGTCCCCTTTCGTTTCCCTGACAACATTTTCAGAGACGTGCCTTTGGCTGAATTCTTATAATTAATTGTTACTTATCGATTTAGATACACGGCGTCGCCAGCTTCACGAACTATAGAATTTGGGTGGTGGTTGTAAAACATTTGAGAACCACTGATCGACGTCTAGAGAGCGCATCCACCACCCTGTTGACGCGTCTGGCAGGAGGACAGATTCCTGCCCAGGTAATAACAAAATGAGAACGATATAAAAGCATATTAGTTTTAACTCTGCATTATTGATCTATTTTTAAATAACCCAAAAGGTAAAGGTCACAAAGCAGAATACTGCCGTAGCGGAGTGAAGTGTCAGAAACTTCACTTACACTAGGTCTCAGCTTTATCAGTTATGGTAACCAGTTCATTCCTTCGCTACCTTTGCCTTCTCTAACTCAAGAACAGAGTCAAGTACCCATGTTAGTAGCTGGATAGACTAGAACGTGGCGAGAACTAGCAAGCTCCTCTTCTTCTACTTCACGTTCAGTTTCTTCCCGTGTCTTCTTCATCTTACTTATATTTAATTAACATATAAGTGCTAAATCCTCAACATAAAACAAACTAGTTCACTTTCAAATTAAACTCAATGTACTCAAATCTTCTGTTATAATTTTTTTTTATCTTGTCCGAAATAAACGCAACGCTAAATCATTTATATCTTAAAGATTTAACTCTTAAGGGGAGTTTTAACCCCCAAAAGTGAAGAATTTCATTGAAAATATCAAATTTTAGATATATATTGCACTGGAAAGTACATTCATTTGCCCACATTTCTGTATGTTTATTTTCACTAAAACCTTTGTGGGTGATTTTATATAAATTTTTAAAGTATGTCAGGTAAGTGTATTTTTACCTAATTATATATGTAAAATATACAAATTGGTATATTTGTGATGCTATATTGCTTCTAATGCATGGATTTTAATTTTCGGTACCATATTCATTTCCCTGAAGCAAACAGAATTCAAGTTTTTCAAACATAGTTTCATGTGTAAAAATAATTTTGACTGGCTAATTTTTATTAACCATGGGGTCCCTTTGATGGGTCGCTGAGGGTAGAGCAATCGCTTCCCCCCCCCCCCCCCCCCCCCCCCCCCACATAGTACATGTCTACCAGAGAAGGATGTATTTTTTAATGAAAGCGCATAAGCTGCGCGTAAAAGTATGACACAGAACATGGAATCAATAAAGGAAAATACCAGAGATGATTCCTACATAGCAGGGGGATACTGAGGTGAGTAAATTTTGTGTAAAAGTGTAATTCTTCCCCTTTTTTTTCTTAATTTTCTCAAAACCTCATTTTTCTCACAAATGTGGGCACGTTGCCCATGATTTTTCAAAAACTATTAGTGATACAGCAGTAAATGTTGGGCCACATGCTGTACACATAATGCTCATTAAAATAAACTAAAATAAAGGATATATGTTAACAAACTACAAAACTGTTGAGAAATAGCTAAGATACCCCCCTTAAAAATTTCAACTTTTTTTCGATTGGTATGTTAAAATCCAAAAAAACTCAGATATCAAACCAATCAAAATTATTTTAGTATACAATCATTATCATATATTAACAAATGAAACAGCCAAATTTCATAACTCAAGTTGTACTCACATTTGAGATATCTTGGGCAACAAAATACCCAAAAAAGCTAAAATTTGCCTTTTTTAAACTGTTTTTCCGCCATAGATTGCAAGTTTTTAGTATATACCTCAATGTTTTGTATTTTTTCAGTCATTTTGCTTGTATAAATGACCAGATATAGATATTAACTTATAATTCTGTGTTTTTCATGGTTTTCCCATGTTTTTCGCAACGCATTTTCCATTGCTTTGAGTTTTCATATAGTTTTAAAATTTAAGGGTCGGTTCTTTCCAAGTTTTTGTGAAGTTTGGTAATGTTATATATAGTTTATATTTGATTGAGGATTGATTAAATATAAACTTTGGGATACAACAAGCAAAAACTTTTTTTTTTCAAAGTTGACTTTTCATCACGAGCACCTGTGAAAATTAGCCCCCTAAAATGGCTTCTCGTCCTTTAAGAGTTAAAAAAGCAAAATACCAAGATACTCCGTTGCTTAAGCGGTAGTGTTGTTGTTTAACTAGGGCTATTGAGGTCTTTGATCTTTCACAGCCAAAGCCAAGCTGTAGAATTAGTAAACGGTTTGTAGCTGCTGAGTTGTCCTGTAACGATGTTTGCGTTTGTTAGGGAGCCCAGCAGTAGCTGTTTTATTTCTGTGGAGAGTCATGAGCAAGTGGGCAACACATGCTGAACTGTCTCATATGGACGTGTACAGTTGCTGCAAATAGGCTCATGTGAGGGGTTAAATTTGTTTACATGCTTGATGAGTCTGATGTGTTTTCTTCTGAATTGGAAGATTGTGCCCCGCTCCACACGTCATAGGCTGCTGATGTTGTCATGTTTGTTTGAATAAGTCATTTATGTGCACACTTATCGTCCAGCAGATCCTTTTTGTCTATCGGTTCAGACATTTCTCTTTTAAGTTGAATTGGAGTATTAATTTAGCTGTATGGTTTAGTGGTTAGAACAATTTGCCTTGCAAACAAATGTTATGCTTTCTATTCCCGGCAGACGTATTTTTTTTTTTTAATTTATTTTAATTTAGGCATCTCTCTTCAGTTTTTATTCAATACAATTTCCAGTTGGAGTTGATGGTTTTACTTGCTCGGTAGAAGGAGAATGATGGTAGGAAGTGAAGTAACTGAATGCGGGGGAAGTTGTGCTATTCTCAGAACAAGAAACCGAAATCGCACATCATATCTTGACGGGTTTACTTGCGAGTAAACCATCTTAATTATTTTATCTATTATTCAGTTTAGTCTCATCTTTTCCCACAAACGTTTTTTCAAGGCGCACTTTTCTGGATGGCAACTAAATTGCGCGATTGTTTAAGCAATGCGATACATTGTTCCCATCCTTAATGATTACGGGTGTTTGATTTTTAGACACAGTTTCTTGAATTTTCTCCATTTGTAAATCAAATGAGTATGAATAAGTATCTAACATATTTACGAATGATGTTCGTTACATTTGCAGTAACTCGCTCAAGTCGATACTCCCTTAAATAATGATTCGGAGACGGAGTAATAGAAAGCTTATTTTTATTTTTATTTTCAAATACGTCCCTAGAGGGGATATTTTTTTTTCCTCCGTACACATGTAGAACATGCTGTGATAATGCAGCTGTTAATTAATTAGTTAAATTTCAGTCCATTTGGTTTTACTTTAACTTCTCCTAACGCCATTTAGACTTGTTGTTCCATAGCTTTCTAGCCAATGCATCCAGATAAATTACCACAAGGAGATTTGGTGCCGTCATGAGAACAGGCTGTAGAAAAAAAGAAACACCATATACATGTAATTATTTCACGCCATGTTTTGGCTGGCTAAGGACGGAAGAAGAAGAAGAAGAAGATGTTTTGGCTGGTGAAATACTTGTTAATCATAAAATGCTAGATGGTGTGACATAACCAGGTATAAATATAGCGTTACTTTGTCTGAACAGCGCACAAATCTTTACTAAATGTTAGGTCTGGTCAGACGTTGTTTTAATTGTTGTGCCCTGAGGCAAATGTGTGATGTGTCGAGTCTGGTTTGGGTCGTGCAAAAAAAAAAAAAAAAAGGACCGACGGACAGATCTCCATGGCTCATGATTAAAATCTATCGACGTCCCTTACTTGAGTTCGACCCCTATTAGGCGAACATGCTCCGAGCGTATGTAAGCTCTGGTTCGATACCGTGATAGTCTGTGACCTTAAGACACCAACAATGATTGTGATCGAATGCGATTGATCTGTGCGGCTTCACTGTCTCTCAGGGATGGGCCAGATAAACGTCCGTATCAAAATTGTATAGTCCCAAGGCCTTTTACTTTAGTCTAATTTAGTGACGTCACTATATCAGCAATATGCAGCGTGACTGAAAAGCCATTTACAGTTTCTAAACTGTTATTTCTTCCCTTATGTTCAATTAATTTATGTCAAATAAACATCACAATAATGATAATTAGCTAGCAATACGTCACGTGAACAGCAAATTGACTTGTATTATTTGAGTTCAGTTTGAGATCCGGTCATTTCAAACTTTCTTATTTTTAAACTGATCACCAGACCACAAGGTATTTTATATGTTGAAATGCGCCCTAATATAACCGACGGATCCTGAGTCTAGTTTAAATGGAGTGCACCTCGCCAAAACGAGGGAAATTTTTTAAAATTTTTGTATTGTTTCATTTTGTTTCTGCAAATAAATAACCAAATAATTAAAATAAAACTTATTTGTCAAATATCAGTTATTATTTATTCTTGTTACAATAGTTTCATGTATATCCAGTGGATACACATGTGGATACACAAATGTTAAAATAGGAAGTGACGTTTCAATCACCCTGTATAAGGTACGCCCCTGGTATATTGCTTGCATCATTGTGTCACTGATCTAGCACAATAGAAAGGATTGTTAGGTCTTAAGAGCCAGGGATCCAGACCTCCAGGACGACCCAGTCCGCTGGGAGGACAACATTAGACAATCTTTGAAGGACCGAGTACTAGAATGGAACTAGGCCAAGAGGAAGACAGCCGATAGGATAGTCTGGCGCTCTCTCTTACAAACCTCTACACCTCACGGTAGAAGAGGAACGACTAAGTAAGTAAGGTCTTAAGAATGTATAATGTGTAGAAGCTACGGTCAATAACACAAGAGTGTGGCTCCCCCTGACAGCACTCTAGGAGTGTGCAAAAGTTATGGTTCTTTTATTGTAGTCATTATTAGCGTCATTTTGTCTTTTTTTGTCTTCCTCTGCTTCACCCTTCTCTTTCTCCCCGTTTCTCCTGTTCCCTTATTGTTATTCATCTTCTCTTCTTTATCTGCTTCCTTTCTCTTTTTCTTCTCTTTATCGTCGTCTTCTTTCTCCTACCTTACTATTTTCTTCTTCCTTTTCCCTCCTCTTTATGCTGCTCCACGTTTTCTCTAATCTCCACCTCTTCTCTTTCTCTAACATGTACTCTTTCTTTTTCTTTTCATCCTCTTCATTTTCCTGCTCCTTCTCTTATTGTTATTACCTTGCTCTTCTCCCTGAATCTTTCTTAAGCGAAAATAAAGTTCATTTCTTCGTTCGTTCCTCTTTCCACTATCCTTCATCTCTACTCTTTAATCCCTTTAAATTGATTACACCCCCCCCCCCCCAATAAGATTATCTTTTCTTATAATATCAATTGTAGCTTCTAATGACGATGTTTGTACTTTTCAATATATTTTATGTCATGTTTATAAGTAGTTAATGTTAATATGAGTGTGCTATTTTATTTTACTTTACAACGTTGAATTCCTTGACATTGATATGTAAAATGCATATGGGAATAAATAAATTCAGTATGAAAGGTGAGAGAAAGGAAGGGCAGAATGTCAGACGGGCCTGCGTGCCCAATTCTCAACCCTTTGAAAATAAAGTTCGTTCGTTCGTTCCTTCCTTCCTTCCTTCTTCATTTTTCTCAAACTAACTCACCTCTTCTTCTTTCTTCAAATTCTCTTTTTTTCTCAACATTTTCGTCCTCCTTCCCATTCTTCCGCTTCTTCCTCCTTTGTTTCTTCTTATTCTTCTTATACATCCGAGGTCGGCCTTTAAAAGAAAGGGGGGGGCGAGGGGAGACCACTCTAGGGGCTAAGGACAAGAGATGGCGAGACAGGCGAGGAAGACAATAATTGTTCTTAAGACGCTGGAGCTTTTTTACAGCTGTCACACAATTTGACCAGTCCAAAGCCCTATGTAAATATTTGATAAGTCAACACTAAATCAATCTGTGATATATTATCTTATTACATATTCTATAATTCTCTAAGAACGACCATCCCGTCCCAGTCACACCTTTTGTAATAGTCTGAAATTCACTCCCTGTGGCAGTATCTGCTTGGAACTCAAAGTGCTCACCTCTGGTAAAATTTTCCGCATTCGCTGATAACACACAAAGTCCTTAATCATTCAACAGCAGATTTCCAATATTTCACGAGTTCTTATTATATGCCACCATAATCTGATTATTTTTCAAGTGATTGTCTAATTTACTGTACGAATGGTTTGGGGTTTGTTTCTTTGTCTTTTTTTTTAAATTACTTTTCTTTTATGTTTTTTATTTTTTATTTTTTTTTTAAACATACTTAAATTTGATTATGATTTGATATTATAAATGTATGCTATTATTTTACCTTGATAATGTTGCATGATTAAATAATGCTCAAAATGGAAAGGATACAGTATGCAAGATGACAGAGAGAGGAAGGGCAGAATGTAAGACGAACCTGCGTGCCCAATTCTTAACCCTTTTCATTCTTTCATTCGTTCTCTCTCTCTCTCTCTCTCTCTCTCTCTCTCTCTCTCTCTCTCTCTCTCTCTCTCTCTCTCTCTCTCTCTCTCTCTCTCTCTCTCTCTCTCTCTCTCTTGTAACATCAATTTATGGACCATTTGTTTTATTTTATTTCGTTTGTTTCTGGCAATGAACCACAAAATGTATCAGTCTACTAGCAGTCCTTGCTGCTTATTTTGACAGTTGTGTCATATATATCCAATAGTTACAAGTCTTACTTAGTCGTTCCCCGTCTACCTTAAAAAAAAAGTGACTTTTCAAACACCTTGTGATTATGCGTTTAGTAGTTAAGATTAGTGTTACTTGGTTGCCTGAAATTGTGTTCAATGTTTTGTTTCCATTTGGTGTTTACATGTATCGTCTGAAACCTCCTCGTCATTTGTTAAAATGTTGTTGATCATCTTAATCTTATCTGGAAAATGTTGTTTACCCTTGAGTGCTACTAGGGCCAGCCTTAGCCCGATTTGACCTATTTGACCCAGTCTGGAGCTCACACAGGAAGCCCTCCTCCCCTCTAGGGTTCCTACCTCTAGCTTTAAAAAAAAAAAAAAAATGAGTATTGAAGATAATTTCAAATTAGATTTAAGGAATATATACTATTAAATTGTATTTTTTTTTTAAGCATGTCTACATTTATTCGCTATATTTTGACATGAATCATGTAACAAACACCAAAACGATAATCTTAGTCCACGGGCCCACCTTCTTCTTTGAACCTTAGCAGTCAGTGGCCATCACGCCTGATGGCGTCTTGTAGGACATCAACAAACTGCTTCCACCTTATTCGGTCGGCGGCCATCCTTCGTACAGTGCCTCGCATGGGCCCACCCGAATAGTTCAAATCGGGCCTTGCAGTTACTAAAGCCGACCCTGAGTTCTGCTACATTTTAATTTCTTCATAAGAAAAGATTAAATACTCTAGTCAATCATTCGGATTTGTTACGTGCACCAACCGTCTGTTACTTGGCAATAAATTCGAACATGCCACGACATCTAACGTTAAACATTATGTAATGCTTTAACTATACTGCTCCACACGGGTATAAAACTTCACCACTCTAGATATGGACGCTCAATACGATATCTCCAATAGATCGATTCTGTGCCTAATGAGATCACTCGAGAAACATATTAATTCAGTAATCGAACCTGCCACATTTCTATTATTGTGATGTGTAAATGTGTTTCTATAATTGTGTTGTGTAACTGTGTTTTTATTATTGTGATCTGTAACTGTGTGTCTAAGATTGAGATGTTTAACTGTGTGTCTATGATTATGATGTGTAACTGTGTTATATGATTGTGATGTGTAACTGTGTGTCTATGATTATGTTATCTAACTGTGTGTCTATGATTGTGATGTGTAACTGTGTTTCTATGATTGTGGTGTTTAACTGTATTTCTATGATTGTGGTATGTAACTGTGTTTCTATGATTGCGATGCGTAACTGTGTTTCTATGATTGTTATGTGTAACTGTGTTTCTATGATTGTGGTGTGTAACTGTGTTTCTATGATTGTGATGTGTAACTGTGTTTCTATGACATTGGTGTGTAACTGTATTTCTATGATTTTTATGTGTAACTGTGTTTCTATGATTGTGGTGTGTAACTGTATTTCTATGATTGTGGTGTGTAACTGTGTTTCTATGATTGTGGTGTGTAACTGTGTTTCTATGATTGTGATGTGTAACTGTGTTTCTATGACTGTGGTGTGTAACTGTGTTTCTATGATTGTGATGTGTAACTGTGTTTCTATGACTGTGATGCGTAACTGTTTTTCTATGATTGTGATGTGTAACTGTGTTTCTATGATTGTGGTGTGTAACTGTGTTTCTATGATTGTGGTGTGTAACTTTGTTTCTATTATTGTGGTGTGTAAGTGTGTTTCTATGATTGTGATGTGTAACTGTGTTTCTATGACTGGTGTGTAACTGTGTTTCTATGATTGTGATGTGTAACTGTGTTTCTATGACTGTGATGCGTAACTGTTTTTTTATGATTGTGATGTGTAACTGTGTTTCTATGATTGTGATGCGTAACTGTTTTTCTATGATTGTGATGTGTAACAGCGTTTTAATGATTGCAATGTGTGTGGTAGATTAAGAGTGAAGAGATAATTTATGAACGAAGAGATGGTTCATGATCAAAGAAAGGTAACCAGATTAATAGAGATTAGTAATAAGTGAACCGTCGAACATAAAAGAGCAAAGGGTATTTGAATAATTAAGAGAGGTGCCATTGGTGATCACATGGTACAGGTTCGAGGAGATTCGAAAAGCCTGTCTATAAATAGGTGCGAGCCACGCGCTTCTTTCTCGTATGCGCCATGTAATTCAGTGAGCCGCAGCACAGAAGTGCTCAAGCAACTTTATCAACTTTCTACTAGTCAGTGGTCTGTGGTTAGCAAGACATACACGTCACTGAGAGAACGGAAGATGCTTGATGAAAAGGTATCAATATGTGATCAGCAAATTCAAGACAGGACTCTGATGCGTAGTGTTGTTGTAGCAAAACATGTACCCACGCGGAGAAGTGTAACTTAAGTCGTGGGTAGATAAGGCCACGTGTTGTGGGCTGGGGACCTTAGGGAACGAGGCAATTTATAAGTATCAATAGAGAGACAGCAATATTCGCGTCAAATTTACGCAACCTGGAGGTGTCAGTAGTAATGACTATAACCTGAGATAGCTGTGTAGATCAAGAACAGAGTAATCTAGGAAGATTAATAATCTGAAGATCTAGCAGAGACTAGAGACAAGAAGCTTCCATGACCAACGTAAAAGCATTATGCTCTATGATAACAATATTATTGGCAGGATGAGCGATGCCTAAAGAAGTGTATGCTGTTATTTCTTCATTTCAACCTCATGTATATTGTGCAATTAAAGTTGTGTTATTTGGTCTACTTCTGCCTTTCTTACCATGGTGATTCCAGAACAAGGACTGCCTTGTAATGCTATCAATAAGTTTTCTCAATGTGTGTCCTATCCATTGCCAGCGTCTTCTTCTCATCTCTTGTTCCTCAGCACCTATCTTGCTCTTGTCATCAGTGTCACATTGTAAGGTTTAAGGAGGGTTGGACATGGGTCCGGTTACCCCAACCTGTAAAAATTCTTTAGCACAAAAACTTCAAATGCATTAGAGCTGTAATAAACTATGTCCGTGAAGTTCCTGGGGGTCTGAGGACAGAAACATAACGAATATGACTACTTACAAGGTGACTATAACCAGGTTTTGTAGGGGCTGTCTACCTCATCATGTCAAACAAATAGCTACAGAAACTACTGTTGCTGGAGCATGTTAGTGATTTGTGCAGACGTCAATCAAGGGAACCAGATACAGTAGTGGCTTTATACTCCATAAGGAGCGTATAGGAAAATCATGATGATGATAATGATGATGAAGGTGGTGATGATGATGGTGATGATTATAGGTGATGATGGTGGTGGTGATGATGATGGTGAGGGTGATGATAAATGAAGGAACAAAAGCAGAGCTATGAACAAGGACTGAGTCAATAACCTTAATTCTAGTCAAACTTAAAACAATCTGTACAGACAAAAATTCTTTCACCGAGAACTTAAAACCAAAACCAAATGAATCCAAACAATAGCCACCTCTTTATTCGTGTACACATCTGAAGCTAGATCATCAAACGACGAACGTGAGCGAAGAATACACAAACAACAAAATCAAAACATTTCAAAAAAGAGCTTTGTAATATCGGAGAAGAGTCATGTCACTAAAGACAGTGTGTAAATATTCATAAGGTCTCTGAACACGGAAGTCGTGTCAAGATTTACTTAGAGATGGACAAATGAAACTCAATGGATATGGACATGTCTCGAAGCAAAATGGATTGTCCAATAATATCCTTAAACAAGTAGTGGGGTAATAACCCCCTTTCAGTCATAACTGACTATAGAAATGCGCCCCTGGGGTGATAGCTCTCAGCGGTTTTTTTTTTTTTGGCCAGGTGTTCTTTTCGGTGTGTTCTTTTCTCTTCTTCTTTTAGTGAGGGCTTCTATTCGCTCAATCTTAGGCGACGCCGTAGGGAGCATCGCCACTTGGTGCGATCAGCAGTTTCGTCCTCCCAGGTTGCTGATAAAGAACGAAACCACCATTTTAACTGGTCCTCTGGCGGAAAACCTACACCAAGCAGTCACGTGATCTTGGTTTCTGCAGCAATCTGTTTAACATAATGAGGTTGCCAACCCCATGAACCTCATATTAGTAGCCTTGTACGACATGCCTGAGGGTGCAGTAGGCATATTCTTTATTTGCCTCTTCAGAAACCCCCGGGTCACTCCCTCCACGGGGTCAGAATTAAACAGCTGTGAATAAAACAGAAAGCTTCCAATAGTCAGGCGAGACTTCGTATTTATTTCAAAGCTGAGCCTAAACAATGGCGTCCTAATGTAGAAGACACATCAGGAAACTGGCACGTGTAATGGTAATCCAGGGTATTCTGGGAAGCTTTCATTACGAAACTGGCTTCAAACGAAGAACAGAGCATAACAGCGCTATTGAAATAAATGTTTACACGTTTTAAATTATTATGTAATGTATTTACTTATGTTTCCTTGTGCGTCATTCTCTTGTTTATTTCGTCGAAACCATTACTCCTTAAGTCGCTATAGAGACGGGTTTTTCTTAACCTGTGGTACAACGGACATAACGGGAGTACATGAATGGATTCTTGAGGTCCGTGTACATAACTTACACATTTTTAACTTTATTATTAACAAAACATTTACTCAGATAATTATCATAGATTTTTTTGTGTTTAAAGAAATATATTCTTTTCACATATTTTTTTAACACTCCTACAGAGATACTATACAAACTACTTGGTAAAGTTTGGGGAGATGTGGTAAAGTGTTCCTAGATTCTATATCCCTGTACCTTTTTCATCATCTTATTTTATTTCTCTCACGTTTGTACAATCTCATCATTTTTATATGTAATCTTTCTTAATCGCAGATTTTACCGAAGTGTAACTGTGATGAAAAGTATGTCCCCGTCCTTTTGTGTGAT
Organism: Oreohelix idahoensis; assembly: GCA_024509875.1. Classification (NCBI taxonomy): domain Eukaryota; kingdom Metazoa; phylum Mollusca; class Gastropoda; order Stylommatophora; family Oreohelicidae; genus Oreohelix; species Oreohelix idahoensis. The sequence goes on from JAMPIV010006857.1 coordinate 264,587, forward strand.
CTTTCACACCTTCAGCCCTTCGGCCGTAAACTTCTTTTCTTCATATTTTTTCATTATTCGCTTGTTATTTGGCATTTCATTCTGCCCTTTCATTAATTTTACACTTTATGCTGGACATAGCATGGTGAGGTCTCTAACACGCCACTCCCCTTGGTAGTATTTGCTACATAAGTAATTCGTATCTTATTCTTTATCACTCCTCAGCCGTGTTTACTTTCCGCCAGCTGAACTGTGGTATTATCGTAACAATACCTAGTCATCAGACCGGTCACCCGCTTATCTCTTTTTGAATCCGTCTGACCACCTGTGGAAACGTGTCGGCTCAACATTTGACACCAGTGAGAAACTGCTGATCGTGTTGACACAAGCTTGATGTGCGTACGATGAAATAAAACAACACGGTCTGACCAGACATCTGTCTGGCAGAGGCACGCAGATAAAAGCGATAATTAGATATAATCTGTCGGGGTAGACATCTGGGCGGAAGACATTACGCCAGAGACACATGGTCACAGTCATAAGAGGACTTTAACTCAAGTTTTCCCAGGTAGTGATTTCGCAGAGACACTCGTCGTCAGAAGAATTAACATTAATTTCCCAGACCCAGTCCTAAGAGGAATTTAACTCAAGTTTTTCCAGCAAGTGATTTCTCAGATATACTCGCCGTCAGAGGAATTAACTCTAATTTCCCAGACCAAAGTGATTCGAACAGCATCTAACCTGAAGTGCTGTGTGTCCATTCTAATCTGTGCAGGAGATTGTGTATACCCTTTATTTGGGGTAAGTGTAAACATTTCTATTACAAACGTGAATTTAACATGTTATCTTGCTAGTGGTTATATATGAGGCTGGCAACCTCAACATATGAAAATAGTATATTCATGAACCACTACAGCAAGAGCTGGTGATTGTTTCTGACTAGTCGTGCGGGAAACCCGACAGCAGAGCGACCCCAAACTCCCATTGGAGCAGTGATGAGTGATGACTTCATCTTATGTGCCTCAAGTGTAACATATTATCTCGTGAGAATTATGTACCTTTTTTAATCGTATTTCAGGCAAAATCCTTATTCATGCACTCCAGATGCTATTTCCTAATTAACACCCAGAAGGATATGGGTGAATTTTCATCATATTACTGAGTTACACTGTGTGCTCGGGAATTTAATTCTTCTGAGAGGTTAACATTGGTGGGTGGAGCGCATGACAATGGGCCTGTTAGTTTGCAGCGAACAAATGTACTCAGCAGGCATTTGTTTCTTCTATTTGTCTCAAGTTCGTGGTTGCAATCCATCAGACGATTTGTGGTACTAACGCAGCTAGTGTGAAAGAAAATCATCCACCTAACCGCCGACAGTGGAAGAGAGAGTGGAGAAGGCTTTCGTCAACACAGAGGTGATGAACCACGGCGGCAGGACTCACTCATACAAGCTAAGTGCTAACTAAAAGGCACCAGCAAAAAAAAGGAGACAATTCCAGTTAAACTAAGTTAAATTTCAACCTACATCTCAATGATCAGAACTTTATAACTATCAAAATTCCACTAATCTTTCCATATTTATTTTAACCTGTTAAAGACTATTTCACTATTAAATTTGTTAACTGTTGTTTTAAAACAAAACAATAATAGTTGATTCAGTTATATGTATGAAAGCAAACGTATGAGCCAGAATAGTTTATATATATATATATATATATATATATATATATATATATATATATATATATATATATATATATATATATATATATATATATATATATATATACATATATATATATATATATATATATATATATATAGATAGATAGATAGATAGATATATAGATAGATATATATATATATATATTTACACTAAACAGAGCTATACCTTACAAGAGGGATTTCGTTGGATGACACCAACGGGGGGCTTGAACAAGCTAAACCATTGCTTAAATCCTTCACAAAGGCAACGGACCAGATTATAAGTTAACAAATTGCTCAGCCCTAATTAGCTTTCGTTCTTGACTTCTGGAAATATCTTGTGAAGCTCCCTTCAGGTAGAAGTATTATTAACCTTCTATATACATCTCTTCCAAGAGTTATCTTGCGCGCAGGTAGATACCTTGGACGCCAATATTAAATACTCTTGAGTTTTGGTCACTGTTGGATCACTACTGCAAAGCAGGGGAGGCAATCCGTGACAGTAACTTAAATTTCCCTCCCCCCCCCCCCCCCCCCCCCCCCCCCCCCCCCCCCCCGCCCCCCCCCCTCCCCCCCCCCCCCCCCCCCCCCCCCCCCCCCCCCCCCCCACCCCCCCAATCCCGTTGCTATTTCCAAAACCGTACATTATCTTTTGGGACACATCTTGCTCAGTAGACGTCATTGTTAGCGCGGGAAATAAAAAGAATTCGTTTGATACTTTAATCCCATCTTTCAACAAAACGAGTGTCACTACATTTGTACAATAGCCTATTCGCCAGAGCGATCGACAACAAAGGACTCATGGCACGCACAGAAATGTTGCTTACCAGATGGTAATCTATGTTGAGAACGGCATGTTGTCTACACTGAAAGAGATTAAAAGAAGCCGCTTCCGCCAGCAAATCGACACAAGGGGGCTTCACTAAAGCCACAAAATAAAGAAGACTGGATGACAAGGGGGCAGATAATTTCTGTATCGGGTGGCCAATCCAGAACCACGGTTTGTTCCGTTAACCGAACACTCAGCACAGAGTAGAGAATTGTTTGCAAGAGCCCTCCCGCTTTTATTGATTGACGTGGACTAACATGGCACGCAACCATGCCGACGTCGCAAGGCAAGATGGACGCATAGCTACTGGATTTAGAGGGCAGAGCCATAGAAACAGTCTACGACTGTCACGGAACTACTTCCCCTGCTTTGCAGTAGTGGTCTAACAGTGGCCAAAACTCAAGAGTATCTACTATGGGTCTTCAAAGGTGTCTACCTTCGCACAACATTACTCTTGGCAGAGTTGTAGATAGAAGGATAATGATGCTTCTATCTAAAGGGAGTTTTCATATTTCTGAAATCAAGAGCAATGCTGCATTGGGCAGGGCAATTGTTAACTTATATCTGATCCACCGCCTTTTATGAAGAATTAAGCAATTATTAATATTTCAGCTCGTTCAAACCCCCAACTTGATTTACTCAGTGGAATTCGTATTATTTTAGTCTAGCTCTGTTTAGAGTGTATTTAGTAAATTGGCTGAGACAAACATGCAGTACTGTACATTAAAATGATTAAATCGGCGTTAAATTTGTATATTTACACATAACAGATTTAATAATCAACTAAGTTTTAAGAGTTTAAAAAATTGAATAATCTTTAACAGAAAATACTCATCATCGTGCGATAGTAGTGTTTTATGAAAGAAGTCACTTGGCAGCTTTTAGGTTTGACTTAGCTGCAAATGGTAGTTTCTTCTCCCGCTGGGTGTTTTGGATTCTTTGCAGATAGGTCACTTGAGTTCTTGCGTCTCTGGTCAAGATTAAAGGCGCAGCACGTTCCAAGTAAGATCAGGGAGTAACTGCAAAGCTGGTCCTGCGTCTCTAAGACCCTCTGATGATGGTGTCTAGCTCGACGTCAGTCCACTTTTACCCTCACTTTGTTCCAGAGATTAGTACACTCAGCTGGTACCACCTAGTATGGTAAAAGAATAGAAACAAAACGCTCTCTGAGTATTGAGTTTCCCGACACATAGTTATTTGTCCCCATCTCCTATTCCACCATCCCATCTACCTCAGACTATACCCTCGATGACAATTAAGCTTAATCCCTCGAGAGAAAACTTTCGTTACATTTAAATTGAATAGCATTATATTTACTTTACATTCAAATGAAAAGGTTAATAGTACAGATAGAATATACTGGTTGAAAAATATTCACAATATAGATTAATATGTTTTCATTTACATCTACACTGGTTGAAAAGCTTGAAACTTTCATTAATTTTTAAGTGAATATGTTTACATAGACATTTACACTGGTTTGAACAATGTAAATATTATGATTAGAATGTACATTATTTCTTTCATCTTTCCCTCCCTGCTCCCTATGGAACTTAGGACTTCCTATGCTTTTAGTTCTCTTAACGAAACTAGCAATAAAGCAGTCACCAGCCCTTGCAGTTGTGGTTCATGAAATCATCATTCTATATGCTGAGGTTGCCAGCCTGAAATGACTTGAACATCCACTAGCAATTTTCACATATTAATATTCACATGGCAATATACGAGTATATACATATTAGTTCACATGTTAGTAATGAAAAATATAGAATGTAAAATGCACAACTTACGCCAATCTTGGCTCATAGACTGTTTGCTCAGGGGAATAAAGTTAAGACACTAGCAGATGCCTTTTTACACGTTTCTGGGGTGTTGTTATGTTAACAATGAATTTCCACTTTGACTCCGTGTTTTCGGTTTCCTCAGATCCCGGTTTCCCTTATTAAAATAGTTTTCATGGGCTCTTTATGTCCTTCAAGATGTTCCACAAAGTCTGGTCTGATAAATATAAAATCGGATTCTAACTTTGGCAGTCTGATGGTCTTCTTGGCACGAGTGAATTTTCTCAGTGTCTTAAAACTTGGGGACGCGTAAGCCAAGAAGAAGACAACATTAATCATTCAGTAAATGAAGAAAAGGACCAAAATAGACCGCTGACCGCTCTTGATCAGGTCTGCGAGAAATAAAGCAGACATTTATGAAAAAATGCTACTATTCTATGTATACACGGACGGGGACAAGACGATCTCTTTCCCACTCCGTCAATCCTGATTAAAGTTAAAAGGCACACGGTGACTTTATTAACAACTATACGGTCAGCTTTTCGCCCACGCTGCACTTTCAGGTCAGACGAAGGTATGCAACCCTTCCCACCCCTTTTGCACGCGCGTTAATGATCAGCGTACATTGTCAATTATTATTTAATTATCCATTTGCGCACTTAACAAATATCGCCTGTCGTTAACAGCTATTAGATTGTCGGCGTCTGTTTGTTTAGTCGTATGATATTAAATAATAGTCACTTATAATGAAATGAATGTTTCGATCCCCAGATGAGGTGGGATTTTTTTAAGCCGCAAACGGCTCCTGGGTCGACCCAGCCCCAACTGTGTACCAGAGTAACTTCTGGGAAGGTTAAGGCGGCCGGCGTGATGCTGACCACATCACCCCTAGTGTGCCGATGGTCAAGAAAATATGGGCCTAACACCATATTCCCAATATGCCTCAAAGGGCATGTAATGGATCCTTTACGTTTTTTTATAATGAAATAACCGTGAATTCTTTTGTCACTATCCGTCGCGCCAAGCATATTAATTAGTCAGCTAAACGTCTCTTCTTGTGTGAGAAAGCAGGTGGTAAAATATACATTAAACTGAACTACTGGTAAAAAATATCTACACGTTATTATTATTTCACTGGTCTTAACAGCTAGAACTTTAAGTGAATTAAAATGGTAAAAGCTTTAACACTTTAACACTTAAGCACACATTCTTATTACCAGAAAATCAGAATGAAATCCCCACGAAACGCCATTAACACATCATCCACAATGGTTCTAGACTACGTGTTTAGATTATCCGAAAAATTCTGAGCGACAACTGATGGCTGGTTTGGGAAGACACAGTTTATATACTAGTCACAAAAAGTAGGGGATATTTTAAGATGGTATGTATTATTTTACAAAAGAGTGGATTTCGTAATTTAATGGTTGTATGGACATATCGAGCACGCTCTTCTCCCCTCTCACGTGCAATATCATGTTGACCTGGTGACTCTTGATGAGTAAGCCAATCCCAAGAACAGAGGTGGGGCCCATCCGTAAAGTTCACACATTATTCTTTTTCAAAAAAATGCGTGTATCTCGGGTTTGATGAACACTACTCACCATGGACAGGTATAAAAAGACTCTGCAACAGATACAATTTCTTTTCTTCGTCACGGAACGTTTGACAGAACAGCAGAGATGGATAGGCATAGGCATGTTGCAAACCGGAAGTCGGCAAGTGGATGTTGCTCGGAACCTCAATGTTTCACAGTCAGTTGTCAGCAGACTGTGGAACAGGTATCAAAATTTCCGCACAGTGGCTGATCTGCCACGGACTGGCCGCCCAAGAGTCACTACACGCCACCAAGATCAACTTCTTGTTACTCAGGCCCTCAGAACTCGGACTCTAAATGCTACTCAACTTCAGCAACACCTTCAACAGACCACTGGGATCCGGGTCTCCACTCAGACAGTACGAAACCGTTTGCACCAAGTGCAACTGGCCTCATGCAGACCGTTTGTAGCTTTGCCCATGTCACCACAACACAGGCGAGCAAGAGTGGATTGCTGCCAACGTTATCATCGGTGGACCAATCAACAGTGGGCATCAGTGATGTTTTCTGATGAGTCCCGTTTCGTTTTGGATTTTCATGATCGTCGAATACGTGTCTGGCGACGGCGAGGTCAGCGTTACCAGCCTCCTGCAACTGTTGCACACAACCGTTATGGAGGTGGCAGTGTAATGGTGTGGGCAGGCATCTGTATGAATGACAAGACCGACCTTCACATATGCCAGGTCAATATCACAGGGGACTACTACCGTGACAACCTCATCGAGCCTATCGTTGTGCCATTTGCTCAACGGCACGGACCAGATTTCATCTTCCAGGATGACAATGCACGTCCTCATCGTGCTCGCGTCGTCCAAGATCACCTTCAGATACAGCATATCCGAACGTTACCGTGGCCGCCGATGTCCCCCGATCTGTCTCCTATTAAGCATTTGTGGGACCTCCTGAATAGACGCGTCCAACAACGTCCAGCCGCTCCACATACTCTTCAGCAGTTAGACCAGGCCCTTCAGCAGGAGTGGCAGAGAATTCCTCAAGACAACATCAGAAGGCTTATTTGCAGTATGAGACGTCATTGCAATGCATGTTTAGCGGCAAACGGGGGCCCTACACGTTTTTAGACATATTGGAATATTTTTGTGAAAATGAAGTACCTACCCCACCTTGGTATCCAGTGCGACTAAAATCATGTGAGTAAAGCCATAACACTTCTTATACCGCAAATGTCTTGTTATGATGCTCAAGTTTACTTGTACGAAGGAATAAATGAACTAAATTGAAATATATTGTCTTTGGATAACTTCTAAATTCAATATCCCCTACTTTTTGTGACAGGTATATATCATCATGGTATTATGATCTCTAGAGGATGCTAGTTTTAACACCATTGTGCATAGCAGAAATCAGAAACCTAAATTCCTAAGATAAAAGGTTTTCACGATCGCTCTGTCGGGCGTTCCTAATCGACAATGTGTAAACCCGTGTAATGGGTTCTCGTAGATTTAACCCGTTTCTGGAGATCACAGAGTTAACTCCCCCTGAGTGTACAAACATCAAAGGGTACTCGGGGAAATATTTCTGCCCGAGCGTCTCATTTCAAAAGGTTCGGTGTTATTCACGCGCGGTCTGTCTGCTATCCGATGATTGACAGATCAGCTTGCGTGAGAAAGGTAAACAAACCATATTCGCTCCCTGTTATGACTAGCAGGTCGCGGAAGTTGGTAAAGAACTTCGCTTGTTTACGTTCAATGAAAAGAGGCGTGGATTAAAAATGAGTAAACACAGGCTGTAAATGCCTGACTTTGCTAGCGAATCATAGAACACTACGAGGTCACGAAAGACTATCAGATACTGTAGGCTATATTTCAATTACACGTCACAATCACGTAGGTGTTTTCCTTCCTGAACCTGTTTTCGGATACTGTCCGCTCTATGTTGCCCTCACCGGAAGAATAAATCATGGAAACTTGAAAGTTTTTGTTAAAAACACTTTTTATCAGAGAACATTCTTTGAAACAAATTCACGCACTTTCACAAAAAATGTTGTCATCAAAGAACTTTTATATTGAATTAAAAAATATTTTAAACATATATTAGTTTTTGATTTACTTCCGTCATTATTGACGGGTTATTGCTAGTAGTATTATATTTCCCCACGTTTGGTTTGTGTTGTGCATGTCGATGTTGAAATCGCCTAGAAGAATAATTTCTTTGGCAGTGATAAATACTTTATCCATCATAGTGGTGAAATCTTCATACCAGATGGCTCCTGCACTGGGATTTCTATATAAAAAAAACCCGACTAGAAATTGTCCCCGAGTCGGTATTTTTATTTCTAACCATATGCACTCGGTCTCTGCAGTCTCTAAATCTCTTCTGTGGCGATAGCTGATAGTAGTGGAAATATATATACTACTATACCTGTTTCCAGCTTTCTACTTGAGTCTCGCCGAATAGTTTTAAAGCCATTTAGGGTAATATCATCATCTGATATTTTGTCGTTTAAACGACTCTCGGAAAGTCCAAAAACATGAAAATTTGTATTCAGAATTTGTGTAAGCTCAGGAAGTTTGCCTAATAAATGGTAAATGTTCAGATGGCCCAGCCGTAGACCAGCCATTGTGTCTGATAGGTATGCATTTTATTTTGGCGAGTGGTTTAAAAATGTAAATAACAAAAGCAGTTTTAAATACGAAAACCACGGAAATTTAAACTAATTAACGTCACCAAGTAAGTGAAAATACAAATGTTAGTACTTAACGTACGAACACTTGATACAAGTATTGCTAAAAATTACAATTAACTGAAATTGTCAGTAGTATATTAAAATAGTCACACAAACGTAGACACGCACAGTTTTACACCACAACACTAAAATTCTAACCAAGTATATAAGCAACACTGAGAGAATACGAATTAAAACTAGTTTTAAAAATCAAGCAAGTTAAGGATACAAAAAAACTGTTGAAGGCCTGTAGCCAATGAAATTAGAGTGTTTTAAGAAAGTAACAAAGTACTTATTACTTTATGCGTTACATTAATTAATGATGCTACGCGAGTCAGCTGATGACGTGGTTAAGTCCATTCAGCCCACACTGAAAACGGGAAGGAAGTGGAGAGTGGAAGAAGCTGTTGATGCTGCCCAAGAGTCACTCAAACTGAGGGAGGTAGTCGGACACACACAAACGAATAGACGGGGATTTGGTCATGGAGACATCCGCTGGTGGTCCAAGGCATCAAGCAGGGAGCGCAGAGACATGGTAGTTCAGGAGATACGAGGAGCTGAGAATGATAAGAGGTTGCAAAAAGCAGTGCAGCAGGTCCAACAAGGTCAATGGACTACATGGGAAGGAGCCCTGCAGAGGTCCTTGACATGGAATGATATATGGCATATGGCACCTCTTAGGCACAGCTTCGTTGTTAGATCAATGTATGACCTGCTGCCGTCGGCCACAAACCTTGTGAAATGGGGAAAGTCGGATGATGAGCAGTGCCCCTGTGCCAGGGAAGGCAGACACTTGAACACGTGCTCGCAGCGTGTAAGGTGTCATTAGGGCAAGGGCGATACACTTGGCGCCATAACAAAGTGCTAAATGAGCTTGCTGCGACAATAGATCTGGCAAGGATGAAGGCGAATAGCAAACTCAGGCCGAGCACCGCAAATACATACTTTCTGAGGGCAGGAAAGTCAGCAAACCCCAAACCGAGTAAACCTGGTAGCAGTTTACCATCTCTTCTTGACAGTGCAAACGACTGGGAGATGGCGGTAGACCTACCTGGACGAGGGGCATATCCAGAGAGTATCAGAAAATCTCGGAGACGGCCGGATATAGTGCTTCATTCTTCAGCAACGCTTCAAGTCATACTGATTGAACTGACCGTGCCATTTGAATCCAGATTAGACGAGCAACATTCGTTCAAAGCGGCCAAGTATAATGATCTGGCCGCGGGACTGAGGCACGACGGGTTCACTGCAAGGGTCATGGCTGTTGAAGTTGGCGCAAGAGGGCTTGTGGCTGCATCGGTGTATGATTTATTGAAACTGTTGGGGCTGAGGGGACAGTCGAGAACAAAGGCACTGAAGAGGCTTAGTGAAACTGCTGAAAAGGCATCAGGCTGGCTGTGGAACAACCGCAATGGGCAATGGAAATCGTGACAATAAACGCTGCTGTACAGAAAACACCAAAATTTTTCTAAGTCCACAAATACGCCGAGTTTTTTTATTTACTAGTGAAAGGGCTGTGACTCAGGGGCAACCGGCGGAGTATATTATAAGGGGTGTCAGGCACAGAATTTCAGTGGCTACCACGCAGTGACTAGACTCGGCGGCTTCGGGCAGGTGACTCAGTGTGTGTCCTCAGTTGTGATGTGCGACGGAACGAACGCAATAATTTGTCTTCTCTTTGTTACTTTCCCAATTGCCTCCACGGCTGGCGGAGTTGTGGATTTTAAAGTTGCTACCATAAGTGAAATGGGTTCATTTTCGATATAAGACAACAGGAGGCTGAGACGCTTGGGAGTGTAAAGGAGTAGAGGGCCGAAACACTTGGTCGACGGGGGGACTACTTCTGACGATCAGATTGCTTCCTGTTGTATCGCTCTGTAAAGAGTTTCCTATCATCAGCTAATTTTCCAGGAGAGAGACGGCTTTGGTCGCAGGGATTAAGTCAATGAAAAACTATGAGTGTATTCATCATCGATGTCTCAGTCGTGTATATAGTAGGGGCCGCGTTGCACAGACATCATTTGTGCTTGGCTGAGTGACGCAGGACTGAATTCTATCAGGAAGCCAAGTTCAGGGTTCCACTGAGCACGACAAGGAACGCTACTGGAGGAAACATAATGACTAGATATCGTCTGTAGGGGTTCTAACACTTGTAGGAGATTTTTGTGTCTGGGACATTGTGGCATTGCTTGCTGAACTGTCATATAATGTGTTTGTGAGGGGCTGTCTTATAGGTAGTGGAGGAAACATAACATCGTAACGTTCTGTTTGTTGTTAGGTAATTTGTTGGTTACAGGAGCGCTTCTTTGAGGGGCGGGTAAGGTGTGTTGTGCATTTTCATGAAGGGCTGATCTCAAGGTAGATCGGTTTGTGTTCTTTGTGTCTGGTGGGTTGTCGTGTTGCGTTCGCTGCGGGTACTTAATGTTTTTTTGCTAGGATGCTCCTACCTAGTTTTGATATATGTTTTTGATCTATGTAAAGGCATTTCTTTAGTGCTCCAGAGTTGCTTGTGAAGAAAGGAGTGTTGTTGGTAAAGCCAATGTTGTTGTGTTCACAATAGCTCTGTAGCGTCTTGTTGTTGATGTCGGCTATGCGACGTTGGAAGCCATAGCAAGGCGGAATAATGGATGACATAAAAATGGACGTGTTAGTGTAGTGGTGTTGATGGTATTGTATGATGGTGATATTAATAAATGTAATTGTATGAGGCCAGCTGTGAAGGCTCCTGAGATAAAATGTAGTTGAGAATTGTCAGAAGGCCTTTCTTGCTACCACTACGACCTCACACTTAATTTTTTTTTAATGAATGTGGCTACGTAAAGTGTCTAGGGTTATGCTATGTAGTGTGGTGTAATAGGTTATAGATATACCCACAGATATTTAACAAGACTAATAATATTAATAAATGTTAAAATACACTGAACTAACTCACGTGTGTAAAATTTTTTGATAGAATTATATTACATTTATTTTGTTCTGGATCAATTTTTTAGGTTGACCAGAACTTAAAAGGATTTAGAGATTATGAAAGAAATGCATGGAATATTATATCATAAATGCAATAGTGTACATATATATGTACTATACTAGTTAGTTTTATTAAAATGTTCTAGTAGTCATCTACTTGGGAGGATAGTTACTGTTTGTGCTGTTGGGGTGGCCTCATCACACCTGTCTATATTGACTACACAGTGTCCAGAAAATGGTGGGAATTTTTATGGGGGTATTAGTAACTAAAGGGCTTTGGTGAATGTCCAGCAGACCAGAGGCTCACTCATCTGGTAGTTGTAGCTCTGGTGCTGAAATCAGGTGGTCCCACCTCTCCGTGCTGGCGGACAATAATGGTGGTCTCTGTCACAAGTACTGCACAGATACACTCGAGTAAAGTCACCCACTGAATAGACACTGCTTGGTTGACAACAGAAACTCGCAGCTCTGCAATCAAAGTATGGGCCATGTGTCAAAATCTATTCTCTACCCACGTCTGGACACAACACTGACACAACAACCACATCATACAGACAGGTCAGATCTCTCTGACCAAACAGCACATTTACCATGGTGGTTTTACATCAGATAGATCCTCCCAGACTATAGATTCTGAAAAATATTTATTAGTTGTCTGCCCTAAAAGAGGATAGGTAATATGGTTCATTATTCCCAACACTTGATCTGTCTTGCCTAACCCTTGCTGGAGTTTATGTACATTGTTGGTCCCTAGACCCTGACTAGGGCGGGGGGTCTAGAGCAAATCCCTACTTGTTTGTAAGGCTAGATTTCGATATGGCAGTATCAAATCACTCGAACATGAAACAATATTCAAAATATATAAGGAAATAATTTCAATCTTACCAGATTATGAATAAATAACACAGAATTGCTAGCAAAACTCAGCTGAGCTGCTGGCTATAGTATGGCGTCCCTAAATTTATTACACTTTCTTTCATATGGAAATCACCACACTTTAAAATCTGTGTCTATCATCGAACAACTATTGAGGAATGGCCCCACTTGCGCGTCTGAGCGCCGATAAAATGATTGTCTGTGGCCAATCACTGCCTAGGTTTATTTTAAATTCAAATTTCCTACCATAAAGTCATTTCAGTCATGCTTCAGTCAAGTATGGATGGTTATCTGTTAGTCTGTCCGTCTCTACTTGTGTTTCTACAAAATGTACTTGATTTTTGAACCAACCTTTCTCTCCCCTCCAAAATTTTGTCGTTAAAAGTTATATTTAGACACAGCTACCACCCAAAAACCCTCTCTTCCATACTACGTAGATTTGAACACTTGCGTCTCGAGGTCGTGTTTTTTTTGTGCAATTAGCGACACTTTTAGATTCAATACAGTCTGTCGATGATGTGAACAACACTGTCTTTTGTCATTATCTTCAATATTATCTATCCGTTTGTAAAATTAAGAACATATTAGTTCACTGCTCAGAATAGGCCATCCGGCCAGCTAATTTTTTATATTCCTAACATTAATATTAAGAAAAATTTACTTTTTAATTTTTGTAATATTCCTAACATCTGCGTTTAGCCGCTGAATTCAAATCAAGGGCTTGGTATCGCGCAAAAGCGTCCAATAAATGACTGTGGCGTAACATATCTATGGTCCCTTCTGTCGAGTTGCTTACTTTTTATGTCAACTTGGGAAACGTGACTTTTCTCCGCCCCCCCCCCCCCCCCCCCAATTGCGTCTCCTTAGCCTTTCTAGTCTCACGCAATCTTTCCAGTCATATTTTTTCCTTTTTGATCCTCCGTTCCCCTCCTGTCTAGCAAGTCAATTATTATGGAGGATGATGACCCGCGGTCTAGGCGATCATGTACTATTCGCAGCCTACGCATTATGTTTTTATCCTTAAATGTTATCTTTGGAGATATTTTACCGTTGTATCTCTGTCCAATTCACTACACATCTCCCCACTTGAAAACATGCCTATGGCAAGTTCCAACACCAGCGATACACATAGGTAAAATTGCTCCTCACGTTTGCCACTACTCTAATTTTGATCACAGGGGTGCCGACTGAGGAAATCTGCACCGACATTCAATTTGCCTGGGATATATTGGATACTAAACTGATAAGGTTGAAGCAACAAAGACCACCTCAGGCAGCAATCTGCTTCTTGCTTTTTTTCTATAGGGATTAACGTTAAGTTAGTACTGAAATGGCACAGTCGGCCTAATTTCTAAATATCGCGGATCTTGAAAATTCCATTTTTTTTTGATGCTACGTTGTTAGTGTCATGCGCGGTCATTTTTATAACGCTCGGACATTTTTTCGTGGGGAAGTGGAGATGACGCCCTACCCATCCAGGTAAACGCCAACTTTCTGACTGTTCACGCTAAGCGGACGAGCGTTAGGTAAACGTTACGAAGCCCGGAATTTACGCGCGCATTTTTTTAAAGGAAGCAAGAAATAACTGGTTCTAAAATTTAGAGATGGAGCGCATGGAAAATTTTAGAGTATCTTTAATTCATATGGTTTTGTAGGGAGACTCCTAGCCTCAAGTAGGTTCGGGGTCAGAGCAGGAAAATTCTAAAGATAAGCTGGGGGGGGGGGGGGGGGGGGGGATTGGCGCTTTTCGATTTTAGCGGTCTCTTCCCTGACAGTAATCCTGGGTCCTGTGTCCATCCACAAGCATATTGTCGGCTTCTAACGCTGAAACGCAATATTTGTATTGTCTCTTAATTTAAGAAAGCGTGGTAATTAAATCTAGTTTCTAATAGAAGCCATTAGTCCCGTTCTAATTTAATTTATTTTTGAACTTTATAACTTGTAACGCCATCATTTATTTTCTAAACAGTGAAAGTCTAGCCACGTGTGAAAAGGAGATATTACGTAGGGTGTGGCAAACCGTAGATTTAATAGCCAAGATCTGTAGACATACTCACGCATCATTTCCAAATTTATATTAATTACAGAATACTTCTAATGAAAGCACGTGGTATTTTAGTTCATTGAGAGATTGAAGGGATACAAAATTCTGATAAGTCATCTGCGTAATAAAATAACGGGAACGGATTTTTTCGGGAAAAGTTAATCCACTGTGAGTTTCCCCATCCGTGGATTTATTCGAGTAGGAATTCTGTCATGGATGAGAGTAGACAAAATAAGTATTTTTCTATCGTGGGAGTTTAAACAGTGTAATATGCAGAGTAAAACCACGTGGGTAAGAGCGTGAACAGAGAAAATTCATAGGTGGCCACTTCAGTGGTTGTGTAATTAAATGTTATGCAGATGTAGTATTTGAATTGTGTGTGTTAATATAAATTTAATGAGTTCGAGTTCAATGAACATAAATCTAAAGAGATAAGATATATTTCTGTGTGATAAGATATGAAAATATAAAATGTAATGGGGTGAATTTTTAACAAACATTTGATGTGGCAGTTAATTGTTGTGCATTTTACCTAAGGAGGAAACGATGATAAGGTATCCCTGGAGACGCCAAGCTTACAGATTAAAAGTAGATGGTTAAGCCTGAAATAAGTTACGTGAGGTTGATCCCTACCTGTTTTTAATGTTTATAAGGCCTGAGCAATGCTGTTTCTAATTAGGTATTAGGATCAGTATGAGTCGGGTTTAGGCTAGAGCAGCAATAGGGTGTAGATCGGGGGAATGACCCAGACGTATGCTTCAGTAAATAGATTTACGTAATCGTCGTGCACATGAAGAAGTGGGAAATGGGGATGGAGCAGTCATTCGTTCGAGTGTTTTACATGTTTGTGGCTAGATTGGAGTGATGACTGAAGCATCCACCTGTTTTTAGCGTTTTATATGTAAATGTGAGCAATGAAGCACATGTTGCATGGTATTCGATAAGTACCTTGGAGAGGGGCATGTCAAAAAGTTTGATGTCTCACAAGCAGAGGTCACTGCCCGAATGAGCGGGGTTGCCAATAAATTCATTAGTTCCGTGACAGCTGGCAAACGTGGAGCCATCTCGTGTCAAGAGAGAAAAGTCGAGGAAACAGCCAGAGGCGTAAGAGCTTGTACCGTAGGGGTATACGGCTTTGAGTATTGTGGGCCAGCAGAAGGGAGCCGATGAAGAGCAAAGGTCGAGACAGCCGCCGCAGGTCTTCAGTGAAAATTTGCGTTTTCTAATGATGACCAAAAAGCTCTCATGGCTCATAATGACAACACCCATCGAACCCCCAGGGGGGGGGGGAAGCAAGGCGGAGTTGGTGAGTCGTTTTTAGAGGTAATACCAAGGGCCTAAACCCAATGAGGGCCTAATATAGCAAAGGAGAATCAGTGCTTTCTTTTTCGAGCCAAATAGATAAGAATTGGCCATCTACTAGTCTACCACGCTACGGCAAGATGTCCTAGTGTCAGAACCATGGAACTAAAGGGATATCATCCTTTTCCAGGTTGCTGAAATGAAACAGAGTCCCAGCAAGCAGCTAGTGGAGAGAGATGGGGAGTGATTAAAATATATCAGGGACCTTCAGAGCTTCTCAATAATAATTCTTAGAGGATAGCACTCTGGTAGCCTTCAGAGTTAGAAAAAGTCTATTTATCACTAAGCAGTGCAAGGTACTGTGACCTTCGTGGCGTATGACCGCTGACAGAGTTGATCCAGCTGTGCAGATAGTCTTCCATGAAGGTCATCAGCAGCCATTGAACTTTAGAAAGGAGTAGTGTAATACAGAGTGGTGGCTACATTGAGATGGAAATTCTAAATTAGACTGTAATTTAAGAATCACTTATCATTTTTATAAATTTTTGTCTCCCAGCAGGGTGTATGGAAGGAGTGAAAGTGATTGGACGAGATTTACAATTTTTTCCCTTATAATCAAATTTCTGAAGTGTTCTTTGTTTTTCCAGGTCGGTGGCACCAACCTTGCATCGATATATGCTTTTCACGTTATTTGTTAAATGTTATGAAAATTCTGTTGATTTGTAAACTATAAACCTTATTTAATGGTTGTCCACTGGATCAGGCTACGTCACTAAAAGTATAGTCCTTAACTGGTTTCTGTACAGTGGTTCTGTAAGTTCAGTTAGTTTAACCTTATCTCCTTAGTTCTGTTTAAAGTGGTAGCCAGGAGGTGGTGAGATTTATAGCATTTCTTTAGTCACGATTTGGTCGAGGCAAGATTAATTTCGGTATAGTCCTCCTCGGCCAATGACCTGACCTACTAGCCAAATTCACTGTCATGTCCTCATAATTAATGCTATAATCATAGAACATTTTCTCACAACTAAGGGTCTATTTTGTCGCTACCGCTTCAGGGCCATAACTCTTAACTTAGAAATATCAAGTTCCCCATCAGGTGAAGATGATCTTTGCAACAAAGCCCCTCCGAGTCCCACATTACTTGCATCGGTTCTTAAGACAAAGTCCTGTGTCAAATCAGGCAGTTTGAGAATAGGCTTGCTAGTGAGTTTTTCCTTTAACTCTTGGAACGCTAGTTCACATTGTGCAGTCCAAATAATTTTATCTGGAAGTCCCTTGCGAGTCAAATCAGTCAGAGGAGCACAAATAGCGTTAAAATTCTTGATGTATTTCTGATAAAATCCGCATAACGACACAAATGATCGCACGTCCTTTTTTGTTTGCGGCCTAGGTGCTCTCTGCAGTTTTTCCAAGTTCTTAGGATCAGGGGTCATATTACCCTGATATACAGTGTGTCCCAAGAATTCCAACTCTTTGCATCCAATACAATGAAATTCGTGACACATGGGTTATTCAGGGGATCCAACAATTTGCGCATCATCCTTGAAAACACACTCGGAGCATTTTTCAGTCCGAATGGTAGCATATTGAATTCATAATGTCCATCCGAAGTGCTAAAAGCCAAATAAGGTCTCACTTCAGGCTTCACTGGGATCTGGTAATAGCCTTTACTAAGATCCACTTTTGAAAAGTATTTTGCCTTGTTCAGTCTGGCAAATAACTGTTTTGTGTCTGGTAATGGATCCACTTGTCCTTCTGTGACAGCATTCAGTTTCCTGTAATCTATGCACAATCTGTGTTCCCCAGACGGTTTTCTCAACAAAACGACACTAGAACTAAAAGATGATTCACTGTGCGAAATAATCCCCTCCTTCAACAAATACTCTATTTCTTCCTTCAATGCCTTCTCCTTCGCGAACGGAATAGAATAGGCTCTCATACAGATTGGGTTTGAGTCTACCAGTTTCATGTCATACTGTAGCAAATTTGTATGGCCTGGTTTATCTGTTAATACATCTGTATGTTCCTCCAGAACCTTTTGAACTCTCTCCCTCTGGTTTTTAGTCAGGTGCTTACTGACTTTTACCTGTGCTGCTGTTTCACAAGGATGTAATGGGTATTCATGTGAGGTGAGTGGTTCTTTTTGCATCTGGGTTGCAATAGCCAAGGTCAATAAGGGGGTGCTTTCCTGGAGTGGTCTGTCCAGATACTTCTTTAACAGGTTTACATGATAAACTTTTTCCTTCCCCTTTTTGTCAATTTTATAGTTTGTTCTAGACACCTTCTCTAGAACCGTATATGGACCTTGCCAACCAATTTGTAATTTATTCTGGCTTCCGGGTAGTAGAAGCAGCACCTTCTCTCCGACTGCCAGTTCCCTGTCCTTTGCCTTCCTATTAAAATATGCTGCATGTTTCTTCCTGGCTTGTTTCAAATTATCATTTGCCAGTTTCCATCCAGCTTTCAAACGAGTGGTCAGTTCGTTCACATATTGATACGATGAGGTAACAGTCTCTTCCGCCTTCTCATCTGTCCAGGTCCTTAATAAAGCTTCTAAGGACCTTTTATTGGCCTCCCAAATAGCAGAGTTGCGGGAGCCATCCCGGTTGAACTATGTGGTACCTCCCGGTACGCAAACAATGCGGCGGGCAGGAATTGATCCCACAGATCCGGTTTTTCGTGTGCCAGCTTTCTCAGGATAGAAATGAGAGTCCCGTTGAACCTCTCTACCTGGCCGTTCCCTTGTGGATGGTACGGACTACAATGAAAGTGCCTGGCTTGAAATAGCTTAAAAACTTCTTCCGTTAGTTTCCCCTTGAACTGAGATCCATTATCCGTCAAGATTGATGCGGGAATCCTAATCGGGTAAATATTGTAAGTAGTGCCTCTGCTACATGTTTTGAATCAATTGATGGCAGGGCTACCGCCTCTCCCCACATAGAACAAGTGTCCACCAGAGTAAGGATGTAACTGTTCCTCCTCTTGGTCCGAGTGAGAGGTCCTACAATATCCACTGCAACCCTCTCAAAAGGTGTTCCCACTATGGGCATTTCCCCTAGAGTTGCAGGAGCAGTCCAGTGCTTTGGAGCTACCCTTTGACATTCTGGGCAGGATTTGACATATCTTTTTATATCCTCCGTTATCCCTGGCCAGAAGTAATGACAAGCTATACGCTGTCCTGTGGCGCTGATCCCCATGTGACCACTGAAGGGAATCGCATGCCCGAGTTCCATCACTTTATCTCTATATGAAGTGGGAAGAACCAGCTGGTTGTGACCATTTGTTCCAGTTCCGGCCTTCCTGTATAAGAGTTTGTTCTTCATGAAATATTCCCCCTTGCTCGGAGGTGTGTGGCATTTGGGCAATTTTTTAAAACAGGGCTTGAGTGTCCTATCCTCAGCCTGCGCCTTCCTCATCTCCTCTGGATGAGCATTTATAGGTTCACCTTCTTCCTCCTTCTTCTGTGACCTGGTCTGCACTGTCGCCATGATCACAGGTTTCTCGGGATTCCCCAAGAAGACGTATCTACACCCCAATATCAGAGGGTAGATTGGTTCATCTATCACTGCTGCTCTGATTTCTCCTTCCACATAGCGAGTTTTCACCGTTATCCTTGCGATGGGAAGTGTCATGAGTGGTATGTCCTTAGTCGCCCCTTGTATTTCCACTGTTTCTGTGGTATACTGACTTGGGTCCACTAGGCTAGACTTCACAACTGAATCATAATCCAAACCTGTATCATAAAGGCACCTTATGGTGACCCCATTACAAATAACATCCTCACAAACTGGGGGGTGATAAGGTTCCTGTTGTCCCTTAGGATTAACCCTTAATCTTTGCGTCCCCGACTTCATTGCAGCAATGTTTGAAGGTTTCCTTCTACAAAATTCGGTGTTATGGTTATCCTTCTTGCACCATTTACACCATCTTTTTCCTTGGTTCAACGGTTTTCTT
Source organism: Oreohelix idahoensis (assembly GCA_024509875.1). Taxonomy (NCBI): domain Eukaryota; kingdom Metazoa; phylum Mollusca; class Gastropoda; order Stylommatophora; family Oreohelicidae; genus Oreohelix; species Oreohelix idahoensis. The sequence continues at coordinate 284,303 of JAMPIV010006857.1, forward strand.
TCATTGAACTTTTGGTCATTGAACTGTGAGTTTCTGTCGCGATAGTCATTTCTTGGCCGCTCAAAGTTTGTCCTACCTTTATTTCCCTGCTCTCTATTATCAAATTTATTAAATTGCTGTGGAGCTTTAAAATTGTCTATGTGCTTCTTTTTAGCACCACTTACCTCTGCCTGGGCTGCCTGATACCTCTCAGCAACATTTAAAATTTCCCCCAACTTCTCTGCACCTTGTTCCATGAGAAATTTTCTCATGTCTGGAGCCATGGACTCTCTCAATTGCTCAATCATGATCATTTCTTTAAGATCTTGGGTCTTCCCCAGAGCCGTCCATTTCTCCAAATAGGTTTCTAGTCTAGCAGAGAATTGGTGGTATGTCTCCCCAGACAACAGTTTGGCATTTCTAAATTTCTTACGATAAAATTCACCATTCTTCTCGTACCTTAATAACAAAGCCTGCTTTAACATGTCATAATTGTCTTGGTCTTCCCTGTTCATTTTGGCAAATACTTCATAAGAAGTACCTCTCAATCCCTGTGATAGCTTTAAGCTCCACCTCTCTCTCTCTCTAACCCATATGTAGTAGCTAATAACTCAAAACGTCCTAGGTACCCCTCTATGTCATCGTCTTTTTCAACAAAATGGTCTAAATGAAACCCCATAGCTGAGTTTGAGGCTCCCAGACTGGGCGTAGCATCTGAGGCAAAAGGGCTGGCACCATTTTCAGGAGCCTGGCCTTGTAATTCCAGCTCCCTTAGTCGTAATTCGTGCTCCCTTTGCAACCTTCTATCTTCTGCCTCCCTTTCGGCAGTCAACCTTTTTTCTTCTGCCTCCCTTTCGGCCTTTTTATCTTCTGCCTCCCTTTCGGCAGTCAACCTTTTTTCTTCTGCCTCCCTTTCGGCCTTTTTATCTTCTGCCTCAATCTGCAGCCTCTTAATTTCTCTATCAGCCTCTAACCTCTTCTCTTCAGCTAACCTCCTTTCTTCCCGTTCAATATATTTATCACATTCAGCCGTTACGTATTGAATTAAAATTTGACCATCCATTCCCATCTCCTTCGCGGTGAGCACAGCAGCTGATCTAAATTTTGCCAGCTCCGCCATACTTTTTAGACAATATAATAATATACAAGATAAATCTCTAACCAGTAAATACACTAAGTACTTCTTATGACTATAGTCTAACCAATTCTAACTAACCAGTTAACTAATTAATTATTACTGGCTGTGAAGATTCACCAACTTTTATCTGCAGGGACACTTTTAATTTTAAAGGGAATTTTACAATTTATTTCCCTACTTTTATTTCTCCCACCAGGAGATCCTAATATTACTGTTGGGCTAATTATCCCTGGACAAGACCCCAATTTATGTAGTGGTGTTGATGGTATTGTATGATGGTGATATTACTAAATGTAATTGTATGAGGCCAGCTGTGAAGGCTCCTGAGATAAAATGTAGTTGAGAATTGTCAGAAGGCCTTTCTTGCTACCACTACGACCTCACACTTAATTTTTTTTTTAATGAATGTGGCTACGTAAAGTGTCTAGGGTTATGCTATGTAGTGTGGTGTAATAGGTTATAGATATACCCACAGATATTTAACAAGACTAATAATATTAATAAATGTTAAAATACACTGAACTAACTCACGTGTGTAAAATTTTTTGATAGAATTATATTACATTTATTTTGTTCTGGATCAATTTTTTTAGGTTGACCAGAACTTAAAAGGATTTAGAGATTATGAAAGAAATGCATGGAATATTATATCATAAATGCAATAGTGTACATATATATGTACTATACTAGTTAGTTTTATTAAAATGTTCTAGTAGTCATCTACTTGGGAGGATAGTTACTGTTTGTGCTGTTGGGGTGGCCTCATCACACCTGTCTATATTGACTACACAGTGTCCAGAAAATGGTGGGAATTTTTATGGGGGGTATTAGTAACTAAATGGCGTGGTTGAAAGTCCAGCAGACCAGAGGCTCACTCATCTTGTAGTTGTAGCTCTGGTGCTGAAATCAGGTGGTCCCACCTCTCCGTGCTGGCGGGCAATAATGGTGGTCTCTGTCACAAGTACTGCACAGATACACTCGAGTAAAGTCACCAACTGAATAGACACTGCTTGGTTGACAACAGAAACTCGCAGCTCTGCAATCAAAGTATGGGCCATGTGTCAAAATCTATTCTCTACCCACGTCTGGACACAACACTGACACAACAACCACATCATACAGACAGGTCAGATCTCTCTGACCAAACAGCACATTTACCATGGTGGTTTTACATCAGATAGATCCTCCCAGACTATAGATTCTGAAAAATATTTATTAGTTGTCTGCCCTAAAAGAGGATAGGTAATATGTTTCATTATTCCCAACACTTGATCTGTCTTGCCTAACCCTTGCTGGAGTTTATGTACATTGTTGGTCCCTAGACCCTGACTAGGGCGGGGGGTCTAGAGCAAATCCCTACTTGTTTGTAAGGCTAGATTTCGATATGGCAGTATCAAATCACTCGAACATGAAACAATATTCAAAATATATAAGGAAATAATTTCAATCTTACCAGATTATGAATAAATAACACAGAATTGCTAGCAAAACTCAGCTGAGCTGCTGGCTATAGTATGGCGTCCCTAAATTATTACACTTTCTTTCATATGGAAATCACCACACTTTAAAATCTGTGTCTATCACTGAACAACTATTGAAGAATGGCCCCACTTTCGCGTCTGAGCGCTAATGATATGATTGTCTGTGGCCAATCACTGCCTAGGTTTATTTTAAATTCAAATTTCCTACCATAAAGTCATTTCAGTCATGCTTCAGTCAAGTATGGATGTTTATCTGTTAGTCTGTCCGTCTCTACTTGTGTTTCTACTACAAAATGTACTTGATTTGTGAACCAACCTTTCTCTCCCCTCCAAAATTTTGTCGTTAAAAGTTTATTTTAGACACAGCTACCACCCAAAAACCCTCTCTTCCATACTACGTAGATTTGAAACACTTGCGTTCTCGAGGTCGTGTTTTTTTGTGCAATTAGCGACACTTTTAGATTCAATACAGTCTGTCGATGATGTGAACAACACTGTCTTTTGTCATTATCTTCAATATTATCTATCCGTTTGTAAAATTAAGAACATATTAGTTCACTGCTCAGAATAGGCCATCCGGCCAGCTAATTTTTATATTCCTAACATTAATATTAAGAAAAATTTACTTTTTAATTTTTGTAATATTCCTAACATCTGCGTTTAGCCGCTGAATTCAAATCAAGGGCTTGGTATCGCGCAAAAGCGTCCAATAAATGACTGTGGCGTAACATATCTATGGTCCCTTCTGTCGAGTTGCTTACTTTTTATGTCAACTTGGGAAACGTGACTTTTCTCCGTTTTCCCCCCCCCCCCCCCCCCCCCCCCCCCCCCCCCCCCCCCCCCCCCCCCCCCCCAATTGCGTCTCCTTAGCCTTTCTAGTCTCACGCAATCTTTCCAGTCATATTTTTCCTTTTTGATCCTCCGTTCCCCTCCTGTCTAGCAAGTCAATTATTATGGAGGATGATGACCCGCGGTCTAGGCGATCATGTACTATTCGCAGCCTACGCATTATGTTTTTATCCTTAAATGTTATCTTTGGAGATATTTTACCGTTGTATCTCTGTCCAATTCACTACAGTTAGGACATTTTTGTTTTATTGTAGTGGTCAGTTTGGAAATCGCCGAATGGCTAACTCTGTGTCCATTCATTATGTCATTGATCCATACATGTACTGTTGTTCTTGTAATGTTATAATGTATGTCTTCTTCTTCCGTCCTTAGCCACTGACCGACAAAGCAGTCCGTAGCCAATACGCCTAGTGGCGTCTTAGGGCAACAAGAAACTAATTGTTGTTCCGTTACGCCTAGTGGCGTTTATTGGTACAACAAAAAATTAATTGATTCTATCAACTAATCTTTCAGTTCCAACACCAGGTATCGCCAAAACTGAGACAGTTTCCTCTTTTGTAGTAGACATCCGATCATTGTAAATGCCGCTTAGGAGAGAGTCGCCAATTATAATATGTGTTGCTTTCCTACATGGTTGTTGACTCCTCTTTCATTTTGATTCTAGCTGCCGCCATTGATTTTCTTGGTGTGAATCGACGATCAGTCTGAGTGTTTTTAACTGGTGGTTGGGACGTTAGTATCTGATCTGGAGCGGTGTTAATGCTTGTTCATTTTGTACTGAACTCTGGTTAAGGGCTGTAAACCTGTTACTTACTTTTACAATAATAGGGTAAGCTTCGTATGCACATGTATCATCAACATTTTTGGCTTTACATTGGTGCTGCTTGCGGCGTTCGTTTGATGTATGTTCTTTGGGGGAATCTCCAAAAGCTTCAAGTACTATAAAAGGATGCTCCGAGTGCTTTGTTTTATAAATAGAAAAATCGCTTTGACGACCCACATTAGATACTCTAGGTTTTGGCCACTATTGGACGACTACTGCAGAGCAAGAGGAGGCAACCCGTGACACAATCAAAGGGGTCCGTAGCCTCCACTTGACAATCAAAGGGGTCCGTAGCTTTCACTGCATAATAAAAAGGACCTGTATCTTTCACCGGACAATCAAGGGGTCTATATCTTTCACCGGACAATCATAGGTGTCCGTATCCTTCACTGGACAATCAAAGGGGTCTGTGACACAAGACAGGTTGAGAATCCTGCTTAGAGCATAGACCTTGAATAAGTTCTCGTCACGTGCTACAGCAAGTCCCCGCTTATCGATGTTAATTCGTTCTTGAAAAATCGAGTGCTAAGCAAAAAAAGGTGCTAAACGAAAATTGATTTCCCATAAGAATTAATATAAATCAAATTAATTCGTTACCGATACTCAGAAAGTTGTATAAAATTGATTAAAAAGTGACTAAAAAACCGCAGAGCTAACAACATTCATTAACCATCTAAAATGATCACAAATATTGAACACAAATGACATATTATGTGTAATGGTACTGTACTTACATAGATATTATAGGAGTTTAACTGCTGCTGCTTCCGTCACTTGTGACTACCGTTGTCACAGCAGAGTTGTCTTCATCATCAGACGACTGGTTAGCAGAAGGTATTATGTGTGAAAGTTTTTTCTGATTTCAGCAGACGTAGAAAGCACGACAACTTGTTGAATGAAGGGCAGAGGATATTCGAAAGCTTGCTTTGCTTTGCCACCTTCTTTATCTCTTCAATGAGCGCCTTGTGGCAACTAACATATTGTTCTGTTACGGATTACCATTAAACTACATTCCTGGGTCAAACTTCATTATGCTAATAATGGCAATGCTCCTTAGCTATCCCACCACCGTTAAATTATACTGTTCAAAAAAAGAAACGCAACTTTTTTAGTGTTACTTTTATAAAAGATATTCGCTGATTGGACATCAGTCAACCTATCGACTGTGTCCACCTGGTCATTAACTTCTCGTGGTTACCTGAATTGTACTCACCTCATGATTCGTGAGGTCATGAAAGAGGTCAAGGTCAAAAGACAATAACTCGTGACAGGTTCATGAGAATCCCGTGAAACTTACTGAACACAAAACTCTCTGACCATATTATTGAATGCCTATAAAAAAAAGATTGACGCTCCTCGAATAAATTCAGTTGAAAATTCAATGCGCAAGTATGGCTCATCTCACTACAGAACAACGACTCATCATCATTGGACATTTACAGACTGGACAGTCATAAAGTGTAGTGGCCAGACAAATTAATGTGGTTAGAAGCACCATTAGTCGCCTTTTGAGGCGATTTCAAGAAACTGGCTCAGTGGCAGACCGACCGCGCAGTGGAAGACCCAGAGTCACAACTCCTGCCGAAGACCGCTTCATACGGCTGCGTCACCTCAGGAATCGACTTGCATCTGCGTCCTCCACAGTCCAGTCAATGTCAGCAGCTCGTCGAATTTCAGATCAAACAGTCAGGAACCGGCTGCACGACTCTGGTCTTTGGGCTAGAAGACCCTACAGAGGTCCTGTTCTTACGGACCGGCATCGCCAGAACCGACTGCAGTGGGCGAACCAGCATCGTCAATGGACCGTTGGGAATTACTGGAGACGGGTTTGGTTTAGTGATGAATCATTTTTTGTGCTCCAGCGACACGATAGACGGAGAAGAGTTTACCGCAGAGTCCATAAGCGCTACCTCACGTCCTTCCACTTCTGGCTGCACGAGGGTCGATTTTTCAGCAGGATAACGCTCGACCTCATGTGGCACAACTCACCACCCAGTTCCTCGCTGACAACAACTTCCAGACCATTCCGTGGCCAGCTATGTCATCAGACATGAATCCCATAGAACACTTATGGGACGAACTCGACAGACGACTCCGCCAGCGAGACGTGGCTCCAGCCAATCTCCGACAGTTGTCTCTTGCACTGCGGGAAGAGTGGGCAGCCATCCCACAACAACAGATCCAATGGCTAATCGGATCCATGTCGTTCTCTGATAGAGGCCATACACCTTACTGAAACGGAGGCCTCAGTCGCAAAGAACAAAAGTCCAAATCAAATTTAATGAACATCATTTCATTGTTAAGGGCACAGCGGATTGATCAACCGCTTGCTTGTCACAATGATTACGGAAACAACAATTAATATTCTGTTGTACCAATAAACGCCTTTAGGCGTAACGGAACAATGGATAATTTCTTGTTGCCCTAAGACGCCGCAAGGCGTAATGGCCACTGACTGCTTGGTCGGTCTTTGGCTAAGGACGGAAGAAGAAGAAGAAGATTTCATTGTTAAAGTCTGAAAGTTTCTTCATGCCAAGATTGAAACATTAATTCCGTAAAATAAAATGTTGGTACAAGTTTGAAATTTGGTGTCCATTACCACTGCAATAATGTTGCGTTTCTTTCTTTGAACAGTATAACTTTATGAGCATGTGGAAGTTACACTCTCCTGGAATTTGGCGAACAGTGTAGGATCGAATTTTTTTAAGCGTATAACGAGCGTACGGCTTAAAATAGAAACAGCGTAAGACCGGGGCATTGCTGTACTTTCATGTACAATCAGTCCAAGATATATATTTCCGTGTCTTTTTTATGTGGAGCCTGTCTTCATGTCATATCATATTTCTCTCTTGCTTACTGAATACCATTCACAAAATTATATTAAATATGAATATCAGAAATGAATTTTCTCATAAAATATTTTCAATTTTGCGGCCTATTATCTCTCTTACTCTCAGAACTTCATAAGTGACTGCCTTGTACTGCTATCAACAAATTTACTCATTATGCTTCATTCATATGAAACGTCAACGTGTTTTCCCTAACTGTATTTGTCCGATTCGTTCCATCAGTCCCTCACTGATAATCTTGTCATATCATCTTTATCATTCTATTCTGCACAAGCAACCATTATTGAACGTCTGTTACTTCTTGATTGTTTTTTTTTTAATTTTAGTTGTTCTCAAACATTCACAGAACTGGGGAAACTCATCACCCGTAAGGGGTGATATGGTAAATGATGAGGTATCATTACAAAGTTATAAATTTATTCAACAAATAATAAAGTGTTCAGTGCTATTAGTTGTGTCATTTACTGTCAATTACCACCTAGGTTGTGTGACATAAGGATGAAAGACTATTGTGACTCACAATCATCCCTTAAGGTCCATCCCATCTGTGAAGCAACAAACACCTGCTGGTCTAGAAGCAGACTCCAGTCTAACGTATTTGTGCTAATGGTGTAGCTGTTAGTAATAAGTGTTGCATAATCACAGAACTGGTGTTTTCAATGTGTGTCCTATCCATCTCGTGTCTTCTTAAACAAGTGGAAATGGAGAGAATATACCTACCCCCCCCCCCCCCCCGAAACAACCAGACAGTATAACGTGACATGACTGACATGAACACACAGATGGAAGAGGAAAGCAGGAAGGCTACAGAGAACAACGGAGGAAGAGGAAGCTAAATTAGCAGGGATTTCATAAGCAGAGCTGGAAAAAAAATGTCCAGCAGAACAGACATCGGAGGGAGAAACTTCCTTTCCCCTTGTAGTGAAATTGACAGAGATACAACGGTAAAATACCTCCAAAGATAACATGTAAGGATAAAAACATAATGCGTAGGCTGCTGATAGTACATGATCGCCCAGACCGCGGGTCATCACCCTCCATAAAAATTGACTTGCTAGACAGGAGGGGAACGGCGGATAAAAAGGAAAAAATATGACTGGAAAGATTGCGTGAGACTAGAAAGGCTAAGGAGACGCAATTAGGGGGGGGGGGGGGACGGAGAAAAGTCACGTTTCCCAAGTTGACATAAAGTAAGGAACTCGACAGAAGGGACCTTGGATATGTTACGCCACAGTCATTTATTGGTCGCTTTTGCGATACCAAGCCTTTGATTTGAATTCAGCGGCAGAACGCAGATGTTTGGAATATTACAAAAATTAAAAAGTAACTTTTTCGTAATATTAATGTTAGGAATATAAAAATTAGCTGGCCGGATGGCCCATTCTGAGCAGTGAACTAATATGTTCTTAATTTTACAGACGGATAGATAATATTGAAGATAATGACAAAAGACAGTGTTGTTCACATCAGCGACAGACTGTATGGAATAAAAAGTGTCGCTATTTGCACAAAAAAACACGACCTTGAGACGCAGGTGTTCAAATCTACTTAGTAGGGAAGCGAAGGGACATTGGTGGGAGCTGTATCTAAATATAACTTTTAACGACAAAATTTTGGAGGGGAGAGAAAGGTTGGTTCAAAAATCAAGTACGTTTTTGAAAAAAAACAAGTAGAGACGGACAGACTAACAGATAAACATCCATACTTGACTGAAGCATGACTGAAATGACTTTAGGGTAGGAAATTTGAATTTGAAATAAACCTAGGCAGTGATTGGCCACAGACAATCATTTTATCGGCGCTCAGACGCGCAAGTGGGGCCATTCCTCAATAGTTGTTCGATGATAGACACAGTATTTTAAAGTGTGGTGATTTCCAAATGAAAGAAAGTGAAATAAGTTCAGGGACGCCATACTATAGCCAGCAGCTCAGCTGAGTTTTGCTAGCATTTCTGTGTTCTTTATTCATAATCTGGTAAGATTGAAATTATTTCTTTGTATATTTTGAATATTGTTTAATGTTCGAGTGATTTGATACTGCCATATCATAATCTAGCCTTACAAACAAGTAGGGATTTGCTCTAGACCCCCCGCCCAAGTCAGGGTCTAGGGACCAACAATATACATAAACTCCAGCAAGGGTTAGGAAAGACAGATCAAGTGTTGAGAATAATGAAACATATTACCTATCCACTTTTAGGGAAGGAAACTAATAAATATTTTTCAGAATCTATAGTCTGGGAGGACCTATCTGATGTAAAACCACCATGGTAAATGTGCTGTTTGGTCAGAGAGATCTGACCTGTCTGTATGATGTGGTTGTTGTGTCCGTGTTGTGTCCAGACGTGGGTAGAGAATAGAATTTTGACACATAGCCAATACTTTGATTGCAGAGCTGTGAGTTTCAGTTGTCAACAAGGCGGTGTCCATTCAGTTGGTGATTTTACTCGAGTGTATCTGTGCAGTACATTGTGACAGAGACCACTATTATTGCCCGCCAGCAAGGAGAGGTGGGACCACCAGATTTCAGCACCAGAGCTACATATGCAAGTTGAGTGAGCCTCTGGTCTGCTGGAAGTTCACCAACGCCTTTTAGTTGCTAATACCCCATAAAATTCCTGTAATTTACTGGACACTGTGTAGTCAATATAGACAGGTGTGATGAGGCCACCCCAACAGCACAAGCATTAACTATCCTCCCAAGTAGATGACTACTAGAACATTTTAATAAAACTAACTAGTCTAGTACTTATATATGTACACTCTTGCATTTATTATGTAACATTCCATGCATTTCTTTCATAAATTTTAAAGCTTTTTTTTTAAAAAAAGTTCTGGTCAACATAAAACTTGATCCAGAACAAATAAATGTAATATAATTCTATCAAAAATTTTACACTCTTGAGTTAGTTCAGTGTATTATAATATTTGTTAAATATTATTAGTCTGCTTAAATATCTGTGGGTGTATCTATAACTATCACACCACATTACATATCATTACCCTAGACATTTTACATAGCTACATTCATTAAGAAAAAAAAATTGAGTGTGAGGTCGTAGTGGTAGCAAGAAAGGCCTTCTGACAATTCACAACTACATTTTATCTCAGGAGCCTTCACAGCTGGCCTCATACATTACATTTAGTAATATCACCATCATACATTACCATCAAACCCACTACATACATTGGGGTCTTGTCCAGGGATAATTAGCCCAACAGTAATATTAGGATCTCCTGGTTGGAGAAATAAAATTAGGGGAAAAAAATTGTGAAATTCCCTTTAAAATTAAAAGTGTCCCTGCAGATAAAAGTTGGTGAATCTTCACAGCCAGTGATAATTAATTAGTTAACTGGTTAGTTAGAATTAGTTAGACTATAGTCATAAGAAGTACTTAGTGTATTTACTGGTTAGAGATTTAGCTTGTATATTATTATATTGTCTGAAAAGTATGGCGGAGCTAGCAAAATTCCGATCAGCTGCTGTGCTGACCGCAAAGGAGATGGGAATGGATGGTCAGATTTTAATTCAATATGTAACGGCTGAATGTGATAAATATATTGAAAGGGAAGATAGAAAGGTAGCTGAAGAGAAGAGGTTACAAATTGAGGCTGATAGAGAAATTAAGAGGCTGCAGATTGAGGCAGAAGAAAAACGACAGCAAAGGGAGGCAGAAGAAAAAAGGTTGACTGCCGAAAGGGAGGCAGAAGATAGAAGGTTGCAAAGGGAGCACGAATTACGACTAAGGGAGCTGGAATTACAAGGCCCGGCTCCTGAAAATGGTGCCAGCCCTTTTGCCTCAGATGCTATGCCAGGTCTGGGAGCCTCAAACTCAGCTATGGGGTTTCATTTAGACCATTTTGTTGAAAAAGACGATGACATAGAGGGGTACCTAGGACGTTTTGAGTTATTAGCTACTACATATGGGTTAGAGAGAGAGAGGTGGAGTTTAAAGCTATCACAGGGATTGAGAGGTACTTCTTATGAAGTATTTGCCAAAATGAACAGGGAAGACCAAGACAATTATGACATGTTAAAGCAGGCTTTGTTATTAAGGTACGAGAAGAATGGTGAATTTTATCGTAAGAAATTTAGAAATGCCAAACTGTTGTCTGGGGAGACATACCACCAATTCTCTGCTAGACTAGAAACCTATTTGGAGAAATGGACGGCTCTGGGGAAGACCCAAGATCTTAAAGAAATGATCATGATTGAGCAATTGAGAGAGTCCATGGCTCCAGACATGAGAAAATTTCTCATGAAACAAGGTGCAGAGAAGTTGGGGGAAATTTTAAATGTTGCTGAGAGGTATCAGGCAGCTCAGGCAGAGGTAAGTGGTGCTAAAAAGAAGCACATAGACAATTTTAAAGCTCCACAGCAATTTAATAAATTTGATAATAGAGAGCAGGGAAATAAAGGTAGGACAAACTTTGAGCGGCCAAGAAATGACTATCGCGACAGAAACTCACAGTTCAATGACCAAAAGTTCAATGAAAGAAAACCGTTGAACCAAGGAAAAAGATGGTGTAAATGGTGCAAGAAGGATAACCATAACACCGAATTTTGTAGAAGGAAACCTTCAAACATTGCTGCAATGAAGTCGGGGACGCGAAGATTAAAGGTTAATCCTAATGGACAACAGGAACCTTATCACCCCCCAGTTTGTGAGGATGTTATTTGTAATGGGGTCACCATAAGGTGCCTTTATGATACAGGTTTGGATTATGATTCAGTTGTGAAGTCTAGCCTAGTGGACCCAAGTCAGTATACCACAGAAACAGTGGAAATACAAGGGGCGACTAAGGACATACCACTCATGACACTTCCCATCGCAAGGATAACGGTGAAAACTCGCTATGTGGAGGGAGAAATCAGAGCAGCAGTGATAGATGAACCAATCTACCCTCTGATATTGGGGTGTAGATACGTCTTCTTGGGGAATCCGAGAAACCTGTGATCATGGCGACAGTGCAGACCAGGTCACAGAAGAAGGAGGAAGAAGGTGAACCTATAAATGCTCATCCAGAGGAGATGAGGAAGGCGCAGGCTGAGGATAGGACACTCAAGCCCTGTTTTAAAAAAATTGCCCAAATGCCACACACCTCCGAGCAAGGGGGAATATTTCATGAAGAACAAACTCTTATACAGGAAGGCCGGAACTGGAACAAATGGTCACAACCAGCTGGTTCTTCCCACTTCATATAGAGATAAAGTGATGGAACTCGGGCATGCGATTCCCTTCAGTGGTCACATGGGGATCAGCGCCACAGGACAGCGTATAGCTTGTCATTACTTCTGGCCAGGGATAACGGAGGATATAAAAAAAGATATGTCAAATCCTGCCCAGAATGTCAAAGGGTAGCTCCAAAGCACTGGACTGCTCCTGCAACTCTAGGGAAATGCCCATAGTGGGAACACCTTTTGAGAGGGTTGCAGTGGATATTGTGGGACCTCTCACTCGGACCAAGAGGAGGAACAGTTACATCCTTACTCTGGTGGACACTTGTTCTATGTGGGGAGAGGCGGTAGCCCTGCCATCAATTGATTCAAAAACATGTAGCAGAGGCACTACTTACAATATTTACCCGATTAGGATTCCCGCATCAAATCTTGACGGATAATGGTTCTCAGTTCAAGGGGAAACTAACGGAAGAAGTTTTTAAGCTATTTCAAGCCAGACACTTTCATTGTAGTCCGTACCATCCACAAGGGAACGGCCAGGTAGAGAGGTTCAACGGGACTCTCATTTCTATCCTGAGAAAGCTGGCACACGAAAAACCGGATCTGTGGGATCAATTCCTGCCCGCCGCATTGTTTGCGTACCGGGAGGTACCACATAGTTCAACCGGGATGGCTCCCGCAACTCTGCTATTTGGGAGGCCAATAAAAGGTCCATTAGAAGCTCTATTAAGGACCTGGACAGATGAGAAGGCGGAAGAGACTGTTACCTCATCGTATCAATACGTGAACGAACTGACCACTCGTTTGAAAGCTGGATGGAAACTGGCAAATGATAATTTGAAGCAAGCCAGGAAGAAACATGCAGCATATTTTAATAGGAAGGCAAAGGACAGGGAACTGGCAGTCGGAGAGAAGGTGCTGCTTCTACTACCCGGAAGCCAGAATAAATTACAAATTGGTTGGCAAGGTCCATATACGGTTCTAGAGAAGGTGTCTAGAACAAACTATAAAATTGACAAAAAGGGGAAGGAGAAAGTTTATCATGTAAACCTGTTAAAGAAGTATCTGGACAGACCACTCCAGGAAAGCACCCCCTTATTGACCTTGGCTATTGCAACCCAGATGCAAAAAGAACCACTCACCTCACATGAATACCCATTACATCCTTGTGAAACCGCAGCACAGGTAAAAGTCAGTAAGCACCTGACTAAAAACCAGAGGGAGAGAGTTCAAAAGGTTCTGGAGGAACATACAGATGTATTAACAGATAAACCAGGCCATACAAATTTGCTACAGTATGACATGAAACTGGTAGACTCAAACCCAATCTGTATGAGAGCCTATTCTATTCCGTTCGCGAAGGAGAAGGCATTGAAGGAAGAAATAGAGTATTTGTTGAAGGAGGGGATTATTTCGCACAGTGAATCATCTTTTAGTTCTAGTGTCGTTTTGTTGAGAAAACCGTCTGGGGAACACAGACTGTGCATAGATTACAGGAAACTGAATGCTGTCACAGAAGGACAAGTGGATCCATTACCAGACACAAAACAGTTATTTGCCAGACTGAACAAGGCAAAATACTTTTCAAAGGTGGATCTTAGTAAAGGCTATTACCAGATCCCAGTGAAGCCTGAAGTGAGACCTTATTTGGCTTTTAGCACTTCGGATGGACATTATGAATTCAATATGCTACCATTCGGACTGAAAAATGCTCCGAGTGTGTTTTCAAGGATGATGCGCAAATTGTTGGATCCCCTGAATAACCCATGTATCACGAATTTCATGGATGATATTCTCGTCGCCACAGAGACATTTGAAGAACACATTGAAGCTCTGGATATGTCGTTTGATAGACTTCGGGAGGCGAACTTAACTGCTAGGCCAACAAAATGTTGTATTGGATGCAAAGAGTTGGAATTCTTGGGACACACTGTATATCAGGGTAATATGACCCCTGATCCTAAGAACTTGGAAAAACTGCAGAGAGCACCTAGGCCGCAAACAAAAAAGGACGTGCGATCATTTGTGTCGTTATGCGGATTTTATCAGAAATACATCAAGAATTTTAACGCTATTTGTGCTCCTCTGACTGATCTGACTCGCAAGGGACTTCCAGATAAAATTATTTGGACTGCACAATGTGAACTAGCGTTCCAAGAGTTAAAGGAAAAACTCACTAGCAAGCCTATTCTCAAACTGCCTGATTTGACACAGGACTTTGTCTTAAGAACCGATGCAAGTAATGTAGGACTAGGAGGGGCTTTGTTGCAAAGATCATCTTCACCTGATGGGGAACTGAAACCAGTCGCTTATGCAAGCCGTAAATTGAATAAGGCGGAACAAGGATACTCCACAAGCGAAAAAGAATGTTTAGCGTTAATCTGGGCAATAAAGAAGTTTCAAATCTATCTGTATGGTAGGACTTTTGTGGTGGAGACGGACCATCAGCCTCTCGTATTCTTATCTCAGGCTAAGCATGAAAACGCAAGATTGCTGAGGTGGTCTTTATTGCTTCAACCTTATCAGTTCAGTATCCAATATATCCCAGGCAAATTGAATGTCGGTGCAGATTTCCTCAGTCGGCACCCCTGTGATCAAAATTAGAGTAGTGGCAGACGTGAGGAGTAATTTTACCTATGTGTATCGCTGGTTTTGGAACTTGCCATAGGCATGTTTTCAAGTGGGGAGATGTGTAGTGAAATTGACAGAGATACAACGGTAAAATACCTCCAAAGATAACATGTAAGGATAAAAACATAATGCGTAGGCTGCTGATAGTACATGATCGCCCAGACCGCGGGTCATCACCCTCCATAAAAATTGACTTGCTAGACAGGAGGGGAACGGCGGATAAAAAGGGAAAAAAATATGACTGGAAAGATTGCGTGAGACTAGAAAGGCTAAGGAGACGCAATTGGGGGGGGAACGGAGAAAAGTCACGTTTCCCAAGTTGACATAAAGTAAGGAACTCGACAGAAGGGACCTTGGATATGTTACGCCACAGTCATTTATTGGTCGCTTTTGCGATACCAAGCCTTTGATTTGAATTCAGCGGCAGAACGCAGATGTTTGGAATATTACAAAAATTAAAAAGTAACTTTTTCGTAATATTAATGTTAGGAATATAAAAATTAGCTGGCCGGATGGCCCATTCTGAGCAGTGAACTAATATGTTCTTAATTTTACAGACGGATAGATAATATTGAAGATAATGACAAAAGACAGTGTTGTTCACATCAGCGACAGACTGTATGGAATAAAAAGTGTCGCTATTTGCACAAAAAAAAACACGACCTTGAGACGCAGGTGTTCAAATCTACTTAGTAGGGAAGCGAAGGGACATTGGTGGGAGCTGTGTCTAAATATAACTTTTAACGACAAAATTTTGGAGGGGAGAGAAAGGTTGGTTCAAAAATCAAGTACGTTTTTGAAAAAAAACAAGTAGAGACGGACAGACTAACAGATAAACATCCATACTTGACTGAAGCATGACTGAAATGACTTTAGGGTAGGAAATTTGAATTTGAAATAAACCTAGGCAGTGATTGGCCACAGACAATCATTTTATCGGCGCTCAGACGCGCAAGTGGGGCCATTCCTCAATAGTTGTTCGATGATAGACACAGTATTTTAAAGTGTGGTGATTTCCAAATGAAAGAAAGTGAAATAAGTTCAGGGACGCCATACTATAGCCAGCAGCTCAGCTGAGTTTTGCTAGCATTTCTGTGTTCTTTATTCATAATCTGGTAAGATTGAAATTATTTCTTTGTATATTTTGAATATTGTTTAATGTTCGAGTGATTTGATACTGCCATATCATAATCTAGCCTTACAAACAAGTAGGGATTTGCTCTAGACCCCCCGCCCAAGTCAGGGTCTAGGGACCAACAATATACATAAACTCCAGCAAGGGTTAGGAAAGACAGATCAAGTGTTGAGAATAATGAAACATATTACCTATCCACTTTTAGGGAAGGAAACTAATAAATATTTTTCAGAATCTATAGTCTGGGAGGACCTATCTGATGTAAAAACCACCATGGTAAATGTGCTGTTTGGTCAGAGAGATCTGACCTGTCTGTATGATGTGGTTGTTGTGTCCGTGTTGTGTCCAGACGTGGGTAGAGAATAGAATTTTGACACATAGCCAATACTTTGATTGCAGAGCTGTGAGTTTCAGTTGTCAACAAGGCGGTGTCCATTCAGTTGGTGATTTTACTCGAGTGTATCTGTGCAGTACGTTGTGACAGAGACCACTATTATTGCCCGCCAGCACGGAGAGGTGGGACCACCAGATTTCAGCACCAGAGCTACATATGCAAGTTGAGTGAGCCTCTGGTCTGCTGGAAGTTCACCAACGCCTTTTAGTTACTAATACCCCATAAAATTCCTGTAATTTACTGGACACTGTGTAGTCAATATAGACAGGTGTGATGAGGCCACACCAACAGCACAAGCATTAACTATCCTCCCAAGTAGATGACTACTAGAACATTTTAATAAAACTAACTAGTCTAGTACTTATATATGTACACTCTTGCATTTATTATGTAACATTCCATGCATTTCTTTCATAATTTTTAAATCCTTTTTTTTTTTAAAAAAAAGTTCTGGTCAACATAAAACTTGATCCAGAACAAATAAATGTAATATAATTCTATCAAAAATTTTACACTCTTGAGTTAGTTCAGTGTATTATAATATTTGTTAAATATTATTAGTCTGCTTAAATATCTGTGGGTGTATCTATAACTATCACACCACATTACATATCATTACCCTAGACATTTTACATAGCTACATTCATTAAGAAAAAAAATTGAGTGTGAGGTCGTAGTGGTAGCAAGAAAGGCCTTCTGACAATTCACAACTACATTTTATCTCAGGAGCCTTCACAGCTGGCCTCATACATTACATTTAGTAATATCACCATCATACAATACCATCAAACCCACTACACCCCTAAAGTGGCATATCTATCTCATTTTGGCGAGGCATGCCTCATTCAACCAAGATACAAGGTCCATCAGGTTTATTATGGTAATTGTTCAAATATAAAAGACCTTGTGGTCTTGGTATAACAGTGGCCTGTGAACATGTGGCCAGTGACTGTGAACATGTGGGGAGTGACTGTGAACATGTGGCCTGTACCATTTTTTTCCCTACAGAAACGGCAGGAGAGTGGAATAGCATTAGATGAGCTTCGTTTGCCTCCATTCATCCACCATCTCAAGAGATATCTCACCATCTCAACAAAATATTTCATCATAATTAAGGTCATCATCATGTGACGTATTCTTTGCCAGTCGTCCCATGCACTATACTGGTCCCTCCTACGACATGCATTAGAAAGAGCAGATCCTATTCTTTCTATGTCTCATCACAGACTCCTGGGAGCCATGAGGGATTTGTGATACGGTGAGCAAGTTGATTGTATGAGTGACATGAGATCAAAGACATGATTCTATTTCTGCATGAAGTCCAAGAGATGGAGATCCCTTACTGATGACAAAAACTACACTTCAAAGTTAACTACAATAACTATTGAGCTTACGACAATAACGAGCTTGAAATCAGTGCTCACAGCACAACAAAGACTGATGTTACAATCATCACCTTTATTGTTAAAATAACTTAACAAGGCACAAACAGCAAAACACTTTTAAAAGCACAAATAATAAAGTACATCAACTGCAAAAAGTGATGTTTACAAGTGATGTATCATTAGCTATAAAACAAGTGTAATATAATATTGTTTCATACAAGCAATAAAAGAGAACAGTATATTAGTATAATATATTACTATATACTGAATAAAGCAAGTTACAGAAGAAGTTAGCACATTTTTTTTTCATTATTTCATAAACCAAGCCATCTAAGCAATCAAACAAATGCAGCTATTCCTACTACTTTTTTTTGTCCAGCCTATATACAAAATTTTCTGTGCCGTTCCCAGGGTTTCTGAAGAGACAAAGAAAGGCTAACACTACTGCTCCTTCATGTATGTCGTAAAATGTGGCTAATATGAGGTGGTGAACAGAGCTGGCAACATACTTACTTACATACTTACTTACTTAGTCGTTCCTCTTCTACCGTGAGGGGTAAAGGTTTGGAAGAGAGAGCACCATACTATCCTATCATCTGTCTTCCTCCTGGCTTGGTTCCATTCTAGTCCGTGATCCTTCAGACATTTTCTAATGGTGTCCTCCCAGCAGACTCTGGGTCATCCTGGATCCCTGGCTCTTGGTTTCCCATGGTTTTCCCACTGTGGCTGACATCATCATCATCTCCCACTGTGGCTGACATCATCATCATCTCCCACTGTGGCTGACATCATCATCATCTCCCACTGTGGCTGACATCATCATCATCTCCCACTGTGGCTGACATCATCATCATGTTAAACAAACTGATACAGATACCAACACTACAACAGTGCATGAATGTTTCCATGCCACACTTCCTGGGGGGGGGGGGGGGGGAGACCAGCTGCTGTGGTGGCTCTGTAGAGAAGGAAGAAACATGGAAATGAATGAAAGAAGATGTAATGAAACATGCTGAAATCTCAGGGTAAGCTTACATCACCTGTACAGGCTGGACAAGATAAATTTTTTACCAGTGCCATTGTTTTGCTGCAACAAATTCACCCGACACTTTTGTTTTCAATAATTAATATTACTGGTCATATCATAAAACAAATATATGTAATCTTCACAATTATCTCCAAATTTAGTTTTATTTCACTGTTTTGATGACACACAATATGTACAGCATTGAATTTGTCATAATTCTCTTGCTTACTGAATATCACTCATAAAAGTGTAAGAAATCACCATATCTGCATAAATCTGTCATATTTCTCTTCTGCTCATTGAATACCACTCACAAAAAATAGTAACAAATCACAATAAATGAGTCTGTCATACTTCTCTCACACTCACTGAATACCATTCACACAATTTGAAGAAATCACATCTGCATACATGAATCTGTCATATTTCTTTATAGCTTATTGAATATCACTCATAAAATTGTAAGAAATCACAATATCAGTATAAATGAATCTGTCATATTTCTCTCTTGCTTGCTGAATACCACTTACTACAAGAAAAACAATTACTGGAGATGAGAAAGTCACGTCATGCAAGAATAAACGTCGGTAGTGACACAAGTTGTATCCCTAGACTCTTGTCATTGCAGACAAGCAACCAACTAAAATGGAGCATATTAAGAAAACAACTGTTAGTTTGAGCATGGTAAAATTTGTCCCATTATCATCTACCACAGATATGCATACAGTAATATAATTGTGATAAGAAAACTCTATTATCATCAACAACAAAGAACATTATTAGATAAAATCTTTCTACCCTTAGTTTCACAATATAGGAGGGGTGGTCAGTAGAGATGGCTACTGTGTGTGTGTGTCGAAACAATGCTTCGAAACAGCGTTGAGTCCGAAAGATTCGACACACAGCCTGCTTGTTGTTTCAAAACAGTTTCAGTTCCTGTCTGCCTCGCTGTTTTGCAGTCTCACCTTCCGTGGGCCTTTGTAAAATTTGAGTCAACCATTCGGAACATTAGTATGGAATATCAAACATGTCATATTTTCAGGGATGTGTTATGATGACTTGATTTTACAAGTGATATTATTTTTGCTGAGAAGTTATAGACACTGGAAATTGTGTCAGTGCTGCAGTTGTCAATGTTTTAGGCACTATGTTAAAGTTGAAAGTGTCCGTGTGTTCGTATAAATGTAATGGACACTTTATTAGCTCTGCTGATATCTGTGTACTTGGTGTGGATTTGAATCATTGTCTACCAAAACTAGCTTACTCTAGTTTGATATCATGTGTTATTATTACTGTTATTATTATTGTTGTTTTTTATTATTTTCACATATACTGCAGCTATCATCATATCTCCGTTTTATTTCATCATAATGAAGACTTGTGTAAAAATATTGAATTGTGGTCACACGAAATGCCATAGATTTTCACACACGCCAATAGCGCGCAAGAAAAAACAGAGGAGATTGTCTCACACAGTTCATGTATAGTAATGTATACTGTCTATTAGAGACTTCTTTCTCCCCGATACGGGCAATAGTGCTGTTGTGTCGAAACAGTGTGTCGACAGTTTAAATCACTGAGCCGACTGTCTCGAAACAGCGGAGTGTGTCGATTTGCCCACCTCTAGTGGTCAGGGAGACAGGAACATGGCCTGATACCATACCCACTGTGATTATGATTTCCAAATACCATTTTTCTCTGTCTCTCTTAATTTTTTGGGAGGGCACAGAAAGAAAAAAAATGCATTTGAACACTCACTTTGAGTCAGTTTTGGCCAAGGTTTAAATGATTTTTATAAATATCTTTAAATTCAGATTTTTAAATACTGCAAAGCTGGTCCCATAAAATTTTGGAGTTAGATGTTCAACCAAAAATGTCAGATATGTGATTCTTTCATTTATTTATTATGACAACTAGTGTTTCTTCACAGATGATCTTCACAACAATTGTAATTTTGGTTTTCAGTTACTCAACAAAAGTGGATTCTTCTTCTTTGATCCTTAGCCGCCGACTGCCAAAGCAGTCAGAGGCCATCATGCTTGGTGGCATCTTGTAGGGCAGCAACAAACTGCTAGAAGTTGATTACCCCTGAAGATGTCATCCTGCAGGAATTTCCACAGAAAATCTATTACGCTCATTCAGATTAGATTAGCATTGTGGTCAGGTTCATCAAGGGCCATCAAACATTCAGGATAATGACAAGTAATGGATTCTCATGGAAATGTTTGTGAACTCGAATATGAAATTAGCCATATTTGGTCTTGCCTCAACTGGTTGAATAATTTCTCCTTGTCTTGAAGAGTTCTAGAAATATAGTTAAGACAGTGTAGTTCAATTCTTAACTTTTTTTTTTAAAAACAAAGTTTATTTGTTAAGTCCAACAAGCCATGCTAATGAGATATTTTACCACTGTAAATTTTTTTTCCATAATACAATAGCATCACGTTGACTGTATATGTGTCCTTCAGAAAGACGTATGCCGAGTTAATATATGTCAATGGTAATTAGCTTCATTGCAGAACTAGCAGTATGTGACTCATATATTGCACTGTTGACCTTTAACACTGGCAAAATGAGTCAGACAACTAATCAGTCCAGTCATATGTAAACATTAGAGCATTCCCTACAACATCAACTTATCTGTCAAATTAGAAATGTCAAATGAGAAATGTTACACGTCAAAAAAATTCTTCAATAAACTTTTAGACATTTATTAAAGTAGTGATCCATCCTTCAAATATATTTTAAAAGTCAATACACAGAAATCATTGGCGATTCATTACAAAGAACCTCAAGTATGGAGATGGTACATGATCTAATTTGAATCACTTCATACACTTTGGATAACTATTAGAAGTGTCTAGTGTTGGCAGCAAACAGGAATATGATAATTAGAAATGTCTAGTGTTGGCAGCAAACAGGAATATGATAATTAGAAATGCTTGAGTGAAGGAAACATCATTTGGTACTGAGATAGTTTATGTATCTGTCTTTATAAACATAGGAGCCGCGGTAGCATAGTGGTTAGTGCACTGCTTCCTAGCGCAGTGGTCTATGGTTCGATACCCAGACGAGGTGGGATTATTTTAGGCCACAAACGGCTCCTGGGTCGACCCAGCCCCAAATGGGTACCAGAGCAACTCTGGGAAGGGTAAGGCGGCCGGCATGATGCTGACCACATCACCCCTAGTGTGCCGACGGTCAAGAAAATATGGGCCTAACACCATATTCCCAATATGCCTCAATGGGCGTGTAATGGGATCCTTTACCTTTTTTATCATATTCACCCTTCATTTTCATTCTGCCAGCAACAAAAAGGTCTACAATCTTAAGGTCTATACATTTTTATCCTAAACCAACATTTTCTCTTGATATTATCCTAAACCAACATTTTTTTCTTGATATTATTCTAAATCAACATTTTTTATCTTGATATTACCCTAAATCAACATTTTTTCTTGATATTATCCTAAACCAACATTTTTTTCTTGATATCCTAAATCAACATTTTTTATCTTGATATTACCCTAAATCAACATTTTTTCTTGATATTATCCTAAATCAACATTTTTTTCTTGATATTATCCTAAACAAGATAATAATACTGAGCATTAAGCCAAGTTATTATTAACAAACTGTCACATGTTTGAAAATATTAATTTCACTAGGTCAAGGTCTGCGACCGACATTTCTTGAGATACCAACAACCCAAATGTAAAAAAAAAGCTGAAATGCTAAATCTTACGTACATACATATTTTTAAGCCTTAAAGAGAAAACATTTGTGAGTTTTACAAGGAAACGTCTGAGTTGTGCCTGAATTTTAAGAGTATGCACCCTAGCTACCACAACTTCCGTGATACGTCATGTAAGTGAAATACAAACAACTATATACATATTAAAAATGCTTCATTGTTTCATACTTACAGACGCATATAAATGTAACATTGGGCAAATATTTTAAAAATCACTGTAACAAAGCAAATGTGGTTTCATATGTGACTCAGTAATGACAATGGTTGAACGTTTGAATGTGTCACCAATATGCACACGAGAATTGGACAACTCATCTGCCTGATAAAACCATGCCAGTATTATTTGTCTGACATGAATTCTGCTTCCACTTGTAAAATTTTGACCTAAAAAACTGTTCGACAGGTGTGCTATATGTGCATGAACTGTGAGTGAAAATTCATTTCATATTTTAAAATTGATATACCTTCATTTGTATCTATTGGATAAACATGAAAACAATTTTCAAAATAAGGACCAAAAGCTGCCATTTGATTAATAAGTTTTATTTTTTTTTTTCTTCCCTGAAACAAAATAAAACTAATATAAAATAGTTATTAAAGGGACATTATAAAAGCAGCACAAACTTTTTCCTGCAATGACGTCATGTGTGGAACAGGCTAGATCTCATGTTAATGTGATACACCATTTTACGTAATAAAATGACATTCCTTTCATACAAATTAGTTGGACAGGTGTGACAAAATAATAGGTTAAAAGTAGAAGTGACTTTTTCAATCAACCTGTAGTGTATATGTCTTCATGATTGTGTGCACATACATGTCTTCACGCACATGTGCACATCCATTTCATGTATGTGTGCATGTACATCTTCCTGTGAGTGCATGTACATGTCTACATGCATGTGTGCACGTAAATGGTTTTCATGCATGTGTACACATAAATGGTTTTCATGTATGTGTTCACGTATATGTCTCTATTATAAATGATTCAGCTCATGTGTATCTGTCACACATTCTACATCACATCTTAAATTTGCTTCACTGAATGTTTGTTTTATGAGTGCCTGAATTTAAAACCAATACCCCAAACTTATAAAAAAGATCTTTGAATCTTCTTATAAAATTGAATAATTCAAGATTTTGATCACAAAATCACCTGACAAACTGCCCACACGGAAAACTCTCAGAACTTTATACAACACAAAATGGTGTCTCAGCAACTGTCTTCTTCCTGCTCATGGACTGGGTCAGATTACAAGTAAACAAAAAAATTAGTAAAGTAAAGGTCGTCCCATAACAGATACTGCTGTAGGGGAGTAAAGTGTTACAGACTTCACTATACTAGGTCTAGCTTCCAGAGGTGTGGTACCAGACACACAGGAAAACACTAACTAGACTAACAGAAGCAGCAGTTTAAAAACTACATCAATGTAAACAAACCAAAGAAAATCAGAATAAATAATAGACCACAAAATCTCGTAACAACTAATAATCAAAGGACTGACGATGTGTACAGCTTTACATAGAAATTTGGGATGTAACATCCACAAAGAAGGACAAATAAATCAGTGGGTCAATGCCAGTATTAAGAAAGTAAGAGTTGTTGTCATCAAGTCTCTCCACCCAAGATGGGTGAACTGTGCAGCGTTTTTCCCAGGCAAAAATAAAATTAGGCTGTTCAACACAAATGTACAATGTTCTATGATTCAGAAATATGCTATGTCACTACGAATATCACATCCAAAATTTCCAACCTTCACCAGTTGCCTTCATGGCATCCTTTATGTCCAATGACCAGTTGAAATAAAACATAGACCTAAGCAAGAGCACCAGATAATAAAATGTAAAAAAAGGTAAAGGATCCCGTTACATGCCCAATGAAACATACATTTTCTTGACCATCACACCAGCTGCCTAAACCTTCCCAGAGCTGCTCTGTACCCAATTCATGAGGCTGGGTCGACCCCAGAGTCTAAAAAACCCCACCTCAACTGGGGATTGAACCATGAACCACCGAGCTAGGAATCCTGTGCACTAACCACTGCGCTATCGCTGCTCCCAGATAATGCTACAAATTAAAGACAGTAGATAGAGCTGATCAGCTCCCAGATAATGCTACAAATTAAAGACAGTAGATAGAGCTGATCTGCTCCCAGATAATGCTACAAATTAAAGACAGTAGATAGAGCTGATCAGCTCCCAGATAATGCTACAAATTAAAGACAGTAGATAGAGCTGATCAGCTCCCAGATAATGCTACAAATTAAAGACAGTAGATAGAGCTGATCAGCTCCCAGATAATGCTACAAATTAAAGACAGTAGATAGAGCTGATCAGGATATTCTGTCAAGGCAGCAACAAGCCAATATAACCTAACATGCCTTTACTGAAATCCAGAGGGACAGAAGATTCTGAAGAGAACATATATATTCATCTTTCATGTGCTGATCAGACGATGAGTCAGCTCATGTTTCAACCATTCAATGTCATATTATATTTGCTATTACTTCTTTGAACTTTTTATGCTTAAAAGCTTCTCTGAACATCAACCAATTATGTTCAAAATTTGGCTACCTGGTCATTGTTCCTGTCATTTCTTCCATGATGATAGTGAAACTAGTGATGGAGTACTTCAGCACATCATAGGATGCACCTCTGTTTCCAGAAAATTTCTCACTTTTCTCCATGCATAGGCCTTTTCTTTTTGGGGTCTACCTCTCTTTTTCTGTGGAATCCAGAACTAGGACTGCCTTGTAATGCTATCAACAGGTTTCCTCAATGTGTGTCCTATCCATCGCCAGCATCTTCTTAACTCTTGTTCCACTGGCACTTGTCTGGTTCTTCTCATCAACTCCACATTTGTGACTTTGTCATACCATTTCAGTCCTTCTATTCTACGCAAGCACCCGTTTATAAAAGTGTAGCTTTTTGGTTGTTCTCCATATCTCAAGAGCCATACAATAGGACTGACCTTGACATTTGAGTTGAAGATTTTAATTTTCATGTTGGACTAGATTTCTCTTGTTCTCCATGTTTCCAAAAGCATTGAAAGCTCTTCTTGCTTTTTTGTATTCTTATTGTGATATCATTGTCCCTCTAACTCTGTCTATATTACTGCCAAGATATGTGTACGATTCGACATCCATTAGTGGTGTTTCAAGTTCAACCTTGTTATCATTTCTTGCATTTATTCTCATAATCTTTGTCTGTGTATTTTCAGGCCCACTTGTTGTGGCCTCTCATCGAGAATTTTCATTTTCTCTTGCATCTGATTATGGTTATGGGACAGAAGAACCAAGTCATCTGCAAAATCCAGATCATCAAGCTGTTTAGTCAGATTCCATTTCTATTGTGTGATGTTGATGTTTTCATAACACAATCTATTGCTAGTAAGAAAAGAAATGGAGACAAGAGGCATCCCTGTCGCACTCCTGTTCTTATCCCAAACGGTTCTGTAAGCTGTCCTTCGTGAAGAACTCTGCATGTCATGTCTTCATATGTCTTCCTTATTAAGTTAATGATCTTCATGGGAACTCCATAATGCCTCATCAATTTCCAAAGTGATTCTCTGTCTACACTGTCAAATGCCTTTACATAGTCCATGAATCTGATGTAAAGCGGTGAATTCCATTCCAGACTTTGTTCAACTATTATTCTCAATGTGACTATCTAGTCTGTACAGGATTTGTTTTGTCAAAAACCTGCTTGTTCATCTCTCAGTTTCTTGTCTATGGACTCTTTTAATCTCTCAAGGATGATTCTGTTTAATACTTTTCCTGTCACTGATAGTAACATTATTCCTCTATAATTTGTGCACTCTTGTAAATTTCCCTTCTTAGGCAACTTGACAAGATAACCTTCCTTCCATTCTGCTGGTATTTCCTCTCTCTCCCAGACTTTGCCAAGTAGTTTGTATAATATCTCTGTAGAGGTATCAATATCTGTTTTGATGGCCTCTGCTGGAGTTCCATCTGGAGCAGCTGCTTTTCCATCTTTCAGAAGCTTTATGGCTTTCTTTATTTCTTCTCTACTTGGTTGTTTACAGCTGATTTGTAGCTCCTCTTCTGCTGGCTGGATGTCTGGGGGATTTGTTGGAGCTGGTCTATTGAGAAGTTCCTCTTCATTTGTTCTTGTATATTACTAAGCAATTTTCCATTCTGATCTTTTATGAGGCCATTTGCTTGCTTATATTTCCCTGTTAGATTCTTTGTGTTGTGCAGGTCCCTCATATTTCTTTTAGCTGCAGCTTCCTCTGCTTCCCTTGCCAACTCTTCAATATAGTTCGTCTTGTCTCTTTTGATGTTTCTTCTTACTTCTTTGTTTGCTTCTATGTACACTTCATGAGCCTTGGCTTTGGAGCTTCTGTTTAAATCTGCTTTCTTGTTTTTCCTGTCTTCTATCTTGGTAATGGTTTCTGTTGTTATCTATGCTTTGTGTTGATGTTCTCTTTTTCTCAGTACTTCTCATGTCTTGTTCCATATATTTTTTTCTTGTTGCCAATGGTCTTTCGTATATGATTCATCTTCCAGCTGTTGGAGTACTTGGTATTCATTGGATACTGTGATAGAGAATTGTTCTCTTATTTGCTGATTTCTTAGATATCCCACATTATAATGTTGTCTATAGCTATATACTGTTGTAAGTTTCTTGAGTTTTAATTTTGTTTTAGCCAACAGAAGATGGTGGTCTGATACCACATCTACTCCTCTACATATTTTTTACATCATGCAATGATGACCTAAAGTTCTTTCTTATGCATATGTGATGAATCTGATTCTCAGTTCTGCGGTCTGGGTAGCACTATTTGAATACAATTGGGACCCGAAGATGCAGCAATAGTGAAAGCAGTCAGCGACCCATAGCTTGACTGCCTGCGTCAGGACCAGCGAACCAGAGCTGGTCAAGACCGCACTCCACCTCCACATGGTGGTCCTGGAAACAGTCTGCAGCAGTGCAGTCTGGCTGAGCGAGTGTGGATCGCAATGGGAAGGCAAACCCGGTCCTAAAAAATGCTGTGCAGAAGTTGGATGTGTCAACCGAAAGGTGCAGATATCACAGCTTAGGCGTAAACAGACACAACGCAACCACCGTCCTTTTCAGGACGAACGAGGAAGAAGAAGAAGAATACAACTGACATCCCATGAATTTTAAAAATGGTTACTGGTTTTTCTGGCATTGGCTACTGTGGGTGAACAGGAAAATGTTGAAGTGTGAGGTCTGACACTTGAAAGCCCGCCTGCCACGCAGAGTATGAGGACTCTCAAATATCCCCCTGGAAGATTGTCAGGAAAACTAAATGATCATATTTTGAAGGAGAATGTGTTGTAAGGCACTAAGGAGAACCCAGTAAGGTGCAGAATATATGCAGAACATGAGTGAGTATATACATCTAACAAATCTGTCAGGTCCCCATGCTGCAATGGAACTGTTTCCAGATGTACCACGATGTACTAAGTGACCTTATAAGTGTGTTCAGTTTTATTGGGAAAAGATGCATAAAATATACATTTTTCAGTAAAATATCTGGGAATTAGATTAGAGTACTAAAAATGATACCCACCCACAATTTATAACACCCCACCCCCCCCCCCCCCCCCCCCCCCCCCCAAAAAAAAAAAACAAAGATGGTGCAATGGAAAGAATGTAGTTTAAAAAAAAAAACAAGTATCACACAAAGAGTTACATTTGTGAGTTCCACAGTAATTACTAGTTTAACCAACACACAAGCTGACATCTAACATTGTTAACACAGACTCGCAGACCAAGGGTTCCCAACCTGGAGTAAGTGGACCCCCAGGAGGTACGAGAAGCTTATGAAGAGGGTATGGGGAATATCCAGTAAATAACTAGTTTTCCTATTGAAATACAAAATTATTTTTTTTTTAAATTTATTTTTCATCAGTTTACAACAGCTTATCTCTGTGAACATGCTAGCAAATATCTCTATCAATAACTGTAGAAAGAATAAACTGTTGGTTGACAAGAAAACAGAAACAAAGGTCTCACTAATTTATTTGATTGTGTTCTAATAAACGAATGTTAAACTAACAAATACTATGTAAGAAATATAGTTTCATTATGAAGAATTCAATAGTATATTTATTTTCATTTGCACATTTACATGGTAAACTCTAAAATTTATTTCCTTTTATACTGAATAGGAGCTATCAGAAGGTTTACTTACAGTCAAGTGGTATGCGCAACAAATAAGGTTGGGAGACCCTGCTTTAAGATATCATTAACAGTTACAGTAACTTCTAACATTTCTGACAAAGGAATGCAGACTTGAAGGTTTGACCAAGACTCATTATGAATTATAACATTTCTGGAAAAGCAAGCCTGTAAAGTCAAACCAACAGTCACACTAGCATTAACATTTCTGACAATAAATCCAAAACTCTAAGGTCTGGTCCTTGGTCACATTGGCATCTAACATTTCTGATATTAGAATCCAAACTTTGCAGCCTGACCTTCTTTTACAACAAAATCTAACATTTCTGACACAGAATCCAAACTATATGGCCTGGTCCTTAATCACACTGGCACCTAACATTAGAATCTTAACTTTGCAGTTTGACCCTCTTTCAAAACTACACCTAATATTTCTGATATGGCAAAGCAACTCACAAAGTTTGACAACAAGTTGCATCAACGTTTAACATTAAATTAATACATTCAAATTCTGACCATCAGTTTTTTTTTTTTTTTAAGTCATTATTTCTAAAATTACAAAGCAAACCTAAAGATTTCCAGTTACTGACCTCAAAACAAATCAAACATACAGTGCATACATCTTCTGTGTAACTCAACGGTGGCTTAAAAATAGCAAGCAGTGTTTTAATTTACTTGTGAAATAAGCAACAAGCCAAACTTTCACTGCGCATATGACCAATTTCCACATTTCTTGACAGGATTTATTCCCTGGTATCTGATCATGGAAGTCTACAGCACACTCGCTTCTTGTTCCAGTAAATCCTGTAGATCAAACAAGTTATTGAGACCAATTTACTAGATACTCAACTAAGCCATTTTCTGGCCCAATCCTAAGAGAGACCACATCGTACTGCTCAGCTTCATTAAGACTACCTGCATTTCCTACTTTCTCGGAGATACCATAGCGTTTATTAGATGAAGCTGCTTGAAACTTCTGGACAACACTGCGGCTGCGATGACTACGTCTAACATTTTCAGCATTCTGAGGAAACTGATCCTTTGTACCATCTTTTCTGCAGTAATCTACTGCCTCTTGTTTCCTTTTTCTATACTTTTTTCTAGATTTTGAAAGACTGCCAGAATTTGATCTGGCACTTGTAACTGTTGGCACACTGGATAATGATGCACCTGACACAGCATTTGTCAACCTCTTGCTCTCAGGAAGACTGTAAATAACAGGACCAACTACGTTGTTAACAACTGCTGGATGGGTTTCCTCCAACACAGGAAATCTGAAGCCACAAGTTGGAGTTAAACGTTTTAGGCATCTGTTCAAGGCCTTGAGTCGTTTTAGAGCTGCTTTGTCTTGTATTTCTTCAAAACTGTCATCTGCAGACGTTGAAGGTTCAGATTTGATACAGGTAATGCCATTTTTTAAAGTAATTCTGTCTAATTTTGAAGAAACTTTCCCACCACTGACACAACAGGATGTGAGATTTGGTCTGGTAGGTTTACTGTTCTTACGACCATGATGAGAAAAACGATTTCTCCTAGACAAAACACCATTTTTGGGTGGGTTTAATCTATCAAAGAGCTTCTCCTCTTTCAAAGAAAGTTCTCCTTTGTGTGGCGAGCACTTTGCTTTTTTCGGGGTGCTCGCATTAGACCCACATGTGGAATTAATCAAATCTGCTAGCTCTCCTTTAAATCCTTTCACATCTTTAATTGCTGATGGAGATGCTCCTATTGGAGACAAAATTGGATGAGCACCCTTGACATCTTTTGGCTCTTCACCTTCAAATAAAGCAGATAAGATCTCCAACTGGTCCTCAAAGTGGTGTCTTTGTTTTTGCAAATTCTCCTGTTCAAATTCTGTAAGGAATGGGTGGTTGGCTCCAGTGAAATTCATCGGCTCTGGAAATGCAGTATCTAGTGACCAAAATGTGCGCTTTCGTTCCGTAACTGGGGGAGAAACAATTGTCACATTTCCTTCCTGATGACTGCTACTGCCCATGTCACCTTCCTTCACAAGATCTACCTCTATTTTCGGTTGGTGCTGAGTTGAGGGAGAATTGTTATTGGCATCAAACATTTCCCAACTTGTGTCATCACCTTTGCTGAGCCTCTTAGAGGGAGAATCATCTAAACATTTCACTGGGGTGCAGTAGTTGTGCTCAGATTTCTGAAAGAAATAAAAAATATTGAAGTGTTCAGCTGTCTGATGTTTTGTAGACTGAATAACTGCACTAACTATTAGTTCTTAGTAAAGTTGAGTCACTTGATTAGACAACAGCTTACAAATAGTTTGTAGATGCTTAGAAAGCTCCTACTCTTCGTATTATTTATCCAGACTGTTTTTTATTTATCCAGACAGATAAATAATACAAGTGTATATATCCATGTCCCAACTAAGATGGTTTGGCCATGTCTGCAGAATGGGAGAAGATCGGCTACCACGACAAGCATGGGAAACAAAGAGCCAAGGATCCAGACCCCCAGGACGACCCAGAGTCTGCTGGGAGGACAACATTAGACAATCTTTGAAGGACCGAGGACTAGAATGGAACCAGGCCAGGAGGAAGACAGCCGATAGGATAGTCTGGCGCTCTCTCTTCCAAACCTCTATACCTCACGGTAGAAGGGGAACGACTAAGTAGAAGTAGTATGTATTCATGATCATTATTCTTTCACTCCTTATGGAGCATGGAGACACACCATTACAGGAGGTAGCCTGCACCAAACATTCACATGCACTTGTAGCAGTGATTTCTGTGGCAATGTTTTAACATGATGAGGTTGACATGCCCAATCATAACCTCATATTGGATGTATGGAGGATATCTGGAGTCATCCTTATATGACCACCAGCTATGCACAATGATACAGTATGTAGATTTGGATGTGAACCTGTCAGGCTAATTACACCCTCATGAAATCTTGAAATCATCCAGACACTTCCAGCGATTCCCCCTGAGGTGAAACATGTTGTGAACTCAGCATTGCACTCTAAGCTTGGAGAAGTCACTTGAGCCCCTGACGTAACTCTGGCCTTTACCTGGTTCACTGCAAGCAGGAGGATCTCCCTATGGACCCATGAGAGGCAGATGTAGCTGAAAAGTGGCTCTTGTGTAGGACGTGACAATTTCTTGGAAGAGCCCAGAAACAGAGCACAGTATTTTTTAACTCTGCATATTTGGAGAGCCACCATAGATGGCGAGGAATGCACAGTATGCCACACGCTTCTTCGTCCTAGCTTGGGACCAGATGTGATGATCCTTTAAATGCAAGCTAAGCTACAGAATCTGGAGCTCATGACCAAGTAGTCTTCAACTTGGTATTGACTGCAACAGAGTGAAAAGTTGAGCAGTCCTAGTTAAACAAAAACCTCATATAGGTCCCCTTGTACAACATGCCTGAGGGAACAGTAGTCCTATTTTGTCTGTGTCTCATCAGAGACCCCCGGGATTACACGAGGCACTGACATACTGATATCACCAAAAAAAAATTTTTTTAATGGTGCAGAATCATTCAAATTAAAAAATACAGTATGCAATCAGTCTATGCAAATATTATTTTCTAAACTGATTAATCTAATTTACCGCTCTAGCTATCTCACTTACCGCTCTAGTTATCTCGCTTACCGCTCTAGCTACCTCGCTTACCACTCTAGCTATTTCATTTACCACTCTAGCTATCTCATTTACCATTCTAGCTATCTTATTTACCACTCTAGCTATCCCATTTACCACTCTAGCTATCTCATTTACCACTTTAGCTGTCTCACTTACCACTCTAGCCGTCTCACTTACCACTCTAGCTATCTCACTTACCACTCTGGCTATCTCATTTGCCACTCTAGCTATCTCATTTACAACTCTAGCTATCTCACTTACCACTCTGGCTGTCTCACTTACCACTCTGGCTATCTCATTTACCACTCTAGCTCTCATTTACAACTCCAGCTATCTCACTTACCACTCCAGCTATCTCATTTACCACTCTAGCTATCTCATTTACCACTCTGGCTATCTCACTTACCACTCTGGCTATCTCACTTACCACTCTGGCTATCTCACTTACCACTCTGGCTATCTCATTTACCACTCTAGCTATCTCATTTACAACTCCAGCTATCTCATTTACCACTCTAGCTATCTCATTTACCACTCTTGCTATCTCACTTACCACTCTAGGTATCTCATTTACAACTCCAGCTATCTCACTTACCACTCCAGCTATCTCATTTACCACTCTAGCTATCTCATTTACTGCTCTAGGTATCTCATTTACCACTCTGGCTATCTCACTTACCACTCTGGCTATCTCACTTACCACTCTAGGTATCTCATTTACAACTCTAGCTATCTCACTTACTGCTCTAGTTATCTCATTTACAACTCTAGCTATCCCACTTACTGCTCTAGCTATCTCACTTACCACTCTAGCTATTTTTGCCAGCTTTGATTCACGCAACTTGGCCCCCATTGTCGGAGGTACCACTCTGTTGCCTCCCCTCAATACATATGGCACTTGAAGGGTGCTGTCAAAAAATTAGGAAATACATTTCATTATTAATCCTACAGTTGAGTAAAATATCCTATACAGGGTTCATAGCAAATTTCTTCAAGCATTTTCCATGGTTTTTCCAGCCTTTTCCAGGTCCAAGCACATGATTTTCAAGGATGGGAAACTCTAATATTTTACTCACCTAATTTTCTTAGATATAATTATCACTTTGCTGACCAGCAATCCGGAGCATTACTGTCTCACATTACCAAGGGTGTTTGCAGATTTCTTTAAAAATAACTGGTTTTTTTTTTTTTAATTCATTAAAAAATTGAAAAAACAGACAGGCTTTTGAAATTTTCAGAGCACCGTTATGAATGGTTGCCACATCCGAAAAAAAACCTTTTATTCAAATTGGTCACATGATCATGGCAGCTGTCTTGAATTTGTGTGATTATTTATAGAAATTTCAGATGTTTTAAAACCATGATCTTTTTCCACTTTATAGTGAATTTGTTCAATGTCAGTGCAATAAAATGTTAGGGACATGGATGGCAATGAATAAAATAAGCTTGATTGACTTATTGATTTAACGATTAACCACATATTTCAACATAAAAGGCTAACAAAAATTGTTAATAAAATGCAAAAAAAAAAGATTTAATTTTTGTATGTCTTTTTTTAATGTATTCTGCGTCTGAGGCACCTGAAAATAATTTTTTGTGAATGTTTGAGTAAAGTACCTCTAGTTGGAGTCTGAGCTGCTTCCTTCATTAACTGCGGTTGAAGTTGTAGCTGTAGGCCTCTGCATGAGTATTTGTTTTGATCGTTGATAATCCTCGACTGCATTGCATTCTGGGCAGTACATTCAAGTCTGGCTTCTGTTCCCTGCAGCCTTACACACTTTACAGTCTGGTTTGTACCTTGCCCTTTCATATTTATCAATGAAGTGGTGTTCACTAAGTCGTGTTGTTGTGACCTGTGGTTTTGAAGGTGTCACATATCGTCGAAGAATGGCAGGTTCAATAAGAATCAGACTGACATCCTAATCTTTGCTTTGATCTTTTTTGTAGAGTTGGCAGTGTTGTAGGTTATGTGCCCATTGACCAGGGCAGTTTCAACTAAGAAATGATATAAAAATAGGATTTGTGTGGGTAGGGGTAGCTTGCACCTAGGTGGCCGAAGTGGTCGACACCTCCCATACTTTTGCCGTATTTTTCTGCAAAGCACTGGCTTCTGAATTGTTCTGCCCTAAAGAATTTGTCTTTCTGTCTTTTTTATATTATCATTGGAGTGAACAGTAGATATAAGGTTAAATCTTTTCATATCATGCCAGGTGACTGTCGGAATGCCTTATCTTCTGTCGCACAAAATACAGGATGATTTGCCTTTTTCAACTTGAGTTGCTTTTTCTTCAGTGCTTCAGGAAAATGCTTCCTATTTTCAGCTACTGTTCCAAATGCACCAATCTGAATTTCTTTCAGGTCGTGAAATAAAGCTGAAGGCTGAATAAAAACTACCACAGAAGAGAATATGTCCCTTGTTGCCTATCCATCAAGATCTTTCACAACCCTGAAAGTTGCCCCAACACAACCTTCATAATTTTCCTTACCAGTATCAATTTTCAATTTCATGCTGTATTATGTTTTAGCATCAGTGAGAGCAGATAGTTTGAAACCCCACTTTGTGGCAGTTAGTGCTTGAAATATATTCCTGCCTGTGTGCAGAGCAAGGTGATTTTCTCCGTACCTATTCACTTCGTCAGTGATCAGATCTATGGCAGTGTCAGGGAAAAAAAGTTTGAAAAAAATCAATGGACATATATTCAGTTGTGGCACCATGAACTTTGTGCAGCCCAGTTTCCAACATTCAGTAGTTCTATGTCATAGTTCTGGTTCAGTAGCGCATTAATTTTGTCATGAAAAGCCCAATTTGCATTAGGTCCATCCATGGACGGTTGGAGCAAATGTCCTAAACTTAACGATGAACATGCATCATCAAATGCAGTCTGCATATCAAGAGCTCTAGCAAGTCCAAGAAACTTTGATGTAAGATAATGTGTTCTTTTCTGTAAAAAAAAAGAAAAAAATGAAACACACAAATAACTTATGAGTAGGCCCAAGCTATGTATATTTACCAAGTCAAAGTTCTAAACGAATACATAATATAGTCAAACAATATTTAACTAGAACAAAAGCTCATATATAGTAATTGGGAAGGTGAAGGTATGATAATATTCTTATAATACTTATGATGTGAAAATCTATTAAATATCTAACTGGAAACAGCAGGCCTTTACCCCCCCCCAAACACCCTCCATCTTTACTATTTTTGTTGGTTTTTGTTGCTGGGTTTTGTTTTGTTTTATTTCTGTTTGTTTACATTTTTTTTTTTTTATTTTATTTAATTTTTATTTATTTTAAAATAACATAGGCCTATGCACAAAATTAGTAATTTTCATTTATCCTAATTACAGTGATTTGACAGATGTGATGCCACTTTCATGTATCAGCGGTTATTCATGTTATCTGGAATTGAAAACATGTAGGCCTATCCTAATTATAACCCTTCCGAGGTTGAACGAGATATGTCTCTTCATCATAAAAAAAAAAGCATTCAAAATATATTTATTTCCAAAAAATGCGGTGAAATGAACAGTGAGACATTGGTCTGATAACAGGGTAGGATATAAGATATGGAATCGCTATCAATTTCTATTCCTGACCATCTTAAATTGTGTCAAACATGTTCCTGTAAGCAGTTGTAAACCAAGAAATTTCATTCAAACACTATAATTTTGGCCATGGTTAACAAATAAAACTGTAAATACATTGTAAATTACAGATGCAAGTACAGTAGGCCTATCTATAAACTGGACTTATTTAAATATGTTTTATAAATGAGATAAATGAATTTATTTGGCTACTTACCTCAGTGAAATAAATGATTTAATACAACTTGAATGTGTAGAGACAAGTTCTTGGTGTTTTTTTCCAGTAGCATGCGACTTTACTGCACTTTCTCCCATGCTGGTCAAATATATTTCTTTTTTACACATGGTGCAATTTGCGTAATTTGCAGTTTTTCCAGGCGCTATCCATGTTTTATAGGCTAACTTGGCATTTCTAGACATTTATACTGAAAGCGACAAAGGTGACGCTTGATTGGAATTACAGACGCGAGCGCTAAAAATAAATTTGTGCGCATTAACGCAAACCGCCGAAAACATCTGGAAATGAATTTAGTGCGCAAAGGGAAGTAAAAATTATACGGTAACAAGTTTAACGAAAAATACTACCAATAACCGAAAAATGGACGCCAAGCATCCAACTTTCGATTCGTATATTTTTTTCCAGGTCCGATGTGGGAAATTCAAGGCTTTTAGCCATTTTTCCAGCCTTTTCAAGCCCTGGAATTTTTGTTTTCGTTTTCCAGCCTTTTCCCAGTTTTTCCAGGTCGCTACGAACCCTGCCTAAGATCTACAATGACATTAGTTAAAGTGAAAAGGTGATAACTGGAAAATTATTAAACATGGATAATTGTGGTAAAGTGGGATGTTATAAATTTTTATAGGGGACTTAGTGTACTGACTGAGATCAGCTGTGAAGGTATCTGTATCTAATAGGTGTAGTGTTTTACAGATAACCTTACTTGCTACCACATTATGCCTCAGTCAGAATTATTCTGGAATATTGTGATGACTACGTTAAATGTCTAGGGTATGTATATGATGAAATGTAAGTCACAACAACAACAGACAGATAAACAATTTAATTTATTCCACCACACTTGACAACACTGTGACACTCACACACATGTACCATTCTATAAGACTATCTTAAATGAGTCACTGGTAAATTTTCAAATATCAATATGTATTAAGCACTTTCATTAATATATATGTCCTGATTCAACTACAAAGTGAACCAGGAATCACAATCAATTTTAATTACAATTTATATGTACAGGATTTATCAATATGAAACTTGTAGTGACATATTTTATTAATATTATCCTATGTGTGTCAGTTGTGTAGTAGTAATATGAGGTAATACTGGTTTTGTTTTTTCAAGCTATGTTGTTATTTGTCATCATGACTTCAAGTGTTTGTTTATCTTGTAAGTAGTATGGGGAAAAGTTCACAGTCCCTATCAATTTAAACACTGTATTTTCCCTCTGGTTTATTATAAAGTCAGATTTTGAGGGGGGGCATAATGTTGAGCTCCACTGGCCACATAGGCTTATCTTTCGTGATGGCGGCAGGATAAGACTCCTCTGCTTGATAGCCTCCCTGTGTTCTGGAGACACCTCACTGGTCACTATCTGGACCCAGGAGTATGCTGTCAGCCTCTAGGTTCAGCAAAGCTCAGACCAGGTGCTGCTCAATAGCTTTAGGACCACGGTCCCTGAAACAAGAAGGTTGTACCTCCTACTTCATAACTAGTTTATAATCCATTTACAGACTGAACACAATACATAACAAACACTGAGTTCAGAGCGGTAGGCCAACTGTCAGCTTCATCTGAAATAATTTACACCAGTATATTCCTCCCTAATGGTTACTACGCCTCTGCAATTCCAGCATTATTTCTTTCTAGTCAATAAGATAGGTGTCAGTGTACTGTTTGGCAATTCCATGCAGTTTTACTTTCCTCCGACACCTTCTGTTCAGGTTGGAGCACTATATAGGCTTTACCTCATGTTCGCTACTGAACCACACATATATACAGACATAAATTATCAATTTACATTCAATTTTCATTAAAAAGATATTGAATATATCAAGCTTACCACAATTCATGGAATAATACACAGTTACGTTGAATGGCAATGAATATAGCACAACTTCGATCTGCCGATGTCGCAGGCTTTTATTTAGAAAAATATGCACTGGTGCTCAACGCACTGGTTCTGTAGTAAGTTTATTTGAACATGTGGTGGTGACCTGACGTCTCTGATTGACTATATTCGCGGGTCTAACCAATCGTGCCATGTTTACCCAATCGTTTGAAAAAAAGTACTCCTACTCCCGTTTCCCCTGACAACAAAAGATAGTATTTATAGCCCGACCAATCGTGTTTAGCCTTACATTTCTTGCGCTCCAATCAAATCGGATTTAACATGGAGACCCATTTCCCATACAATGGTGGGGTGAAAATCTGCCACTGAGCGATTCTGATTTGGGTGTTGTCTGACATCCCTCACTATTTCTTTTGGCTATAATTTGGTAATTCCTAGACTATTTGCGTAATGTTTAACATATTCTTTGTCAGCAAGTCCTAAGGAACCCAAATATACAAATTTAAAGGAGCTAAGTGGCTGCGTTCAAAATATGCATTTTCTTCTACCTCCTGTTTACTTCGAATACGATGTGGTGTCTGGGTACTGTAATGTTTTCAAACGTAAACCAGTATAATGTCATGTTTCCTAATAAGCATTTTGTGAGTTTTTAAAAACTAACTCTCGTGTGTGTAGTGTTTTTTTTTTCACTGTCGATTTGAAAAAAGCTAGTGCTTGTGGCCTTACACGCGTGATGGTAGTAATTGTGTATCGCGAGACGCGTGTTTAGTGTTGCATGCGTTCCGGCTTTCAGCCTCTCCCTTTCTTTCTATCTTTAGTCCATCTGTCTTTCGTTTTTTGGTAACGTAGTGTATAAAATGACATGAATGGAATTTTAAATCTAGGTCATCTTGCGTATCTCAAGGTTTTTCTTAGAAATGGAGTACACATTTTATTGTGTTGGGGAAACGCGTGTATGCTGCAGAAGGCTTTTACTATCAACGTGAAACGTTACAATTTGCAGACGAAGGAGAAAACAAGGGGGATTTCGAGTACAGTCATTGTGACAGCACTGTTCTTTACCATTCTTCTTTCCTTTTATTGAAGTTATTTGTTAGGCTTTACATTTACGTTTTAATTTATGTATGTGGATTAGAATATTTCACGACAATAATAATGTGTTACCTTGTGGAGGGTGGGGGAAAGACAAAACTGATGTGGATGATGGTGATGATAACAGGAGGATGAAATTTAGGAGTCATGACCCAAGTGGTTCAGCCATCTCAACCTCTCCTCCACACCCCCCCTTCCCCCCATGCATGCATTTAGGATTTAAAAAGGGGAAGAAATTGTATCTGATGTGGGGACACCATCTGGTGATCAGTTGACCTACTACTGTAAAGTTCTGTATAATGCTGGAGACAATATAGCTGATATGAAAAATCTGGTAACAAACGTGTACAGATAGTTCTAGAAAATGGTGAATTGTTTTGTTGTTCAGTTTTTAATGCCATTTTTGTGTTCAAAATGCTACATCAACTACCACTGTAAATAAGAAAATATGAATTTATGCTTGGGGCTGTCGGGTAGTTCCCATGGGTCTCTGAAGAAACAAAACAAGAATACGACGACTGCTCCCTCATACACGTCACACAAGGTGACTAATATGAGGCAGTCTATTGACCTGGCAATCTCATCAGGTCAAACAAATTGCTACATAAACCACAGCCACAACAGCATGTCAATGATGCATGAGGCTGGTAACCTCATCATGTCAATGATGCATGAGGCTGGTAACCTCATCATGTCAATGATGCATGAGGCTGGTAACCTCATCATGTCAATGATGCATGAGGCTGGTAACCTCATCATGTCAATGATGCATGAGGCTGGTAACCTCATCATGTCAATGATGCATGAGGCTGGTAACCTCATCATGTCAATGATGCATGAGGGTGGTAACCTCATCATGTAATACAAACTGCTTGAGAAACCACCACTATAAGTGAATGTGAATGTTTGATGAAGGCTTCCTGTAAGGGGACTAGCGGCAGTGATGGTTGGTTCCATACTCTATTTGGAATCCAATGGAAATTGGATGAACTAGACATACAGCCTTACTGTAGTTACTGTCTTTATTGGAAGGTCACTGTGGTTTGGTGTAGACAGAAAATTATGACAATGTGAATGACACAGCTGGCAATGATGTTAATGATAACAGTGAAGATGATGAATATGTAAACATCACTTACAATCTACTGGGGGTGAAGATAACTTTCTTTCCCAAGCTGCTAGTTAATGTTTCAGCTGTGATAACTTCATCCGAAGCTGGGATGGACACAGGAGATGGACAAGGGGGTATACGTTCCCGAATACCATAGAATGTACATCTCTTTTTCACTTCTGAACCACAGCAGAATCTGAGACATTTAAAAAATCATTTCTGATTAATCTCATACAAAATCATTACTGATAATCTCATTAATTAAAAAAAACCATTATTGATAATCTCAATTTTTAACAAAATCATTGATAATCTCACTAAAGAATGAAACTAAAACACCAACAAAAGTGACCAATAGAAATACAAAGTCCATTTGTGTAGTTTCACAACCAACAAAGAATTTAACCCCGTCTGTATCTGATGACCTCCTAAAACTAATGCGTAAGCTGCTAGAATACATGATCGCCCACGCCGCGGGTCATCACCCACCATGGAAATTAAATTGTTAGACTTGAAGGCAAAACGGAACGGGATGAGAACGGAGATCAAAAGGAAAAAAAAAAATCTGACTGAACGCGTGCTTGAAACTAGAAAGGCTAAAAGACGCAAGTGGTGGGGAAAGGAGGAAAAGTCACGTCCCCAAGTTGACATAAAGTAAAGAAATCGACAAAAGGGACCTTG
The DNA here is from genome assembly GCA_024509875.1 of Oreohelix idahoensis. Classification (NCBI taxonomy): domain Eukaryota; kingdom Metazoa; phylum Mollusca; class Gastropoda; order Stylommatophora; family Oreohelicidae; genus Oreohelix; species Oreohelix idahoensis. Next base: position 325,272 of record JAMPIV010006857.1, read on the forward strand.
GATATTATACGCCACAGTCATTTTTTGGACGCTTTTGCGATAACTTAGTCCGTTTATTTGAATGCAGTGATGAACGCATTCCACAAGATTCTAGAAAATATTTGAAAAGTAACTTTTCTTAATAATAATGTTAGGAATATAAAACCTAGCTGGCCGGATGGCCCATCTTGAGCAGTGAAATAATATGCTTTCATTTATACAGACGGATAGATAATAAGAAAGATATTGACAAAAGACTGTGTTGTTCATATCAACGATCGACTGCATTGAAATAAAACATGTCACTAATTTTCAGAAAATTGTGGCCTTGAAGACGCAAGTGCTAAAATCTAGTTGGAATGAAGAGACGAGGTGGGATGGTGAATTGTGGCTAAAAATAACTTTAAAGGGCAAAATTGTGGAGGGGAAGGCAGGGTTGGTTAAAAAAACAAGTGTGTTTTTTTTTTGAAACGCAAGTAGAGACGGACGGACCAACAGACAATAAGGCATACTTGACTGAGGTATGACTGAAATGACTTTTTGGTAGGATATTTGAATTTGAAAAATAAAAGGCAGTGATTGGCCATAGATGAATATATTATCGGCGCTCAGACGCGCATTTTGTGCCATTCATTATAACTTGTCCTAGTAGACACAGTGAATTATTAAGTGGTGTAATTCCCAGAAGCTATTGAAATATTTAGAGGGACGCCATACTAAGGCCAGCAGCTCAGCTGAGTTTTGCTAGCATTTAAATGTGTTCTATAGTGAAACATATCACCTATCCTATTCTATGGCAGGAAGCTAATGAACATATTTCAGAATATGTAGTCTGGGAGAACTTATCCTATGTGAAACCAACTTGGTAAGATGTGTTGTTTGGTCAGAAAGATCTGACCCGTCTATGTGGTGTTGTTGTTGTGTAGTGTTGTGTCCAGAAATGGTTAGAGGATGGAATTCTGACACATGACTAATACTTTGATTGCAGAACTGTGAGTTTCAGTTGGCACCAATGCGGTGTCAAATGAGTTGTTGAATATTACAAGAGTGGACCCGTGCAGTAACATTTTGTCAGAGCAGCCTATTATAGCCCCCAAGCACGGAGAGGTGGGGGCCACCAAACTTCTGATATTGCCCCCAAGCACGGAGAGGTGGGGCCACCAGACTTCTGATATTGCCCCCAAGCACGGAGAGGTGGGGCCACCAGATCTCAGCACCAGAGCTACACATTCAAGCTACGTGAGCGTCTGGTCTGCTGAGAATTCACCAACTCAACTTATTTGCTAACACACCCATAAATTTCCATCAAATAACTGGACAATGTGTAGTCACCATAGACAGGGAGTGATGAGGCCACCCCAACAGCACATCCATTAAATGTTCTCCCAAAATAGATTACAACTATAAACAGTAGTAATATTAACTAGTCTAGTAACATACATATGTACACACCTTGCATTTATTATGTAATATTCATGCATTTCTTTCATAATTGCAAAACCTTTCATATGTTCTGGCCAAAATAAAACCTTGGTTCAGAACAAATAAATTTAAAGAAAATTACTATCAAAAATTTTACACAGCTGAGTTAGTTCAGTGTATTATAACATTTATTAATATTATTAGACTTAGTAAATATCTGTGTGTGTGTATGTAAACTACCACAACACATTACATATCATTACCCTAGACATTTAACGTAGCCACATTCATTAGTAAAAAAAAAGATAGGTGTGAGGTCGTAGTGGTAGCAAGAAGGGCCTTCTGACAATTCACAGCTACATTTTATCTCAGGAGCCTTCACAGCTGACCTCATGCATCACACTTAGTAATATCACCATCATACAATACCATCAAATCCACTACATATATTGGGAGCTCGTCCAGGATAATTAGCCCATTAAGTATATTAGGATCTCCTGGGGGGAGAATTAGATTAGGGAACACATTATAAAAATTAAAAGTGTCCCTTAAAATTAAAAGTGTCCCTGAAAATAAAAGTTGGTGAATCTTCACAGCCAGTGGTAGTTAATTAATTAATTAGAATTATTTTAGACTAGAGTAATTAGAAGTACTTTAGTGGTTGGAAATTTTATCTTGCACATTGCTAGATTTGTTTAAAAAGTATGGCGGAGCTGGCCAAATTCAGATCAGCTGCTGTGCTGACGGCAAAGGAGATGGGAATGGATGGTCAGATTTTAATTCAATATGTAACGGCTGAATGTGATAAGTATATTGAACGGGAGGAAAGAAGATTAGAAAAAGAGGCTGAAAGAAAATTAGAGTCTGAAAGGTTGGCTGAAGAGAAGAGGTTACAAATTGAGGCTGAGACTAAGAGGTTACAAATTGAGGCTGACAAAGAGGCTAAAGCATTGGAGGCAGAAGAAAAACGACAGCAAAGGGAGGCAGAAGATAAAAAGGCCGAAAAGGAAGCAGAAGATAAAAGGTTGACTGCCGAAAGGGAGGCAGAAGATAAAAGGTTGACTGCCGAAAGGGAGGCAGAAGATAGAAGGTTGCAGAGGGAGCACGAATTACGACTAAGGGAGCTGGAGCTACAAGGCCAGGCTCCTGAAAATGGTGCCAGCCCTTTTGCCTCAGATGCTACGCCCAGTCTGGGAGCCTCAACATCAGCTATGGGGTTTCATTTAGACCATTTTGTTGAAAAAGACGATGACATAGAGGGGTACCTAGGACGTTTTGAGTTATTAGCTACTACATATGGGTTAGAGAGAGAGAGGTGGAGTTTAAAGCTATCACAGGGACTGAGAGGTACTTCTTACGAAGTCTTCGCAAAAATGAACAGAGAAGACCAGGAGAATTATGACATGTTAAAGCAGGCTTTGTTATTGAGGTACGAAAAAAATGGGGAATTTTATCGTAAGAAATTTAGAAATGCCAAACTGTTGTCTGGGGAGACATACCACCAATTCTCTGCCAGACTGGAAACCTATTTGGAGAAATGGACTGCTCTGGGGAAGACCCAAGATCTTAAAGAAATGATCATGATTGAGCAATTGAGAGAGTCCATGGCTCCAGACATGAGAAAATTTCTCATGGAACAAGGTGCAGAGAAATTGGGAGAGGTTTTAAATGTCGCTGAAAGGTATCAGGCAGCCCAGGCAGAGGTAAGTGGTGCTAAAAAGAAGCACATAGACAATTTTAAAGCTCCACAGCAATTTAATAAATTTGATAATAGAGAGCAGGGAAATAAAGGTAGGACAAACTTTGAACGGCCAAGAAATGACTACCGAGACAGAAACTCACAGTTCAATGACCAAAAATCCAATGAAAGAAAACCGTTTAACCAAGGAAAAAGATGGTGTAAATGGTGCAAGAAAGATAACCATAACACCGAATTTTGTAGAAGGAAACCTTCAAACATTGCTGCAATGAAGTCGGGGACTCAAAGATTAAAGGTTAATCCTAAGGGACAGCAGGAACCTTATCACCCCCCAGTTTGTGAGGATGTTATTTGTAATGGGGTCACCATAAGGTGCCTTTATGATACAGGTTTGGATTATGATTCAGTTGTGAAGTCTAGCCTAGTGGACCCAAGTCAGTATACCACAGAAACAGTGGAAATACAAGGGGCAACTAAGGACATACCACTCATGACACTTCCCATCGCAAGGATAACGGTGAAAACTCGCTATGTGGAAGGAGAAATCAGAGCAGCAGTGATAGATGAACCAATCTACCCTCTGATATTGGGGTGTAGATACGTCTTCTTGGGGAATCCCGAGAGACCTGTGATCATGGCAACAGTGCAGACCAGGTCACAGAAGAAGGAGGAAGAAGGTGAACCTATAAATGCTCATCCAGAGGAGATGAGGAAGGCGCAGGCTGAGGATAGGACACTCAAGCCATGTTTTAAAAAATTGCCCAAAAGCCACACACCTCCGAGCAAGGGGAATATTTTGTGAAGAACAAACTCTTATACAGGAAGGCCGGAACTGGAACAAATGGTCACAACCAGCTGGTTCTTCCCACTTCATATAGGGATAAAGTGATGGAACTCGGGCATGCGATTCCCTTCAGTGGTCACATGGGGATCAGCGCCACAGGACAGCGTATAGCTTGTCATTACTTCTGGCCAGGGATAACGGAGGATATAAAAAGATATGCCAAATCCTGCCCAGAATGTCAAAGGGTAGCTCCAAAGCACTGGACTGCTCCTGCAACTCTAGGGGAAATGCCCATAGTGGGAACACCTTTTGAGAGGGTTGCAGTGGATATTGTAGGACCTCTCACTCGGACCAAGAGGAGGAACAGTTACATCCTTACTCTGGTGGACACTTGTTCTATGTGGGGAGAGGCGGTAGCCCTGCCATCAATTGATTCAAAACATGTAGCAGAGGCACTACTTACAATATTTACCCGATTAGGATTCCCGCATCAAATCTTGATGGATAATGGCTCTCAGTTCAAGGGGAAACTAACGGAAGAAGTTTTTAAGCTATTTCAAGCCAGACACTTTCATTGTAGTCCGTACCATCCGCAAGGGAATGGCCAGGTAGAGAGGTTCAACGGGACTCTCATTTCTATCCTGAGAAAGCTGGCACACGAAAAACCGGATCTGTGGGATCAATTCCTGCCCGCCGCATTGTTTGCGTATCGGGAGGTACCACATAGTTCAACCGGGATGGCTCCCGCAACTCTGCTATTTGGGAGGCCAATAAAAGGTCCACTAGAAGCACTATTAAGGACCTGGACAGATGAGAAGGCGGAAGAGACTGTTACCTCATCTTATCAATACGTGAACGAACTGACCACTCGTTTGAAAGTTGGATGGAAACTGGCAAATGATAATTTGAAACAAGCCAGGAAGAAACATGCAGCATATTTTAATAGGAAGGCAAAGGACAGAGAACTGGCAGTGGGAGAGAAGGTGCTGCTTCTACTACCCGGTAGCCAGAATAAATTACAAATTGGATGGCAAGGTCCATATACGGTTCTAGAGAAGGTGTCTAGAACAAACTATAAAATTGACAAAAAGGGGAAGGAGAAAGTTTATCATGTAAACCTGTTAAAGAAGTATCTGGACAGACCACTCCAGGAAAGCACCCCCTTACTGACCTTAGCTATCGCAACTCAAATGCAAAAGGAACCACTCACCTCACATGAATACCCATTACATCCTTGTGAAACAGCAGCACAGGTAAAAGTCAGTAAGCACCTGACTAAAAACCAGAGGGAGAGAGTTCAACAGGTTCTGGAGGAACATACAGATGTATTAACAGATAAACCAGGACATACAAATTTGCTACAGTATGACATGAAACTGGTAGACTCAAACCCAATCTGTATGAGAGCCTATTCTATTCCGTTCGCGAAGGAGAAGGCATTGAAGGAAGAAATAGATTATTTGTTGAAGGAGGGGATTATTTCACACAGTGAATCATCTTTTAGTTCTAGTGTCGTATTGTTGAGAAAACCGTCTGGGGAACACAGACTGTGCATAGATTACAGGAAACTGAATGCTGTCACAGAAGGACAAGTGGATCCATTACCAGACACAAAACAGTTATTTGCCAGACTGAACAAGGCAAAATACTTTTCAAAGGTGGATCTTAGTAAAGGCTATTACCAGATCCCAGTGAAGCCTGAAGTGAGACCTTATTTGGCTTTTAGCACTTCGGATGGACATTATGAATTCAACATGCTACCATTCGGACTGAAAAATGCTCCGAGTGTATTTTCAAGGATGATGCGCAAATTGTTGGATCCCTTGAATAACCCATGTATCACGAATTTCATGGATGATATTCTCGTCGCCACAGAGACATTTGAAGAACACATTGAAGCTCTAGAAATGTTATTTAATAGGCTTAGGGAGGCGAACTTGACTGCTAGGCCAACAAAATGTTGCATTGGATGCAAAGAGTTGGAATTCTTGGGACACACTGTATATCAGGGTAGCATGACCCCTGATCCCAAGAACTTGGAAAAACTGCAGAGAGCACCTAGACCACAAACAAAAAAAGATGTGCGATCATTCGTGTCGTTATGCGGATTTTATCAAAAATATATCAAAGATTTTAACTCTATTTGTGCTCTTCTGACTGATCTGACTCGCAAGGGACTTCCAGATAAAATTAATTGGACTGCGCAAAGTGAATTAGCGTTCCAAGACTTAAAGGAAAAACTCACTAGCAAGCCTATTCTCAAACTACCTGATTTGACACAGGACTTTGTCTTAAGAACCGATGCAAGTAATGTAGGACTCGGAGCGGCTTTGTTGCAAAGATCATCTTCACCTGATGGGGAACTGAAACCAGTCGCTTATGCAAGCCGCAAATTGAATAAGGCGGAACAAGGATACTCCACAAGCGAAAAAGAATGTTTAGCGTTAATCTGGGCAATAAAGAAGTTTCAAATCTATCTGTATGGTAGGACTTTTGTGGTCGAGACGGACCATCAGCCCCTTGTATTCTTATCTCAGGCTAAGCATGAAAACGCAAGATTGCTGAGGTGGTCTTTATTGCTTCAACCTTATCAGTTTAGTATCCAATATATCCCAGGCAAATTGAATGTCGGTGCAGATTTCCTCAGTCGGCACCCCTGTGATCAAAATTAGAGTAATGGCAGGCGTAAGGAGAGATTTTATCTATGTGTATCACTGGTTTTAGAACTTGCCGTAGGTATGTTTTCAGGTGGGGAGATGTGTCACAAAATTAACTGTGATACAACGTTAAAATATCTCCCATGATACAACGTAAGGATAAAAACTAATGCGTAAGCTGCTAGAATACATGATCGCCCACGCCGCGGGTCATCACCCGCCATGGAAATTAAATTGTTAGACTTGAAGGCAAAACGGAACGGGATGAGAACGGAGATCAAAAGGAAAAAAAAAAATCTGACTGAACGCGTGCTTGAAACTAGAAAGGCTAAAAGACGCAAGTGGTGGGGAAAGGAGGAAAAGTCACGTCCCCAAGTTGACATAAAGTAAAGAAATCGACAAAAGGGACCTTGGATATTATACGCCACAGTCATTTTTTGGACGCTTTTGCGATAACTTAGTCCGTTTATTTGAATGCAGTGATGAACGCATTCCACAAGATTCTAGAAAATATTTGAAAAGTAACTTTTCTTAATAATAATGTTAGGAATATAAAACCTAGCTGGCCGGATGGCCCATCTTGAGCAGTGAAATAATATGCTTTCATTTATACAGACGGATAGATAATAAGAAAGATATTGACAAAAGACTGTGTTGTTCATATCAACGATCGACTGCATTGAAATAAAACATGTCACTAATTTTCAAAAAATTGTGGCCTTGAAGACGCAAGTGCTAAAATCTAGTTGGAATGAAGAGACGGGGTGGGATGGTGAATTGTGGCTAAAAATAACTTTAAAGGGCAAAATTGTGTAGGGGAAGGCAGGGTTGGTTAAAAAAACAAGTGTTTTTTTTTTTTTGAAACGCAAGTAGAGACAGACGGACCAAGAGACAATAAGGCATACTTGACTGAGGTATGACTGAAATGACTTTTTGGTAGGATATTTGAATTTGAAAAATAAAAGGCAGTGATTGGCCATAGATGAATATATTATCGGCGCTCAGACGCGCATTTTGTGCCATTCATTATAAGTTGTCCTAGTAGACACAGTGAATTATTAAGTGGTGTAATTCCCAGAAGCTATTGAAATATTTAGAGGGACGCCATACTAAGGCCAGCAGCTCAGCTGAGTTTTGCTAGCATTTAAATGTGTACTATATTCATAATTCTGGTAAGACTGAAATTATTTCTTTGTACATTTTAATATTTGTTTAAGGTTTCGAGTGATTTGATACTGCAATAGCATAATCTGTCCCTTACAACAAGTAAGGATTCGCTCTAGACCCCCCGCCCCAGTTCAGGGTCTAGAGACAAATAAAATACATAAACTCCAGCAAGGATTATGAAGGATAGATCAAGTGTTGAGATCAGTGAAACATATCACCTATCCTATTCTATGGCAGGAAGCTAATGAACATATTTCAGAATATGTAGTCTGGGAGAACTTATCCTATGTGAAACCAACTTGGTAAGATGTGTTGTTTGGTCAGAAAGATCTGACCCGTCTATGTGGTGTTGTTGTTGTGTAGTGTTGTGTCCAGAAATGGTTAGAGGATGGAATTCTGACACATGACTAATACTTTGATTGCAGAACTGTGAGTTTCAGTTGGCACCAATGCGGTGTCAAATGAGTTGTTGAATATTACAAGAGTGGACCCGTGCAGTAACATTTTGTCAGAGCAGCCTATTATAGCCCCCAAGCACGGAGAGGTGGGGCCACCAAACTTCTGATATTGCCCCCAAGCACGGAGAGGTGGGGCCACCAGACTTCCGATATTGCCCCCATGAACGGAGAGGTGGGGCCACCAGATCTCAGCACCAGAGTTACACATTCAAGCTACGTGAGCGTCTGGTCTGCTGAGAATTCACCAACTCAACTTATTTGCTAACACACCCATAAATTTCCATCAAATAACTGGACAATGTGTAGTCACCATAGACAGGGAGTGATGAGGCCACCCCAACAGCACATCCATTAAATGTTCTCCCAAAATAGATTACAACTATAAACAGTAGTAATATTAACTAGTCTAGTAACATACATATGTACACACCTTGCATTTATTATGTAATATTCATGCATTTCTTTCATAATTGCAAAACCTTTCATATGTTCTGGCCAAAATAAAACCTTGGTTCAGAACAAATAAATTTAAAGAAAATTACTATCAAAAATTTTACACAGCTGAGTTAGTTCAGTGTATTATAACATTTATTAATATTATTAGACTTAGTAAATATCTGTGTGTGTGTATGTAAACTACCACAACACATTACATATCATTACCCTAGACATTTAACGTAGCCACATTCATTAGTAAAAAAAAGATAGGTGTGAGGTCGTAGTGGTAGCAAGAAGGGCCTTCTGACAATTCACAGCTACATTTTATCTCAGGAGCCTTCACAGCTGACCTCATGCATCACACTTAGTAATATCACCATCATACAATACCAGCAAATCCACTACAGGTATTGACTTAAAATAGTATTTTGAGATAAAGATATTGAGGTCAGCTTATAAGCTGATTGACTTATGCACAGCAATTTATGCATATATGTATATTCTAATCAGTTCTATTAACACCCTTCATATTTATATTTTATCCCATGATGCTAATCGGTTTTATTTGTGCTCTTTCACTTCTCGTCTTTCTTTCCGGCAGCTGATATTTTTGATTTGTATGCTGTTGGTATAATGCTTAACTTGCGCCCTTCAATACCAAAAGCATGGTACCTCTGCTATACTTCTTCTTTTACATTAATGACTCTAATAAAGACAGTTCTTGACATCTCCAAACAGTTTTTCGTGGAGAGAAGTGGGATGTTGCCATATGCCACTCCATTCTCTGCTGTACGTTGGGCAGGACTGGAGCAGCTGTTCAGCAGTCATGGGGCTGGTGCGACAGAAGCAGAGATCTGTTGGACCAATCCTTTACTTGTGAGACAGATGGTACCTCAACCTATTGTGACCAGTAGGTAAACGGAAAATGATGACCTGGCCTCGTCTAGATAGCTGGTGATAGGCATCATATTTTATGTGACCTGGGTGTTCTCTAACCCATTTGGACTTGAATATGGCATTTACAGTTGTTTTAGCCGTTTTATAAGTTGACTCTTATTTTGTTTTGTAGCAGGGCTCCGCCTTCTTTAGCAAGTTTATCTGCCTCTTTGTTGCCTGGAATAAAATCTGATATTCCAGGCATTGAAAGTAAAGGGTTTCAGACAGAAGCTCACAGAAAGCATACAGCAACTAAGTGCACTGACCAAAAATTTCCAGCAAAGCTCTGGACACATGCATATACTGATGGTTCTCTACACACACACACACACACACACACACACACACACACACACACACACACACACACACACACACACACACACACACACACACACACACACACACACACACACACACACACACACACACACACACACACACACACACACACACACACACACACACACACACACACACACACTGACACACACACACACACACACACACACACACACACACACACACACACACACACACACACACACACACACACACACACACACACACACACACACACACACACACACACACACACACACACACACACACACACACACACACACACACACACACACACACACACACACACACACACACACACACACACACACACACACACACACACACACACACACACACACACACACACACACACACACACACACACACACACACACACACACACACACACACACACACACACACACACACACACACACACACACACACACACACACACACACACACACACACACACACACACACACACACACACACACACACACACACACACACACACACACACACACACACACACACACACACACACACACACACACACACACACACACACACACACACACACACACACACACACACACACACACACACACACACACACACACACACACACACACACACACACACACACACACACACACACACACACACACACACACACACACACACACACACACACACACACACACACACACACACACACACACACACACACACACACACACACACACACACACACACACACACACACACACACACACACACACACACACACACACACACACACACAAACACATATACTGATGGTTCTACACACACACACACACACACACACACACACAAACACATATACTGATGGTTCTAGACACACACACACACACACACAAACACATATACTGATGGTTTGGCAAAATATGCAACTGAAAACGGGGGAATTGTTGTTGATTAACTAGGGTTGCCGAGCCTGCTGCTCTTTCGCAGCCAAAGTTAAAGAATTTGTACGTGTTCTGAAGTTGACGAGTGGTGCTGTATAGAGTATAGAATATTTGTGATTGTTGGGGAGCCCAGCAACAGCTTTCTTCTTTCTATGGAGAGTCCTGGGTAGGTCAGCAGCACACATTGAACTGTTCCATATGGATGGGTGCAGTTATGGCAATTAGGCACATGTGTGGGGTTTAATTTGCTTAAGTGCTTGTTGAGTCTGGTGTGTTCTGTTCTAAGCTGGAAGATTGTGCTCTGCTCCGCATAGCGTAGGTTGTTGATGTTGGGTTATTTCTTTATTCAAAGCATGGCCAGTAGACCCTTTTGCGAATCGATTCAGCAATTCCTCTTTGAAGTTGTTGTGGAGTATTCGTTTAACTGTCTGCATGTTTGCTGGAGTGTTTGTTTGGACCATGCTTGCTCCTAGTTTTGCTAATCTGTCTGCTTTTTCATTGCCTGGTATGTCTGTGGCCTGGTATCCACTAGAGAGTGATTCTGATGTGTGTTGTTAGCAGGTGGTCAATTGTTTCAGCCAGCTGTATTATTTCTTTATTTTCAGTTTGAAGGTATTCTTCGAAAGCCTGAAGTGTTGATTTGAATCAGTGAAGATTATGATATCTGAGGACTTATAGACTTCTTGCTTGAACTGGCTGAATATTGCTGTATGAGTGGTGTTTATTGCTGTTATTTCTGCTTGGTAATTAGTACAGAACTCTCCACAAGGTTCATATATTTCTAGTGTGTTGCTATCTAGGTACTTCACGTAAGCTCCCAGTCCAGCATTTATGATGGCCTTGTAGGCAGAGCCATCTGTGTATGCATGTATTGCAGTGTTAGGGTAGCTGTCTATAGTCTCTAAAGTAGCTGTCTTGAGTACTGTTGGGTTGGTGTCTCTTGTTAGCGTGCTATCCATGAGTGTGGTTTTTATTATGGGTAGTTTAACTCCTTTCCGGGATAAAGGACTGGGTATTGTTCAATTATTTCTCGTATCTGTGGGAGGTGGTGTTGTTTTGCTATAGTTTTTGCTACTTGTAGTGGTGATGTCTGTTTTAATCTGCTAATGGGCTTCCAGTTTTCAACCAGTTATCTGTTTGGGTGTTCTTTACTCATTCTTCAATAGCGCTGTTGCTTCCAGGACAGTACGTTTATGTCGTAGGTCCATATGCTCTATGTTTGCACCAACCTTAGGGCTTGGTTTTGGACTTTGTCCAATTCTGCTTGAGTAGTTTAGCTCATTGCTGGCTGCAGGGCTCTGAGCCCATGGCTGCTGGATCCATCAACAACATACATGACTGATCAGACATATCCCATGTACAGCTGTCTCAGATTTCCTTTTCCTGCTGGTGCTTGCAAGATGTTTAGCTAGGTTTAGACATCTACAGGCCCTGTCTTTCATTTTGTGCGCAAAGGTATTGAGCAGTAGCTGTCTGTCAAGCTCCACACCTAAGTAAGCTGGATTTTCTTGTCTGGACAGTAGTTGTCCTTCGAGTTTTAGTTGGAACACATTTTTGCTTTCCTTGATACTCATGAAAAATACTGTTTATACTGTTTTTTGGGTGTTATTTTTAGTTTCCTGAGCCTGCAGTTTACACTGTGGCTAGGGCTCTATTTAGTTTAACTTGTGCTAATTTTTTGTATTTTTCTATCTAAATGAGCAGGTCATCTACATAGTGTTTGTGATACCTTCAAGAGGGTGGGGTGGGGTGGGGTGAAGAGATCCATTTATAAACATAAGAAAACGGGGAGCTGGCATCATTAAATTAAAGAATAGAATGTGCCCTATGGCAATTGCCACCACCAACCTCTGCTATACAATATCACATAGTAGAGTTCTGATTTATTCATTCATAACCCTCCACTCCCAAAGGAGCATAGGTGTTGCATACATATTTTTGAATGCACGGATTACAAATATACGATATGTCTATTTAATAGGGAAAATATTTATTTGTGTACGAAAATGCTTCCCTTGGGAAAGCGAGATAATCCATGATTGATTTATACGTTTGATTATATGGATGATCTCTCTTGATATTGATTCGGCGTATGAATATGGAAGTCATGTCAGTTCTCGTTTGTTAGGGCCAGAACATAGATTGATCTTGTTCAATATGTTTATGGCCTGAATTTATATGTATTACTTGTCTAGTACAAGAAGATTCAGTCCTATATTGTATATCTTCGTATGCTAAGGTCGGACTATGCCGAACTCTGGCGGAGGTATCCGTTGTCCTAGAGAGTTGTAGTGAGTTCCGAAGAAGCTGGTCGTAATGGCCGGGTGTGTGTTTTCTAGGGCTGGTCCTGTTATAGGTTAAAAGTGATTTGTGGATGATTTTTCCATAAGGAAGGAATGTCTCTGCGAGAGTGTTATGTCAGAGACTCTTCTCATGTATTTCATTATGTTTAGATTCGGACTCCAGGTAAAGCCAGACCCTTTTTCCTTTGATGATCTCCTTATGGTTAGACCTAGATGAAACATCGTATTTTCGAGCATTGTTGGTCGTTGAAATATAGATTGATGAAGATGACAGGTTCCATCAGCGCTTATGTCTTCATGAAGCAACCTTCTGACTAAGGGACTGCGTGGAAACTCTAGGAAAGTCTATATATACAAGTTATGAATTAACTCTGGCTTATGATTATCCTCCCGCTGGGCGAGTGAGCGAAAACTCAGGGAAGGAAGCCATTTTGTATTCCTGTCATCATTATGGATCACTGTCCAAAGAACGGATCATGAATCTTACTATTCAGACAGTGGCACGGAGATCTCATTAAGATTAAAACCCCTACCGTGGTTTAACTTTGTTACTTAAATATTTGACATATACAGCTGGAGAACTTAGGCAAGGAAAAAGTTTGTCCAGTGGACTCTTTGTATGTTTACACACACACACCCACTGATGCGTTCAGTCAGGGGATATGGCAATAGTCCGCCAGAACATTGAATGACTATTTAATATTGAATGCTGCATGAAATATGTACTACTATTCTACTACCTAATGATTTGCTATGTCCACATACTCATGACTGTATTCCGTGCTGTCCAAGTGTGTGCGTCATTATTAAAAGCATAGAAACGTCAACAGCGGTTCCTAACATCTTTGACTTGCATAAGAGTGTGAGTGAAATACTATCAAGTGTCAACTACATCGAACAGTACACCATTCGCGTATTTTCCACTCTCACTCCATACATACACAACCCTGCGTCGGTCGAGTTGACCTTTGTTGTACTTACCTGTCTCATGTGTAACGAGCAGGAAGAATACTCTACCCTTTACGGTGATGACCACCAGTACCACCTGGGGAACGATTACTTGACAGTAGTCCCATAGCAGACACTGCCTCGCTGTCTTTGCCTTCCCTAACTCAGGATCAGAGTGAGTTACCCATTTACAGCACAGCTGGGTAGACTGGAGCATGCCTGGTATCATCATCTCAGTACAACGCACTACTCTACCGTAGTAGCCAGTAAAACAACGAGATTCTACAATAGGCCTTCAACAAACACATGCCAAATCCTCCTTCCACGTTTTCCTCATCATTTCCCCTCTGTTTCCAGCTCTCTTCTCCATGTGCTTCTTGGTCTACCTCTGCCTCTCTTGCCCTGGGGGTTCCAGAACAAGGACTGCCTTGTAATGCTATCAACAGGTTTCCTCAGTGTGTGTCTTATCCATCGCCAGCGTCTTCTTCTCATCTCTTGTTCCACTGGCACTTGTCTAGTTCTTGTCATCAGTTTCACGTTGGTAACCTTGTCATACCATTTTAATCCCTCTATTCTATGCAAGCACCCATTTATGAAAGTCTGTAGCTTTTTGGTTGTTGTCTTTGTTATTCTCCATGTCTCAGAGCCATACAATAGGACTGACTTCACATTTGAGTTGAAGATTCTTATTTTCATGTTGGATCCAATTTCTCTTGATCTCCATATATTTCTCAATGCAATGAAAGCTCCTCTTGCTTTTTGTATTCTTATTTTGATATCAATGTCTGTCCCTCCAACTTTGTCTATATTGCTGCCAAGATATGTGTACGACTCTACATCTTGTATTGGTGCTTCTTCAAGTTCAACCCTGTTTTTATTACCTGCATTTATTCTCATTATCTTTGTCTTTTCCGTGTGTATTTTCAGACCCAATTGCTGTGACCTCTCATCGAGTGTTCTCAATTTGTCCTGCATCTGATTACGGTTATGGGACTGAAGAGCCAAGTCATCAGCAAAATCCAGATCATCCAACTGCTTAGTCAGAGTCCACTGGATTCCATTTCTGTTGTGTGTTGTTGATGTTCTCATAGCCCAGTCTATTGCTAATACGAAAAGAAATGGAGACAAGAGACATCCCTGTCGCACTCCTGTTCTTATCCCAAATGGTTCTGTAAGCTGTCCTTCATGAAGAACTCTGCATGTCATGTCTTCATATGTTTTCTTTATTAAATTAATGATCTTCAGGGGAACTCCATAATGTCTCATCAATTTCAAATTCTGAGACGCCTTTCTCTATCGAGTCCCAGTTGTATTATGACTTTCTACTTTGATGCAATCACCCTTTTTTTTTTAATTACCATTTTTTTAATTTAATAATTTTATTTATTTATTTATTTACTTATTATTATTAATTTTTTTTTTTTAATTTGTTTATTTTATTTTATTTTTTTTTAAATATATTTTTTTTTATTATTTTTTTTTCCTTTATTATTTTTTATTTTATTTATTTCTTTATTTATTTTTTATTTTCATTTATTTATTTATTTGTTTTAAATTTATTAATTATTATTATTTATTTATTTATATTTTATTTATTTTTTTATTTTATTTATTTTATTTATTATTTATTGATTACTTTTTTCTTTTTTCTCACTCTTTTCCAGTCCTTGTTTTCATTATTTCTTATTTTTAATGTACTATCAACTTCCTCTTTCCGGTTTAGTGGCAGCCATCTTGCTTCACATGTGACTGGACTTAATATTAAGGGAGTTTTTTCTCTTATTTTTATAGTTTCATGTTCTCTACTTAATTCTCATTTTCTTTCCCTCCTGTCTCTTGTTTGTCTGTCCCTGACGAAGACCTTGTGGCCGCAACGTAGGTTTTTCTTGTCCTTCTCCTTGTAAGACGTATTACTATTTGTGTGGGTGTGTGTGTTTTTTTTTTTTTCATCAATTTCCAAAGTGATTCTCTGTCTACACTGTCAAATGCCTTTTCATAGTTCACAAATCCGATGTATAATGGTGAATTCCATTCCAGACTTTGTTCAACTATTATTCTCAAAGTGGCAATCTGGTCTGTACAGGATCTGTTTTGTCGAAAACCTGCTTGTTCATCTCTCAGTTTCTTGTCTATGGACTCTTTTAATCTCTCAAGGATAATCCTATTTAATACTTTTCCTGGCACTGATAGTAACATTATTCCTCTATAAATTGTTCACTCTTGTAAATTTCCTTTCTTAGGCAACTTAACCAGATATCCTTCCTTCCATTCTGCTGGTATCTCTTCCTTTTCCCAGTAAAAGTAATTTATATAACATCTCTGTAGCCGTGTCAATATCTGCTTTGATGGCCTCTGCTGGAATGCCATCAGGTCCAGACGCTTTTCCATCTCTTAGAAGCTTTATGGCTTTCTTTATTTCTTTCTTCGTTGGTCTTTCACCGTTAATTTGTAGCTCTTCTTCTGCTGGCTGGATGTCCGGGGGGTTTTGTGGAGCTGGTCTATTGAGAAGGTCCTCAAAATATTCTGTCCACCTCTTCATTTGCTCTTATATACTGCTGAGCAGTTTTCCATTTTTGTCTTTTATGAGGCAACTTGTTTGCTTGTATTTCCCTGTCAGCTTCTTTGTGCTGTTATACAGTTCTCTCATATTTCCTTTGGCTGCAGCATCTTCTGCCTCTCTTGCCAACTCCTCAATATACTTCCTCTTGTCTCTTTTGATACTTCTTTGTTTGCTTCTGTGTACACTTCTTGAGCCTTGGCTTTGGAACTTCTGGTTTTGCTTGTGTTTAAATCTGCTTTCTTGTTTTTTTCTGTCAATAAGATAAAAGACAGTAAAAGACAGAGAGTTCTGATTACTCGAACCCCAAAATCCCAATTTCCATTAACCACAACACCAAAACCAAATTATGTGGGCATGCTTGGCCACATAAGCACCCTTCCGCTTGCTGATTCATTTCGCATGGTTGTTATTTCAGTCAATTCAGTCTGTTCCTAGATGTAGTGTAGTCAGTTTAGTACTGTGTTTAGTTTAATTTTCAAAACCCATTCTAGTTTTCATGAATGCTAGAAAATTTACAGTCAAGTAAAATAAGGCCTATTGTTTGGATAAAGCAGAAATACACCAAAATGTTGAAAAATGGGGAGAATCAGGGAAGAAAATTTTCAAAAAAAAAACACGTCAAAGACATTAACAACAGTGAGTGAATTTCAGTATTGGAAAATGAAGATGGCAGCTCTAGCAGAAAAAAATATGAAAAAGTCTGACGACAAAGTAGAAGAAACAATATACAAATGGTTTATGCTAACAAAAATCAACTGGACAGATAACATTTTTCTTTTTTATATAAGAATAAGTGTTCTTAGGTCAGTTTCTTGCGCTGATTTCAAATTTGAAATCCGTTTATCTCTATCACATTGGGTTCTTAAGATATTTGTGAATAAATATATTTTTGGGAAACCGTTATTTGCTCCGTTTCATGTTTACTATATAACTTATTAAAAATTAATAAAATGCAAAATAATTCTACTTTTTATACTGCTAAAAGATGCATGACATATGTTACGCTATTTTTGAAATAATTACTGTATTTTGAAATAATTCTGAGCGAAATGTGGCTTCTAGAAGTTGTAGAAATTCGGCTGATCTGTTCTGTTACGTGTGCGGATATTTTACCGATCGTGTTCACCAGAAAAACTTTACACCATTACTAAAGAAAGCATATGAACTTTATTTCGATTCGAAAGTTGATGATGCAAATAAATCTTGGAAGCCAAATGCAGTTTGTTCGACTTGTGCAAATACATTGGCAGGTTGGTTACGAAAATCGCCGAAGCATAAGTCGATGCCTTTTGGAGTGCCAGTAATATGGCGTGAACTGACAAATCACGCTACTGATTGTTACTTCTGCTTGACAAATATCCATGGTTTCACTTTTAAAACTAGAAAGTCTGTGGTTTATCCAAATGTTGAATCGGTTTCAAAACCAGTGCCTCATGATCCAATCACGTGTCCAATCCCAGTTCCACCAGAACAATATCCGTTGGACGTGAATGAACCATCAGAAAGTGATAGTTTACCTGCTTTAGAAACTAATTCTGACTTGGATTATATACCGGTGAATGATGGTGTTCACTTAATTAACCATTCAGAACTTTCAGATCTAATACGTGATCTTGCTCTTACCAAAGGACAAGCAGAATTACTCGGTTCACGACTCAAAGAATGGAATCTTTTAGCGCGCAATACTCTGATATCTAAATTTCATCATAGACACAGAGAACTTGTTCAATACTTTGAGATGGATGATGACATTTGCTATTGCAAAGATGTAAACGGTCTAATGGTGCACCTCGGTCATGAGCACATAGTCAACGAATGGCGACTTTTCATCGACTCTTCCAAGACTAAAAGCTGTGTTATTGCATAACGGAAATTTATTTTCATCAATTCCAGTCGCCTACTCTGTTCATATGAAAGAAACTTATGACAATATGGCTATACTTTTGGCAAAAATAAAGTACAATGACTACCAATGGCGGATTTGTGGAGACCTAAAGGTCATTGCAATTCTCACGGGCATGCAGACTGGGTATACTAAATTTTGTTGCTTCCTATGTGAATGGGACAGCCGCAACAGACAGGAACATTATGCAAGAAAGGTGTGGCCTATCAGGGATCGTATGCAGCTCGGGCATAAAAATGTAATACACGAGCCATTAGTTAACAAAGACAGCATCATTTTACCACCGTTACATATAAAGTTGGGGCTCATGAAGAATTTCGTAAAAGCGTTAGATAAAACGAGCAAAGCTTTCACTTATCTTCAAGAAAAGTTTCCGCAAGTTAGCGATGCCAAGATAAAGGAAGGTATCCTTGTAGGACCTCAGATTAAGAAAGTTATTGCAGACAAACAATTTGAGAACTTGTTACATGGTAGTGAACTTCGCGCGTGGATGGCATTCAAATCGATCGTCGATAACTTTCTGGGAAATCACAAATCTGTTGACTATGTGCATATTGTTAAGCAGTGCATAGATGCATACAGAATTATGGGCTGTAACATGTCCCTCAAAATCCATTTGCTCGATTCGCATCTTGACTTTTTCCCTGACAACCTTGGCGAAGTCAGCGATGAACATGGAGAACGATTCCATCAAGATATCGCCGTAATGGAGTCACGTTATCAAGGACGGTGGAGTGTGACCATGCTTGCCAATTATTGTTGGATGCTTCATCGCGATGTACCACATGCCATTCACTGTTAAACCCATCTACACTGCACACAAGCTTCCAGTTTGGAAACAAAATCGTTTCCCTAAACTGATAGAAAACATTCCTGGAACTGAAAGTAAAAAGAGCCAAACTGCAACAGATAGAAAATCCATAGCGACAAAATACATAGAGAAACATTATCCACGCAACACCTGGACCCATGCATACACAGATGGATCAGCAACAAATGCAACAGAAAATGGAGGTGGGGGTGTCTTTCTGACCTTAAGCACTGGTGCAGAAAAAAGGCTGTCAGTGGCGACAGGACGATTCTCCAGCAACTTCAGAGCAGAGGCCTTGAAAACTGCAGCAGAGGTTATATTGACAGAAGAAACGGCAGAGAGATAAGTTGCTTTCTTTACTGATGCACAGTCAGTAATTGCAACGTTGAAAAGCCAAAATAATACAGACCTGGATGATCTCAGAGTAGTGCTCCACAAACTTTGTCAACGATTCAAAAGTGTTGTGATCCAATGGATCCCATCTCATTGTAATATCGCCGGTAATGAAGAGGCTGACAGAATGGCAAAAGAAGGTTCACATCTACCTCAGCCTGATGCAAGCATAACTTTTGAGGAGGCAAAGAGTTTTATCAGAATCAGTTACAGAAACAAATGGAATGTAGAACATCCAGGGCACACACAGAATGATGCTTACTACCAGCTCCACAGAAGAGAACAAGTGGTAATCTTCAGACTCCGCACTGGCCACAACAGATTGAGATACCATCTATTCAACAAGCTAAAGATAGGAACTACCGATCAGTGTAACTGTGGCACTGATAAAATGACTGCTGAACATCTGCTTCAAAGTTGCCCCTTATATGTGGTACAGAGAAAGTGCATATGGCCAACGCCAGCTCCTTTCATGGAAAAGCTTTACGGGGATTCAAATAGCCTCAAACTGACTACTGCTTTCTTTGAGAACATTCAAGTGGACGTCTGAGAGTGTACGATGAAGAAGAAAAAGAATTCACAGACGAAAGTCGACTGCAAAGAAATTCAAGCCTACATAACTGTTATACTTCTTGTACGAATGATGTTGTAATACTGTATGAGTTGTTAAAAAACTTCAATTGCGTATTTCTAGAGATCCCGACCTGATAGAGAAAAACGGTTTGCAGATTTAAAAACAGCGCATTAAAATTGACCAGAAAAACATAGAAATGTTAGAGAAAGAAAAAAAAATTTTTTTTTTGGTTAGCCAGTGTAATTTCAAGACCAATATTATGTGAGAGAACTCAAATGTTTAATAAATAAGAGTATTTTTTCCCCTTAATCCAATAAGCCACTGTCACGAATGAATTCGGATAATTGGAGTTCTATTGTGCGTTATTCATAATTTACATATACATATATGAATATGTATTCTTACATACGCTCCGATCACTGGCCTATTATGTTGACCAGTACCAATGATATTATGTTACAGGGTTTGGTTTTGGTTTTAAGGACTGTCTTCACTGCACACGGACAACTTCATCAGTGCTCCGATCTCCTCCCTTAGATGATACAAGGAGGATCTCAGCACAGTGCATGAACTCTGTAGCACTGGCGAGAATCCCAATGAGTGTATATGGGAATCACATTTTTTATAAATATTTTTGTGGTGGGTAGGTTTCTTATTGTTGCGTGCATATTTTGACGCACATATTACAAAAATCGATATGGCTATTTAATATGGAAAAGATATAGACATTCATTCATTTGTGTATGAAAATGCTGTCTATGGGAAAGCTAGATAATCCATGATTGTTTTACCCTTTTGATTATAGGAGTAATCGTTCTTGATATTGATTCGGCGCATGGATATGACACCCATGTCCGTACTTATTTGTTAGGGCCAGAAAATAGATTAATTTGCTTATTATGTTTATGGCCTGAATTCATATGTATTACATATTATGAGCACAAGTAGAATCAGTCCTATATTGTATATTTTGGATGGGTAGGCAGGACTATATTCTTGTTATGCCGCTCTAGCGGAAGTAGGAGTTGTCTTGACAAGTCGTGATGAGTTCCGAGGTACCGTTTACAATGGCGGTTACGCATTTTCCAGGGCTGGTATATTCTTCAGTAAAAATGATTTACGAAGTGGTTTTTCTTCTGTAGGAGATTGTGTCTCTACTAGAGCTTGTGTTAGAGACTCTCCTAATGTACGGTACCATGTATGATTCGGACTCCAGGTAATTCCAGACCCTATTTTTGATGATCTCATGTCGGTTAGACCTAGCTGGAATTTTGAACTTCGCAACGCTAGGGTCATGTTTGTATCGACGAAGATGACGGGCTTCCATATAGCAGTTATGTCTACGTGAAGTAACTGGATTACTGTAGAACTGTTTGGAGGAACTTTAAGAAATTATTCTTATACATTTCAAATTAACTTTGGCTTAGATATACCCTCCTGTGAGTGAGTGAGCGACAACTCAGGAAGGCGGCCATGTTACATTCCTGTCATCATATTTTTGAATCACTGTCCAAAGAACGGGCATGTATCTTATTATTCGGACAGTGGCAAGGAGATCTCAATTTTGATAGAAACCCCTTATCGTGGTTTCATAATATGATATAAACTATGAACATAAAGCAACTTTAGTTACTTACCGATCCGCCTTCACTGACGCGCTTAGTCAGATAGGGGATGCGGCCATTATGTATCATGACATTGGAAGCTATTGATGTACTACCCATTATTTATGAATGTGTCATGACTTGGGATCTACTATGTATGCCTGCAAATTGATGTGTCAACCTGTACCCATGATTTACTCGTTATGTCCCAGTGTGTGCGTCTAAATAAACTGTGTAAACAAAGATTCCAGCAGTCTGCATTGGTGCCTTGTAGACACAAGTGTATGAGTGATTAGATTGGTCAGAACACGAACAGTACACCATTCGCGTTAATCACACTCTACACTTCTACTCCATATCTACACCATCCTGCGTCGGTTGAATTGACCAAGTTTAGGGCCTGCTTCCCCTGGAGCCTTAGAGGGAAACTACTATTTACAGCTGCCTTTGCCTTCCCTAACTTAGGACTAGGGTGAGTTACCCATTTACAGCTGGGTAGACTGGAGCATGCCTGATCCCAACAACTCTGTACACTACAATGGACATATACAGTAGTGGCACCACAAACAACATGCTACAGTGATTGATAGTGGAGCTTTACAGAAGAAAGAGAACACACCACACTTCTTTACAGTGTGAGAGAACTTTACAGTGGTGAGCCAGATTCCTGGGTCCAGCCTACGCAGTTTTGTTGTGTTGAGAATCACATTTTACAGTTGCAAGAACATTTGTTTGACCACATCAACACCAGTAGGACAGCTATACAATCAATGTCAGCTTGACCTGTTCTGACAAGTGTAGCAATATCTGGGTCAGCACTTGTTGACATTTAGCACAGTACAGTCAGTGTTCTAAACTAGTGATTGTTTATCCTGCTGTAATGGAAGAGCAATGTTGAACATAAAGTGCAAATTTCATCGTTGGATCTTCTAATGTGCTCAAAAAAATTGAACAGTGTAATAGTTAGAAAGCAAATCTATTACTCAATAAAGTGGTAGTCTAATTTGTTAAAACTGAGCATACAGTACAATATATTACAACTACAACACATTTCATTATATGATACACACATTGATGATTTATATGTATTTATGTTTATATATTATTTGTTGTATGTGTGATTGTTATGTGTTTGCGGGCCTGGATGGGAGGTGACTAGAACAGGAAATACCAAGTGATATTGGTCTTGTTCTGGCGTTCTATAGGGAGCAATTTCTTAATTGAAATTTGCATGCAACATAGTTTGCAAATATTTGGTTAGTTGTGACGACTGTTTCATATTTGTATTTGTAACATTTTTCTGTTCTTTATTTTTGTTTGATTTGTTTGTATAATTGTAGGTCTCATCTTTCCTTTCATTTCAGTTCTTTACACCCTTATGTTTAAACACTGTGGCGTTATTTGTCTTGTTATCTTATTGCAGTTATCATCACAGATTCTGTGATCATTTTTTTTTCATTTCTCCTATTTAATTTAATTTGATCTCTGCAAATGTTTTCAGATTGTCTTTTCTTGTTTGTCCTTTGTAATGTCTTTAGTTGACATATGACATAGGAGGTATAGTTGAATACACTTATATTATAGTACAGATCAGTACTTTATGATTACTATTGTTATAAAACAAAGTGTACAAGACCTTTATAAGGCTTGTCTCCCAAAGTGATTGGTATAGGAAATATTATTTTCCACAGGTACTCAAGTGATCATTGATTACATTAAGGTATACAAGACCTTTATAAGGCTTGTCTCCCACAGTATTTGAGATATACAGTTATTGTTTTCCACGGGTACTCAGTTATCATTGGTTATATGATAAACAAAATAACCATACAGGTTTTTTCACTAAGACTAAGTCTATGATATAGACTTGTCTCCCATTAAAGTGAAATAAGGTAATTTATTTACTTTTTCAGGTTTCTGATTTAAGAAGACAAGATGTCTACATTAGATTACTTTATTGCACAAGGAAAATCTCTTGATAAGACTGGAAAAGAGTTAGAAGAATGGGCAACTGCTCAATTTGCTATTGTATTAAAATCAGAAGAGAAAAAACAAAAAGATGAGAATAAATGGAAAGCAGAAGTTGAACAAAAGAAGATAGATGCTGAGAATTTCAGATTGCAGATGCAAGCTGAGGAAAGAAAAGCTGCGGCTGAGGAGAGAAAACTTCAAATAGAAGAAAAAAAATTAGAAGCTGATGCTGTAGAGAGAAAAGCTGCTGCTGCTGCTGAAGACAGAAAAGCTGCTGCTGCTGCTGAAGACAGAAAAGCTGCTGCTGCTGCTGCTGAAGAGAGAAAAGCTCTGGCTGAAGAAAAAAGATTAGAAAAAGAAGCTGATGCTGCTGCTGATCTAAAGAAATTGCAGATGCAAATGGAGGAAAGGAGATTTGATGCAGAACAGAAGAAATTAGAAGCTGCTGCTGCAGCTGAACAGAAGAAATTAGAAGCTGCTGCAGAACAGAGAAGATTAGATAGAGAAGCTGAAGAGAGAAAAGCAATAAGAGAACATGAATTTGAGTTAGAGAAATTAAAATTGACAAGTATGAGTAATGTTAATCAGGCATCTAGTGGTAATGTTAAACCCTTTGTGTACAAGGTCAAGGTACCAGCGTTCAACCCTGCCAGTGATGACATAACATTTTGGCTTTCTAGATTTGAACGGGCTTGTCGAGCTCATAATGTTGACAAATCACAGTATGTGAATCAGTTGTCTGAAAATCTAAAAGGGGAGTCTCTGAGTAAGTTATATTTCGTTGAAGAGGCCGACAAGGATAATTATGATGCTATTAGGGCATCTCTGATAAAGAAATATCAGCTGCCTGAGGAAGGTTATCGTCTTTTGTTTAAAACAATGAGACCGTAAGTAGGTGTAGAATTCTCAGAATTCATCTCAAAAGCACAAATTACACTTTCACGATGGATTGAATTATCCAAAATAGAGAAAACATTTGATGGTCTTACGGATCTATTGCTAAGAGACAAGGTCATGTCTTCGGTAAATAAATCATTCCTAGAGTTCTTACATGAGCGTAAACCTAGTACATTAAAGCAAATGGAAGAATATTGTGACCAGTATGCCACAGCACACCCTGACATGATTCTTAGTAACTCTAACATTAAAGAGAGTATGCCAGTTGCTTCGGCAACAGAATATAATCAGAATTACTCACACAAATTCCAAGGAGCTAAAAATAAATTTGATAAAAAGGTTAATTGGAATAAGTATCAAAACCAAGATAACCACTCAAATCAGGGTTCTTCTTCGAAGAACTGGAATCGGGCTGATAGTCCTCGACACGCGAGGGGTACCCATAATTTTAGACATTCTCGAAAGGGGAGTAGCTATAGGAACTACCCAAGTGCTTCATGGAGAGAAAAGAACCAATATTACAGGGATACTCAGTATAATGAGCGTGATGATTATGATCATGAATATTATGATTCAAACCCAAATAGGGGTTATAAAAGAGGAAATAATAATTATAGAGACAATTATAACCGAGGTAGATCACAACACAAAAGACATGGTAAATCTTATTACCAGGCTAACTCTGCACAACAGGAGTTCCACGACGCCGGTAATCAGAATAATGATAAAAAAGACTCCAATAGTGTAGCAAATTCCGCTTTCGATTTTGCTAGAGCATCTGAGTGTTCGCAATGCAAAACATTATTCGATCCAACCACAGTTTCTACTTTAAGCTGCGGTCACCCGCTTCCCGCTCTCCCTGCGTCAATCGCGCATAATGGAAGGGGTGCTCTTGTTTTCAATAGAGGCCTAATAGATGGTACTCCGGTATCAATTCTTTTCGATTTGGGGTGCACTACCATCGGAGTGAGGCAATCACTCGTAAATCTTTCTCGAGCTACAGGCAATGAAGTCAAATGTGTAACATTTGGTGGCACATTGGAGAAGTACTCCACTGCCATTATCAATATTGCTACGCCTTTCTTTACAGGAGAGGTACAAGCATGTCTCTTGCCGAATCCGATCGCTGATCTTATCATCGGTCGCATTCATGGAGTGAAAGAATGCACTCCACAGCAAATTTCTAATTGGGAAAATGTTAATATGCAATCTGCTAATGCAGTAATCACTAGGGCTCAAGCTCTTAATATGCCACAATCTTCACATTCTGAAGATAATGATGCGCAGATCCAAGATGATCCCTTGGAGATTTCCCATGATTCCTTTATAAAACAGCAGGAAGATGATCCTACTCTAAAGAAATTCTTTACTCTGGCAACAAAAGGTGATCCGAATAAGGATACAAATCGTAAATCTTGGATTACGATGAAGAATGGCGTACTTGTACGTATGGTACAAGACTCCGCTAAGTCCATTCATGCTCAAATCCTTGTGCCTAAAAATATGAGAGTTAAAATCTTACAGCACGCTCATGATTCGCAGTGTGCTGGACATATGGGTTTTTCCCGTACTAAAACTAGAGTTCTTCAATCTTTCTTTTGGCCTGCTGTGAATAAGGACATACGAATCTATTGTCGATCTTGTAAAGTATGTCAAGAGATTAAATCCAGAGGTCCACGCCATGATGCACCTATTCAGGCTGCAGACATTCCCATTCGACCATTTCAAAAAATGGCGATAGACATCATTGGTCCATTTAAGATAAAGTCTGCTAGAGGACACCAATTTATTTTGACGTGTGTTGATATGTGCACACGTTGGCCGGAGGCTGTTCCTCTAAAGAGCATAACTACTGCTGATGTCGCAGATGCTCTTTGGTTAATATTTTCTCGTCTGGGGTTTCCAGCAGAAATATTATCCGACCATGGTACCCAACTCATATCGGATACCATGTCTCAAGTAATGTCGACTCTTAAGATAGAGAGATCGCTGAGTAGTATTTATCATCCTATGTCCAATGGGATGGTGGAACGCCTGAATAGAACTCTGAAAAACCTACTAGGTAAGATAACAGAAGATCATCCTCAGGATTGGGATAGGGTTTTACCCGCGGCTCTCTTTGCATATAGAGAGGTCGCCAACGAACATACAGGATTTTCTCCCTTTGAACTTGTCTTTGGCGCGAAACCGCGAGGTCCTATGTCCTTACTTCATGATCTTATAACTGCTGATAATATTGTCGATGACACAAAATCCTCTTATGAATATGTCATCGCACTTAGACACAAGATTATTGAAGCATGCAAATTGGCAACTGCTTCTTCTGAATTTGCGAAACAGAAGGCAAGGGATTTTGCCAATAAAAAGAGATGCTTGCGACAACTTTGTCCAGGTGACAAGGCATTCGTCTTGCTACCTTGTAGGGAAAATAGACTTCTTATTTCTTGGAAAGGTCTGTACGATATAATATCAAAAGTTTCCGACGTTGACTATATCGTCGATATTGACGGGAAGCGTAAAACCTTCCACATCAACATGCTCACGGAATTCCATGAACGTCCGGATTATTTACAACCTGTTTTCCGGGCAACGGACGATTTTCCAGTCCAACATGGACAGTACTCATCTCTGTCAGTAATACAGGATGAGGAAACGAGTTTCTCGGATGTAAATCTACCTTTTCCAATGATTCCTCTTCGCTCTAATGAATCATGGAAAGATGTTGCAATTTCTCCCGAATTATCTCCAGGAGAGCAGAAACAAGTTTCTACTATGTTAGAACAATTTCAGGATGTCCTTACTGACATTCCTGGTCAAACTGATGTCATTCAACATGACATTATTCTTACTGACCATAGTCCTATAAGAGTCAGACCGTATCCTATCCCGATACATTTTCAAGCACAGGTAGAGAAAGAGTTGGATGAGATGATAGAGTTAAAAATTATTGAACCATCCACATCAGCATATTCTTCGCCGATGGTTATTGTACGAAAAAAAGACAATAACATACGTCTTTGCGTGGATTATCGCAAATTGAACCAAGTGACGAAATTTGATGCTGAACCTATGCCTTTACTAGAAGAGCTACTTACGAGACTATCGAATTCTCATTTCTTTACTAAACTCGATTTGTCTAAGGGATATTGGCAAGTTCCATTATCCGAACACGCCAAACCGTTGACTGCTTTTTCGACGCCTAGGGGTCTATTCCAATGGAATTTCATGCCTTTCGGTCTTATGAACGCCCCTGCAACATTCGTACGCATGATGCGTCGAATCCTATCTCATCGCTCAGATGTCATTGCGTATCTTGATGACATCTGTCTTTTCAGTGATACTTGGAACGATCACTATAATGGGATAAATGAACTATTGTCTATCTTACGCGAGCATAACCTGACAGCGAAACCATCGAAAGCATGTATTGGTTTTAGCGAAATATCTTTCTTAGGACACCGTGTTGGTCATGGGTTCCTAAAAACAGAAGACCATAATACAAGTAAGATACTTAACATTTCTATTCCTAAGACTAAAAAGCAAGTGCGAAGTCTCTTAGGTCTAATACAATTTTATGGACGATTCATTCCGAATCTGTCCTCCATTATGTCACCTCTTTCTTCCTTGCTAAAGAAAGGGTCTCCTAATGTAGTCCATTGGACTCAAGAATGTCAATCCTCTTTGGATAAGGTTAAAACTATGTTTTCTACTTTACCTATCCTAGTATTGCCTTCTAAGGATAAGACATTTATTCTTCGTAGTGACGCTTCATCCACCGGGATTGGAGCAGCACTAATGCAAGAGTACTCTGGAACTCTGCATCCTGTGATGTATATTTCTCGTAAATTAAATGCCGCAGAGAAGAATTACTCGGTCCTAGACCGTGAATTATTGGCTATGGTTTGGTCAATCCTTAAACTGCAAAGATTTCTTCTTGGCGCGCATTTCATCGTGGAAACTGACCAGAAAGCTCTTACGGCTATTCAGAGTAAAAATCTGAAGAGCGCGAGATCTACGCGTTACGCGATTGCTCTGCAGCCATTTCATTTTTCTGTACGAGCTATCCGTGGGTCAGAAAATGTGATGGCAGATATTTTGTCTAGATGCCCACATGATTCATAACTGTTATACAACTTTGATACAGTTGTTCCTATGTTGAAATGTGTACACATAGGTAATATCATATATTGATTGTAACACTACTTAGCGGTTCATTGATATTTAGTCACCGCTGATCTTTCAATGTTTTTTTCGTCTTTCATGATCATCATGTTAAGATATCTTAGATGAAATTTATGTATAAACTAATGTAGAAATTGTGTCATTGCTAATATTGTAGTATGCGTTGGTGACACCTCTCAGGAAATATTTATACTTAGAGAAGTATTTTCTCTAGGGTCATAAAACTTATGCTTATCATCTGCGCATTGTAATTGGTGCGTTGTGAGCCTATTGTATGTTGCTCCTAGATGTATTTCAAAAAAAAAATGTATCATTTTTTTTTCCCGAGGGGTGTGGTAATCTGTTGCGTGCATATTTTGACGCACATATTACAAAAATCGATATGGCTATTTAATATGGAAAAGATATAGACATTCATTCATTTGTGTATGAAAATGCTGTCTATGGGAAAGCTAGATAATCCATGATTGTTTTACCCTTTTGATTATAGGAGTAATCGTTCTTGATATTGATTCGGCGCATGGATATGACACCCATGTCCGTACTTATTTGTTAGGGCCAGAAAATAGATTAATTTGCTTATTATGTTTATGGCCTGAATTCATATGTATTACATATTATGAGCACAAGTAGAATCAGTCCTATATTGTATATTTTGGATGGGTAGGCAGGACTATATTCTTGTTATGCCGCTCTAGCGGAAGTAGGAGTTGTCTTAACAAGTCGTGATGAGTTCCGAGGTACCGTTTACAATGGCGGTTACGCATTTTCCAGGGCTGGTATATTCTTCAGTAAAAATGATTTACGAAGTGGTTTTTTCTTCTGTAGGAGATTGTGTCTCTACTAGAGCTTGTGTTAGAGACTCTCCTAATGTACGGTACCATGTATGATTCGGACTCCAGGTAATTCCAGACCCTATTTTTGATGATCTCATGTCGGTTAGACCTAGCTGGAATTTTGTGCTTCGCAACGCTAGGGTCATGTTTGTATCGACGAAGATGACGGGCTTCCATATAGCAGTTATGTCTACGTGAAGTAACTGGATTACTGTAGAACTGTTTGGAGGAACTTTAAGAAATTATTCTTATACATTTCAAATTAACTTTGGCTTAGATATACCCTCCTGTGAGTGAGTGAGTGACAACTCAGGAAGGCGGCCATGTTACATTCCTGTCATCATATTTTTGAATCACTGTCCAAAGAACGGGCATGTATCTTATTATTCGGACAGTGGCAAGGAGATCTCAATTTTGATAGAAACCCCTTATCGTGGTTTCATAATATGATATAAACTATGAACATAAAGCAACTTTAGTTACTTACCGATCCCCCTTCACTGGCGCGCTTAGTCAGATAGGGGATGCGGCCATTATGTATCATGACATTGGAAGCTATTGATGTACTACCCATTATTTATGAATGTGTCATGACTTGGGATCTACTATGTATGCCTGCTTCTTCTTCTTCTTCTTGCGATCGCATCTTTGATGATTACACCGTCAGACGAGTTCTCATGATGAATTCGACTGTTGTTTGAAGTTCCTCTTTAACTCCATATAGCTTTGAGTTTAGTGTTGAGTCATTGGGCCAGTATATCTTTCTTAACTGGTCATACAGAGGACAGTCCTGTAGAACATGCTCAGCAGTTTGTTCGTTTAATCCACATGTGCACAGTGGTGAAGCAGACAATCGTAGCTTGTGCATGTGTTTATTCAGTTTGTTATGCCCTGTCCTGAGTCGAAAAATAGTTGTCTGTCCCTGCCGGTCGAGAGTGTGATAGTCGTCTTTGGGTTGGTTCTGTTCTCTTCTGATAGTCTGGATAGCTCTCTTTTTCTCAAAGTATGTGACTTCATTATCTTCTTGTTCACATTCTCCTCCCTTTTTTGCAAGTTTATCTGCCTTTTCATTTCCGGGTACACCACAATGAGATGGTACCCACTGAAGTATGGTTCTCTTTTTGGCAGCTACCTTGTTTAGTTCATTTCTCAGATGCGGGAGTTTACCACCCTTGAGAGCTTGCAGGACAGACAGTGCATCTGTGAGGATGACTACCTGGTGGCAGTCAGAGTTGGTGTTATAAATCATATTTGCAGCTTGCTCTAGAGCTTGAACCTCAGCTGTATAGTTGGAACAGAATTTACCAGTGGGAATGTGCCTAGTCTCATAGTGGTTGTCAGGATATGAGATAAAGATACCGGCACCACCATTCCTAACAGCATTAGTTGCTGATCCATCTGTATAGGCATGTATCCATGATTGATCGGGATAGCTTTCTTGGATCATACTCAATGTAGCAGTTCGTTTTTGCAGATCATTATACTCATATCCACTTGTGAGACCACTGACTGTTGTATTAATTTGGAGGGCACTGCTGGCCTGCTCCCATGGTACAGGGTATAGGGTGGGCTTCAGTGGTGTTGTCTTCATGGATAGGTCTTCTTGATGCTGTCTTATAAGTCTTTTCCCCCGATGCACAAAGCTGCTACGCTTTAGACGTCCCAATGCCAGATCATCTAGTCTTGCCTTCATTGGGTGCATTGGCATACTGTTGTACTTTTCCATCTGGATCATGGTTTTTGTGTCTCTTCTATGGGACAATGTCTGTAATCCAGCAACCTTCTGCATCTCTGTTATTGGTGTAGTTTTCATGGCTCCTGTAATGAGCCTGAGAGCTTGATTTTGCACCTTGTCCAAAGACTGCAGATGTGAGTTAGCAGCTGATGACCATGCTGCTGAGCTAAACTCTAAGTGTGGTCTTATTACTCCATTATAAATCTTCTTTAGATTTCGTTCATTTGCTCCCCAGTTGGTACCTGCTAATTTTCTGAGTATGCCTAGTCGTCTTCGGGCCTTTCCTTCTGCATTTTCAATATGCTTATTCCATGTAAGCCTTTGGTCAAATGTCACCCCAAGATAGGTGGGGTAGCTTTCTTCCTTGATCACGGTTGTCCCTAGGTGTATGTTAGCTGATTTGTCCTTGGGGGCGAGGGAGAACAGTGTTGTGGAGGTTTTGTCTGTGTTTATTGTGATAAGCCATTTCTCTGCCCATGACACTAGCATGTCTGCTGCCCGCTGCATTCTATAATTTGCTGTGGTGACATTTTCATCAGCGCACCAGAGTACTAGGTCATCTGCATATAAGGCAGCTTTAACTCCTGCAGGGAGATCTTTCACCAGGTCATTGATGTAAACAAGGAAGAGTGTTGGGGAAATTACTCCTCCTTGAGGTACCCCCTGATGGAGCAACACTTTTCTGCTCTGCAGACCGTCAAGAGTGACTCTAGTTCTCCTGTTATGCAAGTATGACTGGATCCATTTCATCATGTTGCCTTGGATTCCACTTCTCCTAAGTTTTGCAATGAGGCCATCTTTCCACACCTTGTCAAAGGCCTGCTTGAAGTCGACCCAGATCGTTAGGACCTTTTTCTTCTCCTGGAAGGCATCTTCTATTGCTTGAGACAAGTAAGTAACTTGGTCTTCTATACTGTAGCATTCTCTAAATCCAGCTTGTTCCGGCACCAGGATCTGCTCAGACTCTAAATACCATTTCAATCTGTGGTTGACTATTCGCTCCATAGTCTTCCCAACACAGCTTGTGAGACTGATTGGCCGGTAACTTGCAGCCTCGGTCTTACATTTCCCTTTCTTTAGTATGGGTATTGTGATGGCTTCTCTCCATACTTGGGGTACCGTTCCTTTCAACCAGCTGTGGTTGAATATCTCAAGCAGTTTTGTCTTTGCTGCTGAGCTCAGATTTACTAGCATTTCGTTGCTGATTTTGTCTGGGCCGGGTGACTTTTGAAACTTAAGCTTGGAAATAGCCTTCTGTAGTTCTCCTAGTGTGATGGGTTCCCTCATTGGGGCAGGAGTATCTGTCTGTCCCATGGTTGCCAGTATTTCTTTTCTTATCTCTCTCTGATGGTCTATGTTAATGGGTAAGTTGCTTTCTGAACTGTATCTTCTAGCAAACAAGTCTGCAGCTTGTTTTCCTCTGAAAAGTTTGCCACCTTCATCCAATGTGATAGTCTGCCTTGGTGAGGAATGCTCTTCATTTAGAGACTTGACTAATCTCCAAAGTTTCCTGCCGTCTTTCTCAAGGTTCAGCGATGCCGTTTTAGTTCTCCAGCTTTTCCGCTTTTCTTCTAGCTTTGTTCTCTGAAACTCTGCTACAGCCTTTTTCCATTTGTTGTGAGTTTCAAGTGAAGGCTGAGACTCTGCGTCCTTTCTAGCCTTGTCCATAGCTTCCTGACGTTCTTGGAGTGTGCTGGACCAGTATGGTATGTAGTTACGCCGGCATCCTTTGGGAATGGTTTCTTTTGCAGCTTGTAGTATGCATCTGTTGAAGTCTTTTACCACTTCATTAATGTCTCTGTTCTGTACCTTGAGGGTAGACAGCAGCGTGTTCACCTGATGCCTGAATAAACCCCAGTTGGCTTTTTTGTAGTTCCATCTTGTAATGGCTGGGCCTGTACTGAGAGTTGCACTCTGGACAGTAAGAAAGATTGGGCGATGGTCGCTTCCCCCTAGTTGGTCTCCTACTTCTCTACTAATAGATCCAGCTATATCTGGTGTGGAGAAGGCAAGATCTGGTGTTGAGGTTGTGTGCCATCCTCTGGAGTAGAAGGTAGGAGTATCTGTGTCATTATTGACTAGGATTAGGGAGTGATCATCTTGCCAAGTTTCAACCTCTTCACCTCTGTGATCCAGATGGTTATAGCCCCAGCTCTGGGAGTGGCTATTAAAGTCTCCAACTGCTATAAAGTTGGTGGCTGGTACCTGTATAGAGCTGAGACTCAGGGGTTTGTTGTTCGGACAGTAATAGTTCAGGAGTTCTATTTCCATCTTGTCTACCTTTATCTGCAGCAGCTGATATTCTGCTCCATCCATGAAGGTTTTCCTTTCGTGTGCAGGAATGTTATTCCTTACAAGAGTAAGTACTCCTCCTTTTCGTCTATCTTGTCTGTCGGATCTGAAGCATTGATATCCCCTTATTTTAAAGGTTTGATCTGCTTTCAAGTGAGTCTCTTGGATACAGCAAACACTGACTTGCTTCTCATACAAGATGTTTTCCAGCTCTGTCTTTTTGCTGTATCCAGCCTGCTTGCTGTTCACTCCCTCTGCATTCCAGTGCATCATGACAAGTGGCACTCTGGGTTTCTCTTTTTCTGTTTTGTTTTGGTCAGTAGTTCTCCTCCGCCGTCTGTTGACTCCACAAGACGGTCTAGAGGGTCCTCCAGTAGCTGAGGGTGGGCTCTGTCGAGGCTCAGAGCCCGGCACTGCACCTGCCTGGTGGAGCTCCACAGGGCGAGCACCAGAACGAGATTTATTTGACGGTGTACTCTCCATAGAAAAAAAAAAAAAAGCGAGTTGCATGATACTGTGGTTTCCGGTGCGCCTTCTGGCCCAGTATCTACGACTTTAGCACCTGTTCAACGGGAGAGTGGGCTCATCCCTAATCTGTTTATGTTCCCAGTAGTAGACTATTCGCAAGCAGCCTGGGGGTGTCACTGCTCTGCGCGGACCTTGTTTACCGAGGCGGCGTCCGAGCTCGTATGGTGAAAATATGGTTGCGTTATCTTCAAAATAGCCCTGTCTTTCCCGTGGCTTTTCTGCCATCCTGCAACTTTGAGTTAGGGAGTTCTGAGCTCCAGTCTCTTTCCCAGGCATTTTATCCTGGCCTGGCACGCATACAGAGGACCCCACTTCTGGTTCTAAGTTAGCAGTTGGGGATAGGTGGGGTAGCACACTGTGCATTCCCCGTCATCCAGGGGGCTCTCCAACTATGCAGAGCTTGCACAATGCTGTGCTCTGGTTCGGGGCTCTCCCAAGGAATCCTCACGTCCTGCACAGAGCCACTTCCCGATACCCACCACCTGCCAACCCTCCATTGTAGAAATCTCCTGCATGCGGCCATCCAGTCAAGAGCCAGTATTAAGTCTGGTGCCCAAGTGATCCCCCCAAGCTCAGTGTGCAATGCTGGGTTCTCATCATGCTGCAACACAGGAGGGATTGTGATGCTCAGCCATCTCTCTCAATTCTGCACCGATAAGTGACATCGGGGACTTAACTTTGCCTCAGTACTGGGAGGCCTCGTTTCCGGGTACACCACACACAGCCAATTGAGGCAACGGTCGCCATGGGCGTGATAGACGACAAACAGTGAAGAATGAGGCAAGAAAGCATTTAACCCATGAAGTGGGGGTGGATTGGTGCAGACCAGAGCATGTACCACTCGCCGGTGGGTTCTGCATCTACACCTATAGGGTTCCACCCACTCCTCAGCCCATTTAGTCTGGCCCCTCACCCAGGACCTGTCCGGCTTGGGTGACCCTGCCAGGAGTAAAACTCCCGCCGGCATAGCTCCCGGGATCATTGAGGCGCTCAAGCTCTCCAACCACGGCAAGGTAGGCTTACATGTGGAGAGTGTATGCCTGCAAATTGATGTGTCAACCTGTACCCATGATTTACTCGTTATGTCCCAGTGTGTGCGTCTAAATAAACTGTGTAAACAAAGATTCCAGCAGTCTGCATTGGTGCCTTGTAGACACAAGTGTATGAGTGATTAGATTGGTCAGAACACGAACAGTACACCATTCGCGTTAATCACACTCTACACTTCTACTCCATATCTACACCATCCTGCGTCGGTTGAATTGACCAAGTTTAGGGCCTGCTTCCCCTGGAGCCTTAGAGGGAAACTACTATTTACAGCTGCCTTTGCCTTCCCTAACTTAGGACTAGGGTGAGTTACCCATTTACAGCTGGGTAGACTGGAGCATGCCTGATCCCAACAACTCTGTACACTACAATGGACATATACAGTAGTGGCACCACAAACAACATGCTACAGTGATTGATAGTGGAGCTTTACAGAAGAAAGAGAACACACCACACTTCTTTACAGTGTGAGAGAACTTTACACTTATTTTTAAATTTTGCCAGTGCAGCGGCCTTTATGGCCTCCTCTTTACGATTTTCAACTACCATGGGATTTTTAACAAGTGCAACTTGCACACAGAACCTATTTTTTCGCCCTTACCCGAGAAGGGTAGGCATACGATCTCACTACCCAGGAGACCAGGGGGGAGTATGACATCATTAAGACCACTAGTTCTGAATCAAAATTTCCAAAAAGTATATTCCTTCTACTGGGAATCGAACCCTGTACCTTTAGAATTTGAGGCGGATCTCTTAACCACTCCGATCCCCTGAATGTAACAAGAATCCCTGCAAGGGGAGTGAGAAGTGGCTCAGCGAAGGACATGACAATTCCTTGGGGGGGCGTGCCTAGAACCAGAGCACAGTATTTTATCTCTCCAGATTTGGAGAGCCCCATTGGGTACGGAGAATGCAAAGTATAAGCGCTTCTACCTCCTAGCTTGGGACCAGATGAAATGATCCTTTAAATGCAAACCAAGGAGCCCATCACTTCAGCTCAACATGTTTC
Organism: Oreohelix idahoensis; assembly: GCA_024509875.1. Lineage (NCBI taxonomy): Eukaryota > Metazoa > Mollusca > Gastropoda > Stylommatophora > Oreohelicidae > Oreohelix > Oreohelix idahoensis. The sequence continues at coordinate 361,703 of JAMPIV010006857.1, forward strand.
GGAATGGCAGAAAAGCTGCCGGACAAGCCTAGATCTAGTGCAGATAACACCAAAGTCTTCAACTTGGTATTGGCTGCAAAAGATCAAGAAGCTAAATGACCTTGGTCAATGTTAAATACTTTATATTCATTGAGGGTCAGATAAATGTTTAAAGCTCTCATATACAAACCTGGTATTTTCAGACGTGCATATGAGCACAGCAATGATATTTTTTGTAATGTTATTTGCGTACGACCATGCACCAGTGTTAAACGGGGTATGGCGCATTATGACGCAGGGATTTGTTTAGATACGGACTATGTCCTAGAGGCAGATCCGGATAACTATCGTCGTGAAGACGTGATTGATTATTGTGTTCTTACCCAAGTCTAGGGAAGACACTGTTATGAAGCAATTATGATCATCTGAAAGATGAATATGCTCTTCTTGAGGAAGTTATGCCAAGAAGCTTTTATTGTGATTATTTAGCCAGAAACGACTCATTTTAGGTATCTAGCCTCCGATACTTAGTCTCCTGTAACGTTATGGCAGAGCTTCAGCTCGACCAGATATGTCAAGCTGCTAGTGCGTCCCGCTAACGCTAGGAGTTTATGGGATCGTAATTGAATATATATATATATATGCTCAAAGTTTCTAACATGGTCATTGTGGTAAACCCATGTACCCTACAAATCCATTGCCGTAGAGTTTCCGCTAACCTTGACATGGTAGCGGCTGGTGCGGTCAGTCAACGTCCATGTTGATTGTTATTGACTATGTACCTTTTCTACCATGACCATTGCTGATGAAGAATGTCTGTGAACTACTGATGTAAAGTTTCGTCATGAATAAATATGTTGTCAACACTAACTCTCCCAACGAGTACAGTGTTTATCCATGCCAGTTGGTAATCCTGTATTGACTCATCCTACATCGTTACCGGGTCCTATTACACAGCCCTACCAAAAAAAAAAAAATTTTTTTTTGGTGCCAAACATTTTACTCTTGGTTGTACATAAATGAAGCCTGCTCAATCCAAATATCACATTTACTTGTCTGTAGCAGCTCTAGTTTTTGAGATACAGTCATTTTTGTATTTCATTAATACAGGGTGCCTTGTTTTTGCAAAAACACTGTGTTAGATGCACCTCTAACAGAGAATGGCATCATCTTCAAGAAGAGCATGTTTTCTTTCACCGAAATTTATTTTGTTATATTTGTGGAGAGTACACTTTCAAAGAAGGAAATTAGAAAAAGGCAAATGCTTACTTTTTAGGTGACCAAAAGTCTTGGGCTCCTCATATTGTTTGCAAAACATGTGTTGAACACCTGCGACAGTGGACTTGTGGGAAAAGAAAATGTTTAAAATTTGGAATTCCAATGGTTTGGAGAGAGCCCAAGAACCACTATGATGACTGTTATTTCTGTGTTGTGAATATTAAGGGAATTAATGGAAAAAATCACAAAAAGTGGAAATATCCAGATTTAGATTCTGCTAGGCGACCTGTTCCACGCGGAGATGACATACCAATTCCAACTTTCAGTCAGATTTCGGATTCCCTGCTAGAAGATGAGGAGACAGCAGTGGCATGTGGAACGGCAAGTGACAGTGATAGTGATTTCGAAGATGATTTTTCAGATGCTCAACGCTTCGACCAGCTTGAACTAAATGATCTAATCCGAGATCTATATCTCTCCATGGAATCTTCAGAACTTTTGGCTTCAAGACTGAAAGAAAAATAATTACTGACTGCTGAAACAAAGGTTACATTTTATTGCAGCAGAGAGCAAGGTTTTATTCCATTCTTTTGTAAAGAAAACAACCTTGTGTTTTGTACTAATGTAGGAGGTCTTGTTAACAAAATGGGTGTAAGTTATACACCAGATGAGTGGCGACTTTTCATTGACAGCTCTAAAACAAGTTTGAAGGGTGTTCTCTTACACAATGGTAACAAATATGGCTCAATTCCAATTGCTCATTCTACTACAATGAAGGAGGAGTATGCTACAATAAGCACAGTTCTGGAAAAATTGAAGTATTTAGAACATAACTGGATGGTTTGTGTAGATCTTAAAATGATGAACTTCTTGCTTGGCCAGCAAATGGGATTCACCAAATATCCATGCTTTATATGTTTGTGGGATAGCAGGGCAAAAGATATGCACTGGACAAAGAAACAGTGGCCGTTGAGGGATGAATTTAAAGTTGGAGAAAAAAAATATTGTCAATAAGCCTCTCATTGATCGAAAAAGAGTTCTACTGCCACCATTACATATAAAGCTTGGCTTGATGAAGCAATTTGTTAAGGCACTGAACAAAGATGGTACCTGTTTTAATTACTTATGCAGGGAGCCGCGCTGGTGTAATGGCTACAACGTTGTACTGGCGACCAGGTGTTCATGGTTCAAACCCGGCCGTCGGCGTTTGAAGAAATGTTTACGACCAGAAATTTGACTGAATAATCTGAACGGCTCCTGCACATAAATCCCGTGTGGATGGGAAGGAGCGAAGCTCCTGACCGGGTTGGAAGGAAAGTCCACTGACCCCCCAGCCTCGCAATGACATGTCATTGGGCCGAAAGAGCTGGAAAAGCTCGAGTGCCGCTGGTTATAGAATAGAAAAAAAAAAAAATTACTTATGCAGAAAGTTTCCAGAATTGAGCATAGACAAACTTAAAGCTGGAATTTTTGATGGACCTCAAATTAGAAAGTTAATAAACGATCCAAATTTTATTGATTCCATGAACAAAACAGAGTCCACAGCCTGGTCATCATTTGTTTTAGTTGTGCAAAACTTTCTGGGTAACTTCAAAGCAGACAATTATTCTGAATTAGTTGGAAACATGCTGTCGAGTTTTTGTGAACTTGGATGCAACATGAGCATAAAATTGCACTACCTCCATAACCATTTACATTTATTTCCGGAGAATCTTGGCGACTTTAGTGAGGAGCAAGGTGAAAGATTTCACCAAGATATAAAAACAATGGAAGAGAGATACCAGGGACTTTGGGATGCCCACATGATGGCAGATTACTGTTGGACCCTTAAGCGTGACGGTCCGGGCATATCACATTCCAGGAAGTCCTCGAAAAGATCCTTTTTGCGTGTTGACTAAACAAGTGCTAGTGATAAAGTTTTATTACATTTTTGGTAATATATGCACAGTAATTACATATAATATGAATACAGACTAAAGTCAAAATGCCACTGATAGCACCTAACTCTAGGATTGTACATAACAATTGCCCTACTAATATGGTCATTCTTAGTTATCTCAAAAACTAGATCTGATAGAAAAAATCTGAATACATTTTTGGAATCAGCAACCCAAAATTACCCAAGAACGGCTATAAAATTTAAGGCACCAAAATGTGTGTATACCAGTGTTATCATTAACCAGGTCATCACTATAAGCCAAAGAAACGGCCTACATTATTCGCGTGATCAGAAGTATGTCAGCCGCATTAGCAGGCCCGACAAACCAGACAACACCACTGAGAACATAAGACACAAAAACACCTAGTAACAGTCAACAACAACAACATTATGTATTAGAAACTAACAGATAAGAGAAAGGAAGGGAAGAATGCAAGCTCCCAATGCTTAACTCTTTAAAAATAAAGTCTGTGTATATGTACTTACATTGAATTATGCTTCTGCAAAACTTTGGCCAGCTCATTGCAGACAGCTTCAAAACTTCCATGAAGACCCTGAAATTAAAAACAGAATGATGGTAAGTTCCATCAGCATTGCAAGTGCATAATTTTAAAGATATGTTGGCATGTATTTACCAGATAAAAGTTAAACCTGTGTTACAAATTATTCTTGTGAAAGGTAGATGTAAATTATATGAAACAGCTTTCTATTGGCAATCTATCACCTTAAAAAAAAAAAAAAAAACACACATAAAATGAGAAAAATTAAAAAAAAACCAAGAAAAAAACCCTTGGTCTATTCTGTTAAAAGTTATTTATCCTGTGATCCAACTACAATCACTGAGTTTGTTATCCAGTGCACCAATTAGAATTTATGTTGATTTTAACTTTCAGAACATTATTTTTTAACTATCACAATACCAAATAATTAATTTTTCTCCTACCTAGACTTAGTATATTTATTTCCACAACTGAGTTTAACTCGGTGGCTACTAAGACATTCCCAGGTTAGGTATCTGAGCCCTGCCTCCCACTAAACTGCTCTAATTTAAATTAACACATTACCAATGCACAAAAGAAGCCTATTCCTCATGTCAGAAGGAAGCAATCTACATTCTATGGGCATGTTATAAGAAGAAGAAAGCTGGAATATATGACGCCAACAGGAAAGATTGAATATATGATGCCAACAGGAAAGATTGAATATATGATGCCAACAGGAAAGATTGAATAAATGACGCCAACAGGAAAGATTGTATATATGACACCAACAGGAAAGATTGAATATATGATGCCAACAGGAAAGATTGAATATATGATGCCAACAGGAAAGATTGAATAAATGACGCCAACAGGAAAGATTGTATATATGACACCAACAGGAAAGATTGAATATATGACGCCAACAGGAAAGCTGGAATATATGACGCCAACAGGAAAGCTAGAATATATGACGTCAACAGGAAAGATTGAATATATGACGCCAACAGGAAAGATTGAATATATGACGCCAACAGGAAAGATTGAATATATGACGCCAACAGGAAAGATTGAATATATGATGCCAACAGGAAAGATTGAATATATGACGCCAACAGGAAAGATTGAATATATGACGCCGACAGGAAAGATTGAATATATGATGCCAACAGGAAAGATTGAATATATGACGCCAACAGGAAAGATTGACTATATGACGCCAACAGGAAAGATTGAATATATGACGCCAACAGGAAAGATTGAAAGAAAAATAGAAGAAGGTGACAAAGTGAGAAGATACAGGACAGTTTGACATAGAATCAAGTCAACAACAGATTTAATCAATAAAGTATTGGAGGCAAGATTCTTAGACTACGACAAGGCATTTGACAGTGTAGACAGAGAATCACTTTAGAAATTGATGAGGCATTATGGAGTTCCCATGAAGATCATTAATTTAATAAAGAAAACATATAAAGACAAGACATGCAGAATTCTTCATGAAGGATGACTTACAGAACCATTTGGGATAAGAACAGGAGTGCGACAGGGATGCCTCTTGTCTCCATTTTTTTTTCTTACTAGCAATAGATTGGATTATGAAAACAACGACATCACACAACAGAAATGGAGTCATGTGAAATCTGACTAAACAGCTTGATGATCTAGATTTTGCAGATGACGTGGCTCTTCTGTTCCATAACCATAATCAGATGCAAGACAAAATGAAAATAATTGATGAGAGGTCATGACAAGTGGATCTGCAAATATACATGAAAAATACAAAGATAATGAGAATAAATGCAAGAAATGATAATATGGTCAAACTCGAGAAAACACCAGTACAAGATGTAGAATCTTACACATATCTAGGCAGCAATATAGACAAAGTTGGAGAGCAGATAATGATATCAAAATAAGAATACAGAGGGCAAGAGGATCTTTTATTGCATTGGGAAACATGGGAGATCAAGAGAAATCAATTCCAACACAAAAATAAGAACCTCGAGCTCAAATGTCAAGTCAGTCCTATTGTGTGGCTATGAATATGGAGAACAACAAAAACAACAACAAACAAGTTACAGGCATTCATAAATGGGCACTTGTTTAGAATAGAAGGATTAAAATGGTATGACAAAGTCTCCAATGTAGACGTCTATAAGTTCAGCTTTTCCTGAATGACATACCTACCTGAGCTGAGTATGTGTTGCATGTGAGCAAAGAACTTTACCTACATGTCCTAACAAACTTGTTTTAAAAGGTAACAATGGAGGGCTGTGCATAGGTAAGTAACCTAGTCATGTAAAACAAAACCTTCCCCAAACTACCACTGAAAAAGAACATCAAATGCTTTGACATAAGCTTTCTGCATAACTGCAGTCATGTACCATGCTCATTAAGGAATGAAAACACTGGATTCATTTTGTTATGTGTCATAATACTACTGACATAATATCACAACTGCTAACACTAAGCATTTAATTATATTTTTATATATATTATTAAGGTATGACAAGCTTACCAGGTAAGGTCCATACGCTGCAAAAACTCTACTCCATAGTTACAGTGAGCACAAGCAAATATGAAAAAGCGATCACCTATAAGAAACTCCTCATCAAGGCACTGCATACAAGCTGGGGACATATTGGATAAAGTTGCGGAACATTATGAATTAGTGTTCTCTTGAAAACTGATAGCAATTAAACGATAAGGGGGCAATGGTAAATGTTTAAACAAATAAAGAGGGGAAACCTGAGGTCTGTAAACAGTTGTCTAGTTTTCTACTTTTTTTAAAAAATAGTTTTGCCTCGTATTGGTGAGGCGCATCCCGTTCAACCTAGTTGGTTATATTAGGGCGCATGTCCAAACATAAAAGATCCTTGGGTCTGTGTTTTTCTACTTCTTTATGTCTCACAAGTGCCTGATACATACCTTTATGTGTGTAATATTTATTTATTTAATGGTAAATGTGTATAGTTAAATATTTATCTTTACTTTTTTTTTTTGCAGTGAAAAGAAGGTGGGGGGATACTCCACTGTGCTTAGGAATACATGCTGACTTGCAGTCAATAGTGGTTTCCACTCTGACAGGTGGGGGTGTTAACCTTTATACTACTGAAGAAGTAGGTGCCACAGGTCTAGTGACCACCTCAGTGTTTGATGTACTAAATAGTTGAGCCTGAAGGACAGTCAAGAACACAGGCACTTTAAAGGCTTGATAAAACTGGAAAAGGGACATGATGGCTGTGGAACAACCACAATGGGCTTTGACAGTTATTTATATACAACAAAATTGTTACTTTTGCACCTCCTTCAAGTTAGCAGAACAGATTAAACCAGGAGTTAATGTGAAAGGTAGAGTGGGTTCACATCGTAGCACAGACAGAAAAAAATCAACAGGAGGCTAACACTTAAGAGTCATGACCCAAGTGGGCTCAGCTCCTTTAGAGTGTAAAGGAGATACAAGGGCTGAAAAACGTGTCTGATGAAGGGAATCCTTCTGATGCTCAGATTGACGCCGGTTAAAATACTCTGGATAAGAGTTTTTATCCTTACTGAGTAATATGATGCACTGCAGACACACAAGTTTGGAGTTAACCAAGGAGAACACTGAATAAGAAAACTTGACATACAGAAATATTTTGTTGTCCTATCTAGATTATCATTATTCTCTGTCATGTCTTAAACCTGCAAAGGCTATTTGGCATGGGTTCATTCTTCTCCCTATCTACTATGGCCTCTCTACAATTTAGACTTCCCAGCTGCTGCACGTGTTTTCCATGGTAGTCATCCATTATCCTGGTCACCATCTTGGTTTGAATAAAATTATGCAACTTAATAAACATCAAATATAAAATAGTCAATCATACTGTCACTTCTTAAGGAGTGTGAGGTTACTACAGCCTTAAGTCTTCTTCTTCTTCTTCCGTCCTTAGCCACCGACCGTCAAAGCAGTCAGTGGCCATTACGCCTAGTGGCGTCTTAGGGCAACAGCAGATAGGTTTTCTTTGCCATTGTTTCCCATCACGCCTAGTGGCGTCTTTAGGGCAACAGCAAATCAACCCATTTGCTGTTGTTTCCGTAATCGAAGTGACTGGCAAACGGGTGATCAGCCCGTTGTGAACAGCCTTAAGTGCTCATGTATATTCACTGGGGGTATCTGAAGAGACAAAGAAAGAAAATAAATACGCTTCGCTCAGGCACGTCATTACAGGACACTGCTGTGAGATTGTTCCATGGTGCTGGCAACCTCACCATATAAATCAAATTGCTAAAGATATGACCACAGCAAAAGCACATCAACATTTTGGTGCAGGCTTCTTGCAAGACAACCAGTGGCAGTGGTGGTTCTTTGAGAAACAAAAGGGGAAATGATGACTTAATAAGTAAACAAAAAATATACCTTCATGAAACCATTGTCGGCATCTACAGCACTGCAGCATTTTGTTATACCAGCTATGGACAAATAAAAGTGTATACGTATGTATGTATGTGTGTATGTGTGTGTGTGTATATATATATATATATATATATATACACAGTAGAACTCCATTTATCCGAACCCCATGGGACCGAGCATCGTTCGGATAATCAAATGTTCGGATAATTGGATTACATAATGTATCGAGTACATGTACACATATTTCTAAAAATAATTAACCATCACAAGGAAAATACACTATAAAACATATTTACTTGTACTGTAATAATAATACCCACACTGTATTAGATCACTGTATCACCAAAATCTTTTATTACACTGCAGTGCATGTACTTCTTGTATTAATTATTTTTGTTAAGAAAGAGAAATGTTTTCAAAATAACATTACAAACGATTCAAAACCAGGCGCAACTTACGTATATATGTACTTGCACAGATGAAGCCCACTATTTAAAATAATGAGGAATCCTCTTTTGCACCAAACTGGATAGTCTCCTTTTGGCTGCTAAGTCCCGAATTCTCTTCAACAGCAGAAGCTGTGTAGGACAGCTGTCATCTTCTTGCTCGTACCAAGCCATCGCAGTTTCTAGTGCTATAAAGGCCTCTTCAGGACTTGGTCGACGTTTTGGTTTTTCTTCATAATCTACAAGTACATCATGTACTTCTGAGGTGTCTTCATCATCGGTCACTACATGTATTTGGTTTTCTTCTTGCACAAAAGACAAAATTTCTTCGTCATTCAAAAACTGAAAACCAGAATCATTATCATCTTCTAGCCACATGTGTGCATCATCTTTGTCACAGTCCGAAAATCCGGGCATTGCTTGAAACAGTTCCACAACTTCATTTATACAATCATCATTTGTGTCCACTGCAGTAGTTTCATTTCCTCCTTTTTTCCCAAGCAATCTACTCCAAGCCTTGTTGAGATTATCTTGTGACAGGGTGGTCCAAGCATCAGCTAACATATAGCAGCAGTCTTTGAGATTAAGCTTTTTGGAAAACGCCACCACACTTTCTTCATCTTCAGCCAACAATAAACGACGCAGGACTTCCTTCTTGTACATCTTTTTAAGCTTTGCTATAACACCCTGATCCATTGGTTGAATCAGTGCTGTTACATTGGGAGGCAGAAAAATTACTTTAAAATTTGCATCAACTGCATTCAATGTATCCGTCTCTGGATGAGATGGTGCATTGTCCAGTAGAAGAATTACTTTTCCAGTTTTCTTTTCTTGTTCTCCCAACCTCTTCACATTTGGGATGAACTGATTTGTATACCAATCAAGAAATATTTCACTATTCATCCAAGCACTCTTCTGTGCTTTGTAACACAATGGGAGACATGTCACATTCTTTAAACAACGTGGTTTTTTGGCTTTGCCGATCATTAGCACCGGTAAACGATGACTTCCACTGGCATTCGCGGCTACCAAAATTGTTACTCTCTCTTTGCACTTTTTAAACCCAGGGGCAGTTGCTTCGCGCTGAGATGCAAGTGATTTTTGAGGCAATGATTTCCAGTATAAGCCAGTCTCATCGGCATTATACACATCCTCGAGTGAATAACCTTCTTCCAAAAAAAGCCAAGAATGTTTCTTTAAAATTTTCAGCGGCAGTTGCATCGCTAGATAAAGATTCCCCTTGAATCTCCAATTCTCGTATGCCATGACGAGATTTAAAGTTTCTTAACCATCCCTGGCTAGCCTTAAAGTCAGGAGGACCGTCAAGTTGATTGTTGAACTGAAGTACCTTTTCACACAATAGAGAGCCAGAGATAGGATCCTTTGCTTCTTCTTTGCACAAACCATACTTACACAAAGCTCTCCCAATTTCAAATCTTTCGCTGGTTTATCGCAGCTCATGGTTTTACGTTTTTTCTTCGACCCATTTTCACTATCCAATGTCGATGCAAAACTCTTAATTTTATCCTTGTTACTTTTGATGTCAGAGACGGCAAACTTTCCCAACATTGAAAATCCTCGCAAGTGAAGACACAGTTTCAAACCTTTTCCTAGTACTCTTGATAATTTCTGTTTTCGTTTCAATTGACAAAACATTGCGGTTCCTTTTATATGCTTTAGGCCTACTGGAAGATGCCATATCGCACAGAGAAATACTTGTACACCAAAATTATTCTGCTGTAGTAGCAGACACAATTATTTTAAGTTGAACTGTCTGTTTAGCCAGTGTTCTGCCTAGAACGCACACGTACAATGGATTGGTAAACAATCAAATGTAACAAATTTATGATCTAAGCATGACTTCCATAGGAAAATGAATACCATTATTCATCCCAAATATGTAAATTGTTCGCAAACATTTATATTTACATTTCACACTCTGTTCCTGGATTAGTCTAACGTGGTGCATTTTTAATGTGCTTCAGTATATATATATATATATATATATAATATATATATATATATATATTATATAAATATATATATATATATATATATATATATATATATATATATATATATATATATATATATATATATATATATATATATATATATATATATATATATATATATATATACAGTAGAACTCCATTTATCCGAACCCCAATTATCCGAACATCCAATTATCCGAACACTTTTTCCAGAAAAAAAAAAAAAATCAGGCGCCACCAGTCACGTTAGACTACATTTCTGAATCTTTTGATGCGGTAAGCTTCAAATGTATGCGAACAATTTGTAGAGAATGGGATGGGCTAATGGTCGGTCACTTACGTACAGGAAGTCAGTTAGATCATAAAGTCAGTTAATATCTGGTTTACCAATCCAATGTACGTGTGCGTTCTAGGCAGAACACTGGCTAAACAGACAGTTCAACTTAAAATAATTGTGTCTGCTACTACAGCAGAATAATTTTGGTGTACAAGTATTTCTCTGTGCGATATGGCATCTTCCAGTAGGCCTAAAGCATATGAAAGAAACCGCAATCTTTTGTCAATTGAAACGAAAACAGAAATTATCAAGAGACTAGGAAAAGGTGAAACTGTGTCTTCACTTGCGAGGATTTTCAATGTTGGGAAAGTTACCGTCTCTGACATCAAAAGTAACAAGGATAAAATTAAGAGTTTTGCATCGACATTGGATAGTGAAAATGGGTCGAAGAAACGTAAAACCATGAGAAATGCGAAAGATTTGAAATTGGGAGAGGCTTTGTGTATATGGTTTGTGCAAAGAAGAAGCAAAGGGGAACCTATCTCTGGCTCTCTATTGTGAGAAAAGGCACTTCAGTTCAACAATCAACTTGACGGTCCTCCTGACTTTAAGGCTAGCCAGGGATGGTTAAGAAACTTTAAATCTCGTCATGGCATACGAGAATTGGAGATTCAAGGGGAATCTTTATCTAGCGATGCAACTGCCGCTGAAAATTTTAAAGAAACATTCTTGGCTTTTTTTGGAATAAGGCGGCTATTCACTCGATGATGTGTATAATGCCGATGAGACTGGCTTATACTGGAAATCATTGCCTCAAAAATCACTTGCATCTCAGCGCGAAGCAGCTGCCCCTGGGTTTAGAAAGTGCAAAGAGAGAGTAACAATTTTGGTAGCCGCGAATGCCAGTGGAAGTCATCGTTTACCGGTGCTAATGATCGGCAAAGCCAAAAAACCACGTTGTTTAAAGAATGTGACATGTCTCCCATTGTGCTACAAAGCACAGAAGAGTGCTTAGATGAATAGTGAAATATTTCTTGATTGATATACAAATCAGTTCATCCCAAATGTGAAGAGGTTGAGAGAACAAGAAAAGAAAACTGGAAAAGTAATTCTTCTACTGGACAATGCATCATCTCATCCAGAGACGGATACATTGAATGCAGTTGATGCAAATTTTAAAGTAATTTTTCTGCCTCCCAATGTAACAGCACTGATTCAATCAATGGATCAGGGTGTTATAGCAAAGCTTAAAAAGATGTACAAGAAGAAAGTCCTGCGTCGTTTATTGTTGGCTGAAGATGAAGAAAGTGTGGTGGCGTTTTCCAAAAAGCTTAATCTCAAAGACTGCTGCTATATGTTAGCTGATGCTTGGACCACCCTGTCACAAGATAATCTCAACAAGGCTTGGAATAGATTGCTTGGGAAAGAAGGAGGAAATGAAACTACTGCAGTGGACACAAATGATGATTGCATAAATGAAGTTGTGGAACTGTTTCAAGCAATGCCCGGATTTTTGGACTGTAACAAAGATGATGCACACATGTGGCTAGAAGATGATAATGATTCTTGTTTTCAGTTTTTGAATGACGAAGAAATTTTGTCTTTTGTGCAAGAAGAAAAACAAATACATGTAGTGACCAATGATGAAGACTCCTCAGAAGTACATGATGTACTTGTAGATTATGAAGAAAACCCAAAACGTCGACCAAATCCTGAAGAGGCCTTTATAGCACTAGAAACAGCGATGGCTTGGTACGAGCAAGAAGATGACAGCTGTCCTACACAGCTTCTGCTGTTGAAGAGAATGCGGGACTTAGCAGCCAAAAGGAGACTATCCAGTTTGGTGCAAAAGAGGATTCCTCATTATTTTAAATAGTGGGCTACATCTGTGCAAGTACATGTATACGTAAGTTGCGCCTGGTTTTGAATCGTTTGTAATGTTATTTTGAAAACATTTCTCTTTCTTAAAAAAAATAATTAATACAAGTAGTACATGCACTGCAGTGTAATGAAAAATTTTGGTGATACAGTGATCTAATACAGTGTGGGTATTATTATTACAGTACAGGTAAATATGTTTTATAGTGTATTTTTCTTGTAATGGTTAATTATTGTTAGACATATGTGTACATGTACTCGATACATTATGTAATCCAATTATCCGAACATTTGATTATCCGAACGATGCTCGGTCCCATGGGGTTCGGATAAATGGAGTTCTACTGTATATATATATATTGAATATATATATATATATATATATATATATATATATATATATATAGATATATATATATATATATATATATATATATATATATATATATATATATATATATATATAAATATATATATATATATATATATATATATATATATATATATATATATATATATATATATATATATATATATGTATATATATGGATATATATATATATATATATATATATATATATATTGAATATATATATATATGAAAGAGCTTTAAGAAAACAGCAATGAATTATGACACTTGTTAGAAGGACTATAATACCTTAATAATAACACTTCTTAGAAGGTGTGTTCTTTCTTTGGTAACTTTATTGTAAGTGAACAATCTAATGGTAATAATTACTTTGGATCATAAAGACAAAAACATTTTGTAACGGTAGTGATGATTATGTCTCATATAGCGCAATCTCAAAATTTTTACAACTAAATCTGAACTAAATAAATCTTTACTAGCTTTGGTCTTAACCTAATGTCATTAAAAGCTATTCTCTTAAAACGCATTATTTCCACAGTTATTAGGCTTAAAAGTTATCTAGCCACCCCATACAATAGTGGACAAACAATCACATTAAGAATACTTACATGCCAGGTCCACCACAGTAGCAGAAGCACTGCTCCACATTGTTGGTGTGAGCAGCATTCCACGTCAGGTATTTGATCTGAAACAACAAAATAATCCAGTCTACTTAAATATTATCATCACTTCCTCAATGAGCATTGGCCTTCAATAAACTTATGTCAAGTCTTCCTAACCTGTGCCATCAGCTCAGTCTTTCCATTCCCTTCATGCCTGTCTTCATTCCCTTCATGCCTGTCTTCATTCCCTTCATGCCTGTCTTCATTCCCTTCATGCCTGTCTTCATTCCCTTCATGCCTGTCTTCATTCCCTTCATGCCTGTCTTCATTCCCTTTATGCCTGTCTTCATTCCCTTTATGCCTGTCTTCATTCTCTTCATGCCTGTCTTCAGCTCTTTTCTCCACGTTGTCTTTGGTCTCCCTCTACCTCACTTATCCTGGGGGTTTCAGAACAAGGACTGCCTTGTAACGCTACAAATAGGTCTCCTCAATGTGTGTCGTATCCATTGTCAGCACTAGATAAAATATACTAAATAAAAAAGTGCATGCAGCACACATTTACAACATTGATAAGACATGACCACTCAGTGTGCTTCACTGCATATGACATAGTTCTTTTACCCAGGGTTCATTGCAAATTTCTTCAAGCATTTTCCAGCCTTTTCCAGGTCCAAGCACATGATTTAAGGATGGGAAACTCTAATATTTTCCTCATCTAATTTTCTCCGATATAATTTTCACTTTGATGACCAGCAATCCGGAGCATTACGGTCTCCCATTACTAAGGGTGTTTGCAGATTTCTTTAAAAATAACTGGTTTTTTTTTTTTAAATTCATAAAAAATTGAAAAACACTCATAGGCCTTTGAAATTTTCACAGCACCATTATGAATGGTTGCCACATCCGAAAAAACATATTTTATGCAAATTGGTCACATGATCATGGCGGCCGTCTTGAATTTGTGTGGCTATGTATAGAAATTTCAGAAGATGTGTTAAAACCATGATCTTTTTCCACTTTGTAGTGAATTTGTTCAATGTCAGTGCAATACACGGCTGTTTGCGAGCGACGTTTTAGTTTTTCCTGACCGCGCTATTTATAGCTATCGTGACAGAGGTCACGTGGTCAACTTCCTAACGGGAAAAAAATGTGGCGGTGTTTACTTTTGATAGGGCTTAATTAATGCTTTTAGGCTACTTTATTATTATAAATACCGGCTTTAATTTTGCGTAAAGCTAGACTAGAAATGTTAGAATAAATTTTAGAACAAGAACAAACATTTTATCACCATTTAGAACAGAAGATATAATAGTCGGAAATAGTGTAAAATTTACGTTTTTTTAATATTTTGTTATGGTTTGTTTCTTATGCAATTTACTCTCAAACGATCACAATCAACATGCATAACAAATTACAGAAATCAAAAGTAGAAAACCTGCAGAAAATGGATATCATAGTTTTGTTTTCATGCGTCAAACATTAATTATTGAAACATTAAATTGCAAGTCCACATTTATTACCTTAAAATAACACACCCCATTGTCCCCAAAACATGAGAGCTAACAATTATCTCAATCATACATCACGATGGTCATGTAAAGATGAGTATGGTCATGAGTAAAATAAAATGTTCAATTTAATAAATAAAACACACCTATTAAATGATTTCCACACTCTGTTAATTCTGTCACTCTCACGCAACTTCTTCTTCTCTTCTTCTTCCGTCCTTAGCCACCGACCGTCAAAGCAGTCAGTGGCCATTACGCCTAGTGGCGTCTTAGGGCAACAGCAGATAGGTTTTCTTTGCCATTGTTTCCCATCACGCCTATTGGCGTCTTTAGGGCAACGGCAAATCAATCCATTTGCTGTTGTTTCCGTAATCGAAGTGACTGGCAAACGGGTGATCAGCCCAACTCTCACGCAACAACTGCCATAATTTGCTCCAGCCCCAAAATTTCGCTCAATTATCATTCACGCTTCCTTTTTTTTAATAGGAGGAATCTGTACATTCACAGATGGAGAAATTTATAACAAATGAGTTTCCATTATAAATTTTAATTGTGAAGTTATATTTTTAATACCGCTGGCGCGTCTTTCAAAATTCTCTGTTTTCTCTCCTGTGCCCACGTAAGACCTACTGTTTCCTTCATGGCTATTGCTAATTCTTTGGATATTCTAACTCTACTTTCAATGCCTGCTTTCCTGCAAATTTCCTGAAGTGACGTTTCTGAACAGCGTTGTAGTTCATGTGCCTGCTGCAGGTCTAGTGAGTCAGTTGATGTTCCAGCAATATGTTTCCTAACAGTGTGGAGAAGAGATCGCTTACGTTTTGTTGGCGTTCTGGTGACTGATGTTTCTCTTCTATGTTTTATTAGTTTTTGTAGTACAATAGGCTGTCCTCTGGTTTTGCATTTTATGATATTATTTTTTGCTGTTTCTAGTTTTTTTTCTAACAATGGATGTGAATAGGGTTTCTTCCTCTTGTGTTAGTGGTTGTGAAGGTGGCTTAGCAAGTAACTGTTGTACTGTGATGTCGCTTTTGAAGACAGGCAAGGTGGATATACTTGTCGAATGAATAACTGACTTGGTAGGTGTAGATGTGGCAACAAAAACTGGCATGCTAGGGTGAGTAGTGTTATCCACCTCCAAATGAATAATGGTATCGCCTTTAATGTGAGATGACTCATCAACCTCCAGCTGAACAATATCATCACTAGTGTGAGCAGGCACATCAACCTCCTGCTGTACAGAGCTATCCTGACTACAGCTAACTGACTGACTACAGCTAACTGACTGACTACAACTAACTGACTGACTACAGCTAACTGACTGACTAGATGAGGAGGGGTCAGAAAGAACATCACAGGGGATAGAGCAGCTTTTTGTTTTTAAAACACCAAAAGATGTCTTTGCAAAATAATTGCACAGTTGACATTCACTTATAGTTAAATTATGGTCATAGTCTTTTCAGATGTGCTGACTGTTTTCCGATAGTAACTTGGCTGTTTCAAGACACTTCTCATTATGCCTCCTTTTTGAGTTTTGTATTCGTAAGTAACACTTCTTACAAAATACAGTCGGATGCTCTGTGGGTTTATCATCTGATACGTTAATTCCAAACACAAAGAACAGATCATTAACGTAATTAGAACAGTTTAGTGCTTTATGATTTGAACTTTTTGTTTTGGAAGTTAATGGTCTCTTGCCACAGGCTCTGCACAGTGCACTGGCACAATTCATATGATGCAAAAAAGTATGTTCCATTTCGTTGTTATGTAGTATAGTTTACTTGTGTATGTATAAAGATAATGGAATATTTGGGAGTATCAAGTCTAACACAAGGCTGTAGAATGCTTTATCTTTGAATTAAAGAAGATATACAGTTACTTAGAATTCTTTGGCAGCCATCATGTGCACAGGAATGTCTACCAAAGAACACTAATGGAACAGTCCTTATCTCACACACAATAAAAAAAAGACATTCATATTATAAATACAAGATTAACAAGACTTGAAAGATACATCAAAGTATGTGGAAGTAATCTATCTATAGCTTTACATGTTTTCTGACGCTCATATACGTCTAGTTAAGTATCATTATAAATGAATGAAAATGCAAAAACAGATGGTGCGTTACAAAAAGTTCTTTTTTTTACAACCTTATTTAAGATTTGTGAGTATCACGAATGCGTTTACAGTGATTTAAATGTTATAAAATCTGGTGACAATATGCTTGTTTTTGTAATGCCAAACTCACAAAACTGACTACCACACATTCTCAAGATATGAAACCAAAAAAAAAAAGTATGTGGAAATAATCTTTAGCTTCCCTTCGAGAAGTCTTTATAATTATAAACTCATACGAATGGGCCGATTTTTAGATATTACATTAACCCTTTCAGCACCAGTATGACGTACGCCGTACGGCATAAATCTTTACAATATTTGTCGCTATGCCATACGCCGTACGTCACGGAAGTAGCACGATTCCTCGTTCCAATTCACCTATAAGATGTACGGTGTACGTCATATTTTAAAAGCACCAGAACTCTTCTGTTTACAACCGTATCGGCAATTGCTGGGCATAATCGGATTCAGCATTGAAAAATCTGGCCACTAAGCTTGAAACGAACAAAATATTTTACTGCTAGCGAATACGGTAGAACTGATAATAGTGATTTTACAAAAGCGAAAGTACAAACATGGACGCTGCCGCATCGCCGAAACATAAACATTTTGTGGAAAAAAACAGCACGAAAATTCTTGTTTGAGTTGAATTTATTCAACTTGAATGATTCTGACAACTCTTTTTACTGAGATTCTGGTAATCTTTACCTTTTGTGTCGTCGAGTATGTTTAATATGTGTATTTTCGTACCATTTAGAGTTAAGGTTGAGGTTAGGTTTAGGGTTACCCTAATTCTAATGCTGACTCAATACACATATTATACATACTCGACGGCACTAAATGTAAAGATTACCCAGATTCACGGTCAGAGTTTGTGTACTCTGGTTCAGAATATACTTTTAATGGGTTTCCTTTTACGATAAACTGTTTACAGTCAAATTAAATATATGATCCCTAAAACTACAATTATCCTGTCGTTCAGGGGAACGAACTAAGCCAAAAATGGTGTTGTCATTTGGAATGAAAAACCCATCGTTGCGAAGGGGTTAATAAAAAGATTACTTCTGTTATGAATTTCCTCAAAAGATGACGCTGTTTTCAAAAGTCTGTAACTCCGTCAAATATAATTTCAATCAAATAAAAATGCAATCAAAAATAGAACACAGAACAAAGTTATAGTATACAAAAGAATTTTAGCGCTGTGTTTATCCAGAACGAGTGTGTAATGATTTATATTTTACTGATTTTACACACACATCAGCTGATTTTCCCCGCCAATACCCTCAGTAGTCGTTTACGGTGCACATGAAAATGTTATACCCGGTGTCAGAATTCCGGTCACCGAAACTAAAAGAACGCTCTGGTATAGGGTACAAACAGCCGTGAATAGAATGTTAGGGACATGGATGGCAATGAATAAAATAAGCTTGATTGATGTACTGATTTAACGATTAACTACGTATTTCAACATAAAAGGCAAACAAAAATTGTGAATAAAATGCAAAAATAATTTAATTTTTGTGTTTGTCTTTTTTGAATGTATTCTGCGTCTGTGACATCTGACAATGAGTGTTTGTGAACATTTCAGTAATTAAGTACCTCTAGTTGGAGTCTGAACTGCTTCCTTCATTAACTGGGGTTGAAGTTGTAGCTGTAGGCCTCTGCAAGAGTCTTTGTCTGGATTGTTGATAATCCTCGACTGTGTGGTATAACTTGAAGCAGGGTATCAGGCATAGAGGTACATTGCAATCTGGGCAGTACATGCAAGTCTGGCTTCTGTTCCCTGCAGCCTTACACACTTTACAGTCTGGTTTGTACCTTGCCCTTTTCATATTTATCAATGAAGTGGTGCTCAGTAAGTCATGTTGTTGTGACCTGTGGTTTTGAAGGTGTCACATTGCATTGAAGAATAGCAGGTTCAATAAGAGTCAGACTGACATCCTGATCTTTGCTTTGATCTTTTTTTGTAGAGTTGGCAGTGTTGTAGGTTATGTGCCCATTGACCAGGGCAGTTTCAACTAAGAAATTATATAAAAATAGGATCTGTGTGGGTAGGGGTAGCTTGCACCTAGTTGGCCGAAGTGGTCGACACCTCCCATACTTTTGCTGTATTTTTCTCCAAGCACTGGCTTCTGAATTGTTCTGCCCTAAAGAATTAGTATTTCTGTCTTGTTTATATTATCATTGGAGTGAACAGTAGATATAAGGTTAAATCTTTTCGTATCATGCAAGGTGTCTGTCGGCATGCCTTATCTTCTGTCGCACAAAACACAGGATGATTTACCTTTTTCAATTTGAGTTGCTTTTTCTTCAGTGCTTCAGGAAAATGCTTCCTATTTTCAGCTACTGTTCCAAAAGCACTAATCTGAATTTCTTTCAGGTCTTGAAATAAAGCTGAAGGCTGAATAAAAACTACCACAGAAGAGAATATGTCCCTTGTTGCCTATCCATCAAGAAGATCTTTCACAACCCTGAAAGTTGCCCCAACACAACCTTCATAATTTTCCTTACCAGTATCAATTTTCAATTTCATGCAGTATTATGTTTTAGCATCAGTGAGAGCAGATAGTTTGAATCCCCACATTGTGGCAGTTAGTGCTTGAAATATATTCCTGCCTGTGTGCAGAGCGAGGTGATTTTATCTGCACCTATTCACTTCGTCAGTGGTCAGATCTATGGCAGTGTCGGGGAAAAAAGGTTTGAAAAAAATCAATGGACATATATTCAGTTGTGGCACCATGAACTTTGTGCAGCCTACAGCTTCCAACATTCAGTAGTTCTATGCCATATTTCTGGTTCAGTAGCGCATTCATTTTGTCATGAAAAGCCCAATTTACATTAGGTCCATCCATGGACAATTGGAGCAAATGTCCTAACCTAAATTTAATTATGAGAATGCATCATCAAATGCAGTCTGCATATCAAGAGCTCTAGCATGTCCAAGATGTCTTTGATGTAAGATAATGTGTTTTTATCACATTTACATCCCAGAAACGAACATGAAAATCCATTTGCTTTTCGCTGCATTGATTTGTTCATGCTTTCATCAAACAGAACAATGTAACTGTTCTTGCTAAGCTGACCAAACTGTCTGGCAATAGAATTATCAGGAAACATTTTATGAAAAACGTTATTAATTCCTGTATTTGAATTAAAACTATGGTGGCTTTTGACTGAAAACAGAGTCCAAATAATCTCAACTCTGAGAGTTTCTTCCTTGGTCACAAATGATGTCACATCTTAGGTCTTCTAGTAGTGTTAGACGTTTTTGACGTGTCCGAGGGAGTAGTGTTAGATGGTTTAGATGTTTCTGAGGGTAAAACTGCTCTTTGGGGTTGTGTTCTTTTCTGTAAAAAAAGAAAAAAATGGAACACACAAATAACTTACGAGTAGGCCTAAGCTATGTATATTTACCAAGTCAAAGTTCTAAACGCATACATAATATAGTCAAACAATATTTAAATAGAACAAAAGCTAATATATAGTAATTGGGAGGGTGAAGGTATGATAATATTCTTATAATACTTATGATAAGTGAAAATCTATTAAATATCTAACTGGAAACAGCAGGCCTTTATCTCGCTTCTCCCCCTCCCCCCCGCCCCCCCCCCCCCCCCCCCCCCCGCCCCACCCCAATGTGGCGAAATGAACAGTGGGTCATGGGTCTGATAACAGGGTAGGCTATAGGATATGGAATCACCATCAATTTCTATTCCTGACCATCTTTAAGTCAAACATGTTCCCGTAAGCAGTTGTAAACCAAGAAATTTCATTCAAAGACTATAATTTTGGCCATGGTTAACAAATAAAACTGTAAATACATTGTAAATTACAGACGCAAGTACAGTAGGCCTATCTATAAACTGGACTTATGTAAATATGTTTTATAAATGAGATAAATGAATTTATTACTGACCTCAGTTGAAATGAACGATTTAATAGCCTACAACTTGAATGTGTAGAGACAAGTTCTTGGTGTTTTTTTCCAGTAGCATGCGACTTTACTGCACTTTCTCCCATGCTGGTCAAATATATTTCTTTTTTACACATGGTGCAATTTGCATAATTTGCAGTTTTTCCAAGCGCTATCCATGTTTTATAACTTGGCATTTCTAGCCATTTATACTAAAAGCGACAACCGGGCATGTTTCTAAATGATAATTTCAAAGGGGGGGCGATGCTTGATTCGAATAACAGACGCGAGCGATAAAAATAAATGTGTGCGTTCACATCATTAACGCAAACCACCGAAAACGTCTGGAAATGGATTTTGTGCGCAAAGGGAAGTAAAAATTCTACGGTAACTGAAGTTTAACAAAAAATACCACCAATAACCGAAAAACGAACGCCAAGCATCCAACTTTCGATTCGTATTTTTTTCCCAGGTCCGTTGCGGGAAATTCAAGGCTTTTAGCCATTTTTCCAGCCTTTTCAAGGCCTGGAATTTTTGTGTGTTTTCCAGGTCGCTACGAACCCTGTTTACCAGGAAATTGATATACTTCTAACCAAACTACATGCAAGCTTTATAGCCCACAGTAGATCTAGTTCTATACTGGACCCCAGAATTCACAAAGCAGAGCCATTATTGCTTTCCCAATTCTCTGCTGGCTATGCACTAAAAGATTTACCATTTCCTGGTGATATAATAATAATAAATTCTTTAAGCACCAAACACGGCGCATAAGGCAGAAACCAGTGCTCTCCAGATTGTTCGTTGTGACGCCACTCCTCTCAGCTCTTGCACATTATTTAGGCCCAACGTTCTTCCTTCTCTTATTATTGTTCTTCTAAGTGTTTCTTTTGGTCTTCCTTTTTTCCTCTTACCCTCAGGAACCCAAGTGAGCGCCTGCAGTGGTATTCTGTTGTTTTGCATTCGTAGGACATGCTATGCTCCCTACATAATAGCAATACGTAAATCTGTGACAATATACAGTGAAAGCATGTAAGTACACATCTGTAACCTTTTATCTGAAATCCCCAGTGACAGCTGTGTTTAGGAAACTGGATTTTTTTTAAATATTTTCAAATGTTGCTCGAATCATGTTTGAAACATTGCCCAAATTCACCCAAGTCATCAATCAAAATTGTGTTCGGAAATAGACCCGTCGCCAACAATAGTCCAAAATCACCCAAATTATGATAAAAAAGTAGCCCACAGCCACCAAAGAATCTTTCAATTTTCAGAATATTTCAGTTTTTGTGTGTTTGGATAAAAGGTTAAACCTGTATAAAACTGTCCCAGTACTTTCAAGCCAGCAAAACACATCGTTGTTGTTGACCGTTATTGTTGATCAGAATCAACGTCATTGCACTCCTGGCAAACCCATAGGTGCTCAGTGTCCCTCAGCAAATCTTGAAGTGTATGAAACACATCTTTACATATACAGATAAATGCCCCACAGGCATAGACACAGATATTTATGAAACACAATCTAATTTAAAATTGAATAAATATTATTTTACCGCAGACAAACTTTCGTCTTAAACATTGGCACCGACATGTTTAATTCCAGACGCTAATACATTGTGACAAAACATCAGACAATATGATCAAAAAAATTATTTACAGCCAACTGTTCTCAACTACATATCACAAGGATTGCAGAGTTTTTTTTAAACAGATTACTCACATCATATGGAAAATACTGCTTCATCTCTGCATACTTCAAAGCTGAAAATAAATTGTAGAAAACTTCAAATGATACATATTTATACTATTATTCTTCCAGTAATGCGAATATTCAATTCAACCTAAACCAGGTTATAACTAGGGTATGAGTTTCTTTACACAACCGTAGAATGTACATTCAAATGATATTTGATCCTTTCTTCAAAATAAAATCCACAGCCTCATGGCTCATTAACTGAAATACTCTTTATCCAGTATGTACTGTGACATAAGAAGAATATAAGTCTATCAAATAGCCCCAAATTGTTTCATGACACCTCAGTTCAGCTGGAATTGACAAAAGTGAGGAACTGTGTATCTTTGTGTGAGAGATACAGACATAGAGCAATTATCATTTAATATATTGGTAGGGTCATGACCAATTTGATAGCAAACTTTGAAAGGATATGAAAATGTAGAATGTTCAAATTGGGTAACTGCAACTATGTTTTTACACCTCCTCGCCCACACACAAACACAGGGGATGCAAAGAAATTCTTAAGATGCGCACAAGAATTTAAGTTAAACTACGAAGCAAGAAACTGATGAGTTTCCTGGTGGCGCATCCCAGAAACAGGTAACTATCATCTTCGCGAGTTGTCTGACCAATGCTCAGGGATAGACGAACCGCACCAGTTACCCAACACTATTATTACCACTGTGTTGGAACATGCTGAGAGAACTGCACATCAAGTGTGGGACATCATCCGAGCTCCAGTATTAATTCCAGCTTTTACTCGGTCAACTGCAAGCAATAGGATCCCATATTGATAGATGACAGGTGAAGAACGCTCGAAGTGGTCTGCGCAGGGATAGAAGATTCCTCTGGCCTTGCAAATTTGGACAGCCACTTTCATTCGCCCCCAATGCTGGTGAGTGCAGTCTGCAGCCTCCTTTCCCTCTGCTAGCTTAACCTTTAGCACGCTGCAGTAAAATCCCGGAAATTGGCCCTGCCACTGCATTCTTTTTCACAACGCCACCTTTTTTATAGTGGGTGACTTGTAACATGTATAGTTTCTTTGTTTCTTGGTCAATTGCTATAATTTTTGGAATGTATATAAATAAATGAATGATGAATCTGATGATACAAGTTTTGTTGGTGGGATGTGATAGGAAGAGAGGAATGGAAAGATGAAAAAAAACCAGTCGTGGTTGTGATAAAAAAGGGGCCCTGGAAATATCAACTTCATCAAAAATCGTTGTCAACAACGCTAGACTTACTACTGTCGTTCCCCATCTCTGCCATCACCCATATTCTGAGAACCAATATCAGCGCTAGTAAAGCCAACAAACTCCTCGTCATCGGAGTCAGAATCCATTAAAATTTCAGCGAATATGCCCACTTGCTCCATGCCGATTGATTTCGATTTGCAAAAATTCACAGAAAATCAACGCTAACACACCCCTCACAATATATAGATCGGAATAGGAAGTGAACTCTTTCGCAAAGAAGATTAAAACTAAATATCCGGGGATTATATGACGTGTACACATGTTATACAACAGGAAACCAACTATATCCGAAAGTAGCAGCAATGCGCCTGCAGCCGCCAGAAAATTTAGTTTTTCTGGCGCAACGTTGCGACCACAGCATGCGTAAGGTTAACTGATATTCTAAAACACCTTCAAAGAGAAATGGTTGAATTGATGGGCTGTGCCACATATATTTAAGGTTTAAAACATAGAATGCTACTTTAGGTACACTCCTTTCATAACACTCCATAGAACTGACAGCAGACAGAAGAAAACCCTAACTAAACTTCAAAAAAATATAATTATCTTACCAAGTTGGCCTGATTTTTTTGCACCACCTGCCTGAAAAAATAATTACAAATTACCACATAATGCTCAAATAGCTCTCTCAAAAATCTGCATAGTTTAATATGGTTATTTACACCATCACAACACCAAGTTACTGTTGTGGCTTAAAATGTCATTAAGTCCAATCGATTGTCTGAACATTTCATTATAAAGTCTATTCAAGTTACTGAAGTCTTTAGAGATCCTATCTAGGTGCCTATTATCGTTCTAGTCATTTCATGAGTTCTAGATCAGTGTTTGTCAAAATGTGTGCAACACCTTCACGACATTTGCTTTATCTGTGTGCTACCTGCCTCATGAAGTTCCTGGGGCTCTCTCAGGAGACAAAGAAAGAGTAAAGATACTGCTCTCTCAGGCATATTAAGCGACCAAAGTGAGGCTGTGCATTTACATGGCAACCTCATCATGTAATACAAACTGATACAGAAACTACAGCAGCGACAGCAGCACATGTATGCTATGGTACATACTTTCCACAGACCAACTGTAGTTCCATGTGTGGCAGCGAAAAAATTAATCTGTACTGCCATAATTATTATTTATATTAATTATTTTTTTTTTTGGGGGGTGTGTGTGTGTGTGTAAAAATGTTAACCCTTGTACCATCTAAAATCCTGTCACATTCCACCAGTAGTACACCTAGTCGCCATCATCATGTAGCATGTCTTTTGCAGAACGTCGCTCTCATCACAGCCTGCCTGAAAGACTCCCGATCTCCAGCCAGCCTTCCCACCTACTCCATTGTCGTATTCAAGGTGTCTTCAATGTCCTGTCTCCACCGTCATCTTGGTACACCTAGTATACTTTATTAACCCTGGCCTCATCAAATCATTGTGCTGCTTGTACCTTTTTACCTAAATACTCAATCTCCTTCAGGACCTAATAGAACTAAACATTGCCAAACTCAGCGGCATTCAGTTTTTGCTTAAATTTTCTCATAACATCCCAAACTTCGTGACCAAAGAAATCTGGCCAAGTTTACACATGTTTCAAAACATACCAGACTTTTCTGATGACTTCAGCCAAATATATTTTTGGCTGGGCTTTTTTTCACAATGATCAACAGTACAATGACATAAATATTTACCTGTGCACAGGATGTGAAGACACATATTCTGCAAATAAACTTGTCATCTTGATCCCCAGACAATGTGATAGGTGGCACATGGCATGACTGGTGATAATCTGAACACAAGTACATAGTTAAAAAAGAACCTCCAATTGAGTCTGTCAAAACTGGATTTAAAATTCTAGTTGTACGAGTTGAAGACACATTTATAAAAATAAAATAAATCTTATGCTAACCATTTTTAGTGTTATTTTTCTTTTAGCTCAATCCGCTATCTTTTTTTTTGAGTTAATATTACTTAAGCATACATTAAATAATAAAAAAGAGTATAAAGAGGCAATTTTTAACAAAACTCTTGCAAAAAAAAAAAAATAATAAATTGCATTAATTTTAAAAGAAGTAATCTTGTGCGAATAGTAACCAAGGTTGCATTGCGTAGACAGAAATGTGGGACGCTATTCCCGCTTTTGGCGCTAAACAGAGGCTAAGCTGTGCCTCCTTAAAAGAAAAAAAAAATCCCTCTCATCGCATTGGTAACCACGCATGCAGTCATTTTTGTTTACGAGCCTTGTCACATCCCTACCATGTCTCCGAAAAATGACTGCATGCGTGGTTGCCAATGTGATGACAGGGATTTTTGTCTTTTTCACAGCAAATAGCGAGAAGTTTATATAATATGGGGGAGCCGCGGTAGCATAGTGGTTAGTGCACTGGCTTCTAGCTCAGTGGTATATGGTTCGATCCCCAGATGATGTGGGATTTTTTTAGGCCGCAAACGGCTCCTGGGTCAACCCAGCCCCAACTGGGTACCAGAGCAACTTCTGGGAAGGTTAAGGCGGCCGGCGTGATGCTGACCACATCACCCCTATTGTGCCGACGGTCAAGAAAATATGGGCCTAACACCATATTCCCAATATGCCTCAATGGGCGTGTAACGGGATCCTTTACCTTATATAATATGCTGTGTTAGAAATACTGTATGATTTCTTGATGAGAATATACATGATGATATTTAACATTTGGGTTTGTGATACCATTATCATGGAAGATGAGGTGTATAGTTGTATCTTCGGGAGTAGGAAAAAATTAACAGTATGCGTATATTATATGAAGCAGCGTGGCAAGTAAAAGCAATAAAAGAAAAAAGACTGCTGTATCAGATTTCTCATATTCTCCATTCATAACCGTATGGCCTCAGCCTTTACACGTTTTGTTCATCGTCACAGTCACCCTACCCATTCTTTGAACAACTGTTACACTTTCGTGTATTGATACAACAAAGTGCACGGATATAAAGACGACATACAGTAGTCCCATCAAACAGACACCCACTTTGTGCAAGATGCTGTATTTTGAAGGCGGAGCTTAAAATCGCACATTCGCAAAGAGTGGGATGCCTACGCAACCCATTCTTTTTAACACCACGAATAACAAACAACAAACATATGACATGCCATAAGCACATATATGCCCTCCTTCACCACCTCATTTTTTTCTTGCAATAATTAACGAAGACAAAAAAAAATTTTTCAACTATTATTTTACCTCTATCACAGTTCTCACATTTGACTAGCACGTTTGATTGTTCTGCCTCCTCTCCGCCGCAGCTATGGCACACTGTCACACCTTCCTCTTTCTCTGAAAACAATTTTTAGCACCGTTAGCTGTTCTGACAGCAACTATCTGTAACTAAAGAGGCAGAACACAATATGTCTATAAATGATACTTGAATACTAGATACGGCACAATGTACTTGGGGCAGAGATGTGGAGGAGGCCTAAGAAAACCTGGAAATGAATGGTGGAACAGGAATCCCAAAAATCTGGGAACTTAATGGTTAAGGCTAAAGAAGACAGCCCAAAAAAAAAAAAACAACTAATGGTCAACAACAGCTGCAACCCTGCATTCCGCAGTGAATAAAAAGGTTTGATGACATTGTAAAAGTAACCCTTTATCAACGACGGGTTTTTCATTCCCCATTACAACACTATTGTCAGCTTAGTTCGTTCCCCTGAACGACAAGATAATTGTAATTTTTAGTGTCATATTTTTAATTTGACTGTATACAGTTTATCGTAAAAGGAGACCCATTGAAAGTATATATTTTATGAAAGAGCATAAAACAAAGTTTCAGAATATGCTAATCAAGGCCAACATTCACTGGGCTGAGTGTGGTCAGTTTCAAAGCATTCCCCAAGGCACAAACCCGGCTTGCTGTTTGTCTCATTCACTGTTAGTATCTAAAAGTTTTCATTCAGAAACTAATTCATGAAATCATGGCATTCATAACACTAGTCAACAACCAAAATGTACCAGATATGAAAATAGCTGATCTTAACTAATTTTGGTGTGCAGAAAACGAAAATGACATAAAAAATGTTGATTGGCTCTAGTTTTCAAGATATATGCTACTAGTTTATTTAATTACGGTCAATTTATATATATGACGCAGCTGTTGTTGGCGATGGCATAATTTTTTCTAATGACCAATAAAAATGTAACTAGAAGTTGATGATGCAATCCTACCTATGATTACATCACCTTTGTGTATAAATATTTTATCTCTGATACAATTTTGCCATTAGTTAGTGCTTTTGTCCTTATCAAAAGTATCGTAGTTAGAAATGCCTAGGTCATGTGTGAACAGTGCTAATAATTTCTGTTATATATGTGGTGAGGTGACATTTTTATCACAAAAACGAAATATAACTAAAGTGATTAAGAAGGCGTTCAGTTTGTATTTTTGCTGCAGAATAGGAGATCAAGATAAGAGCTGGGTTCCACACATATGCTGCAATACATGTGCAGCACATCTTAAACTGTGTTTGACTGGCAAAAGGCAAGCTATGCCTTTTGCAGTCACAATGATTTGGAGAGAGCCCACTGATCATCTCATCAACTGTTACTTTTGCATGGTCCCTCCAATTGGGAAAGGCATATCAAAGAAGAAAAAATAGACTCTGGAATATCCAAACATCCCCTCTGCAATACGTCTGGTACCACATGGCGATGACCTACCAGTTCCCAAAGTGCCAGAATCATTTTCAGCTGCTTCCACTGATGAAGAAGAGGACATTGGTGGTCCTGAACCATCAACCTCAAGCGACCCAGATTTTGAGCAAACTACATCCACTAAACCACACTTAATAACCCAAAGTGAACTGAATGATCTTGTAAGAAATCTGAATTTACCAAAGAACAAGGCGGAGCTTTTGGGTTCCAGATTGCAACAGTGGAATCTCCTGGCAGAAGATGTTACAATTTCTGTGTATAGGAACCGCCAGAAGCCGCTTATTACATTATTTTTCAAAGAGGGTGATTACATCAGAAAGACATTGGCCAATCAGGCAGTCATTGCAGCCTGGCAGTAAGAACGTTGAGAACCCAGCACTTGTCGACACCAGCAAGATTCTGTTGCCACCCTTGCACATTAAGCTGGGTCTCATGAAAAACTTTGTCAAGGCAATGGAGAAAACAGATGAGGCTTTAAAATACCTCATCAGAAAATTTCCAAGACTGAGTGAAGTTAAAATAAGAGAGGGAGTATATGTTGGTCCGCAAATTCGAAAACTTCTTCATGATGACGAGTTTCTTTGCGTGTTGCATGGCAAGGAAAAAGCAGCATGGCTAGCATTTAAGTCAGTGGTGGACAATTTTCTTGGAAACAACAGATCTGATAATTACAATGAAATTGTAGAAAATCTCCTTCTGAAGTATAAGAGTCTTGGCTGCAACATGTCTTTGAAAATTCATTTTCTGGATTCTCATCTGGATTTCTTTACGTCAAACTGTGGAGCGGTCAGTGATGAGCATGGTGAACGATTTCACCAGGACATTGCTGCTACGGAGATAAGGTATCAAGGCAATTGGAGCCCTTCAATGCTTGCTGATTACTGTTGGACTGTGACAAGAGACACCTCATCGATTGACTACAAGAAGCAAGCAAAGAGAGCTTGAACAGCGTCTGAATAATGACGGAATGGGTTCAAATGTGCCTTTTTAAAACATGATATGTCTTCTTCTTCTTCTTGTGATCGCATCTTTGATGATTACACCGTCAGACGAGTTCTCATGATGAATTCGACTGTTGTTTGAAGTTCCTCTTTAACTCCATATAGCTTTGAGTTTAGTGTTGAGTCATTGGGCCAGTATATCTTTCTTAACTGGTCATACAGAGGACAGTCCTGTAGAACATGCTCAGCAGTTTGTTCGTTTAATCCACATGTGCACAGTGGTGAAGCAGACAATCGTAGCTTGTGCATGTGTTTATTCAGTTTGTTATGCCCTGTCCTGAGTCGAAAAATAGTTATCTGTCCCTGCCGGTCGAGAGTGTGATAGTCGTCTTTGGGTTGGTTCTGTTCTCTTCTGATAGTCTGGATAGCTCTCTTTTTCTCAGAGTATGTGACTTCATTATCTTCTTGTTCACATTCTCCTCCCTTTTTTGCAAGTTTATCTGCCTTTTCATTTCCGGGTACACCACAATGAGATGGTACCCACTGAAGTATGGTTCTCTTTTTGGCAGCTACCTTGTTTAGTTCATTTCTCAGATGCGGAAGTTTACCACCCTTGAGAGCTTGCAGGACAGACAGTGCATCTGTGAGGATGACTACCTGGTGGCAGTCAGAGTTGGTGTTATAAATCATATTTGCAGCTTGCTCTAGAGCTTGAACCTCAGCTGTATAGTTGGAACAGAATTTACCAGTGGGAATGTGCCTAGTCTCATAGTGGTTGTCAGGATATGAGATAAAGATACCCGCACCTCCATTCCTAACAGCATTAGTTGCTGATCCATCTGTATAGGCATGTATCCATGATTGATCGGGATAGCTTTCTTGGATCATACTCAATGTAGCAGTTCGTTTTTTGCAGATCATTATACTCACATCCACTTGTGAGACCACTGACTGATGTATTAATTTGGAGGGCACTGCTGGCCTGCTCCCATGGTACAGGGTATAGGGTGGGCTTCAGTGGTGTTGTCTTCATGGATAGGTCTTCTTGATGCTGTCTTATAAGTCTTTTCCCCCGATGCACGAAGCTGCTACGCTTTAGACGTCCCAATGCCAGATCATCTAGTCTTGCCTTCATTGGGTGCATTGGCATACTGTTGTACTTTTCCATCTGGATCATGGTTTTTGTGTCTCTTCTATGGGACAATGTCTGTAATCCAGCAGCCTTCTGCACCTCTGTTATTGGTGTAGTTTTCATGGCTCCTGTAATGAGCCTGAGAGCTTGATTTTGCACCTTGTCCAAAGACTGCAGATGTGAGTTAGCAGCTGATGACCATGCTGCTGAGCTAAACTCTAAGTGTGGTCTTATTACTCCATTATAAATCTTCTTTAGATTTCGTTCATTTGCTCCCAGTTGGTACCTGCTAATTTTCTGAGTATGCCTAGTCGTCTTCGGGCCTTTCCTTCTGCATTTTCAATATGCTTATTCCATGTAAGCCTTTGGTCAAATGTCCCCCCAAGATAGGTGGGGTAGCTTTCTTCCTTGATCACGGTTGTCCCTAGGTGTATGTTAGCTGATTTGTCCTTGGGGGCGAGGGAGAACAGTGTTGTGGAGGTTTTGTCTGTGTTTATTGTGATAAGCCATTTCTCTGCCCATGACACTAGCATGTCTGCTGCCCGCTGCATTCTATAATTTGCTGTGGTGACATTTTCATCAGCGCACCAGAGTACTAGGTCATCTGCATATAAGGCAGCTTTCACTCCTGCAGGGAGATCTTTCACCAGGTCATTGATGTAAACAAGGAAGAGTGTTGGGGAAATTACTCCTCCTTGAGGTACCCCCTGATGGAGCAACACTTTTCTGCTCTGCAGACCGTCAAGAGTGACTCTAGTTCTCCTGTTATGCAAGTATGACTGGTTCCATTTCATCATGTTGCCTTGGATTCCACTTCTCCTAAGTTTTGCAATGAGGCCATCTTTCCACACCTTGTCAAAGGCCTGCTTGAAGTCGACCCAGATCGTTAGGACCTTTTTCTTCTCCTGGAAGGCATCTTCTATTGCTTGAGACAAGTAAGTAACTTGGTCTTCTATACTGTAGCATTCTCTAAATCCAGCTTGTTCCGGCACCAGGATCTGCTCAGACTCTAAATACCATTTCAATCTGTGGTTGACTATTTGCTCCATAGTCTTCCCAACACAGCTTGTGAGACTGATTGGCCAGTAACTTGCAGCCTCGGTCTTACATTTCCCTTTCTTTAGTATGGGTATTGTGATGGCTTCTCTCCATACTTGGGGTACCGTTCCTTTCAACCAGCTGTGGTTGAATATCTCAAGCAGTTTTGTCTTTGCTGCTGAGCTCAGATTTACTAGCATTTCGTTGCTGATTTTGTCTGGGCCGGGTGACTTTTTAAACTTAAGCTTGGAAATAGCCTTCTGTAGTTCTCCTAGTGTGATGGGTTCCCTCATTGGGGCAGGAGTATCTGTCTGTCCCATGGTTGCCAGTATTTCTTTTCTTATCTCTCTCTGATGATCTATGTTAATGGGTAAGTTGCTTTCTGAAACTGTATCTTCTAGCAAACAAGTCTGCAGCTTGTTTTCCTCTGAAAAGTTTGCCACCTTTCATCCAATGTGATAGTCTGCCTAGGTGAGGAACGCTCTTCATTTAGAGACTTGACTAATCTCCAAAGTTTCCTGCCGTCTTTCTCAAGGTTCAGCGATGCCGTTTTAGTTCTCCAGCTTTTCCGTTTTTCTTCTAGCTTTGTTCTCTGAAACTCTGCTACAGCCTTTTTCCATTTGTTGTGAGTTTCAAGTGAAGGCTGAGACTCTGCGTCCTTTCTAGCCCTGTCCATAGCTTCCTGACGTTCTTGGAGTGTGCTGGACCAGTATGGTATGTAGTTACGCCGGCATCCTTTGGGAATGGTTTCTTTTGCAGCTTGTAGTATGCATCTGTTGAAGTCTTTTACCACTTCATTAATGTCTCTGTTCTGTACCTTGAGGGTAGACAGCAGCGTGTTCACCTGATGCCTGAATAAACCCCAGTTGGCTTTTTTGTAGTTCTATCTTGTAATGGCTGGGCCTGTACTGAGAGTTGCACTCTGGACAGTAAGAAAGATTGGGCGATGGTCGCTTCCCCCTAGTTGGTCTCCTACTTCTCTACTAATAGATCCAGCTATATCTGGTGTGGAGACGGCAAGATCTGGTGTTGAAGTTGTGTGCCATCCTCTGGAGTAGAAGGTAGGAGTATCTGTGGCATTATTGACTAGGATTAGGGAGTGGTCATCTTGCCAAGTTTCAACCTCTTCACCTCTGTGATCCAGATGGTTATAGCCCCAGCTCTGGGAGTGGCTATTAAAGTCTCCAACTGCTATAAAGTTGGTGGCTGGTACCTGTATAGAGCTGAGACTCAGGGGTTTGTTGTTCGGACAGTAATAGTTCAGGAGTTCTATTTCCATCTTGTCTACCTTTATCTGCAACAGCTGATATTCTGCTCCATCCATGAAGGTTTTCCTTTCGTGTGCAGGAATGTTATTCCTTACAAGAGTAAGTACTCCTCCTTTTCGTCTATCTTTTCTGTCGGATCTGAAGCATTGATATCCCCTTATTTTAAAGGTTTGATCTGCTTTCAAGTGAGTCTCTTGGATACAGCAAACACTGACTTGCTTCTCATACAAGATGTTTTCCAGCTCTGTCTTTTTGCTGTATCCAGCCTGCTTGCTGTTCACTCCCTCTGCATTCCAGTGCATCATGACAAGTGGCACTCTGGGTTTCTCTTTTTCTGTTTTGTTTTGGTCAGTAGTTCTCCGCCGTCTGCTGACTCCACAAGACGGTCTAGAGGGTCCTCCAGTAGCTGAGGGTGGGCTCTGTCGAGGCTCAGAGCCCGGCACTGCACCTGCCTGGTGGAGCTCCACAGGGCGAGCACCAGTACGAGATTTATTTGACGGTGTACTCTCCATAGAAAAAAAAAAAAGCGAGTTGCGTGATACTGTGGTTTCCGGTGCGCCTTTTGGCCCAGTATCTACGACTTTAGCACCTGTTCAACGGGAGAGTGGGCTCATCCCTAATCTGTTTATGTTCCCAGTAGTAGACTATTCGCAAGCAGCCTGGGGGGTGTCACTGCTCTGCGCGGACCTTGTTTACCGAGGCGGCGTCCGAGCTCGTATGGTGAAAATATGGTTGCGTTATCTTCAAAATAGCCCTGTCTTTCCCATGGCTTTTCTGCCATCCTGCAACTTTGAGTTAGGGAGTTCTGAGCTCCAGTCTCTTTCCCAGGCATTTTATCCTGGCCTGGCACGCATACAGAGGACCCCACTTCTGGTTCTAAGTTAGCAGTTGGGGATAGGTGGGGTAGCACACTGTGCATTCCCCGTCATCCAGGGGCTCTCCAACTATGCAGAGCTTGCACAATGCTGTGCTCTGGTTCTGGGCTCTCCCAAGGAATCCTCACGTCCTGCACAGAGCCACTTCCAGATACCCACCACCTGCCAACCCTCCATTGTAGAAATCTCCTGCATGCGGCCATCCAGTCAAGAGCCAGTATTAAGTCTGGTGCCCAAGTGATCCCCCCAAGCTCAGTGTGCAATGCTGGGTTCTCATCATGCTGCAACACAGGGGGGATTGTGATGCTCAGCCATCTCTCTCAACTCTGCACCGATAAGTGACATCGGGGACTTAACTGTGCCTCAGTACTGGGAGGCCCCGTTTCCGGGTACACCACACACAGCCAATTGAGGCAACGGTCGCCGTGGGCGTGTCTTCAGTGGGGAAGTTGTGGAGTCTTCCTGTCCATGTTCTTGCACATCCTAACACTGCCCGCAAGACATCGGAGGTTTGGAGAGTGGCCTTCTCTGCTTTTTTGAGCCGGGGTGGGCTCCCCGGGCAAGTCTCGATGGGGATCGGGACGTGTCCACGCGCCAGTGGGCCCAGCATCGGCCGCATCTGATGGAGGACTTGCTCTGCCAGGTTTGAGTTAGTAAATTCCAACTTTGTCATCTTCATGGCATTGTGATGCTGGGGTGCCTGTGGATTTCCTACCGCCCCGGGTAGAAGCCAGAAGTGTACTGTGCCAGCTCTGGGGGAGATAAAGGGGGTGTTTCTGCGTCTCCTTGTGATACGTAGCCAAGGTAGGGCTCACAGTGCTCTTTCCCCGCCACCAAATTGCCTGCTGGTTACGCCGAGTTCTCCGAGGCTCTAGGCATGTGACCAAGAGTTGAAGGCAATAGGATCGTCACGTCCTGAGTCTCTGTGCCTGTACGATGGGTTCCGATCTTCAGGGAGCAGTCCACACTCGTTCCCACTCCCAAGACTTGTTCAGTATCCATCTGGCTCCTTCCCACCCACAGAGGGTGTGTACGGTGTAGTGCACCGGTTTTATTATCGAGGTTTGCTCCTCTAGATCCGTTGTGTTTAGCCTGAGGATTCGCACCCTCAGTTACCAGGACTACCTCGAGGAGGGTGTGGCTCTTCACCACGCACAACGATCTTGGGATATGAGAGGTTTTGCTAGGCCAAGAGACTAACACCACAATGGTCGCTCCTTTCATGAACAAGAATTCACTAGGCCTAGGGTGAAGCAAGGGGGGAAACCCACTACCCACAACACCAGCACATCATACCCCCTGTCTGTAAAAGACTTTGCCCCACATGATATGTGAACTTTAAACAATGTTTTTATTTTTTCTATCATTTTATGTTGAAATATCAATTAATTGAGTATGTAACCACAATTTTTATAATGCTAAAGTAGAAAGACTAGCTGTTCACCGCAGAGAATTAAACAAGCATACATTATTTGTATTACTGTAATGTAAATTCATCATTTTTTAAAAAAACCAGAGCAAATTGGTGAATTTCATTATGATATTTGAAATCAGCATGTCAAAATCAATAAGAAATGGTATATTTAATTTCTGGTACAAATAACTTTTGAAAATTTGTTGACTAGTGTAATCAGTATGATAAAAGAGTAGACAAGACTGTGCTGTAAATTCAGGCCAATCAGGCTGGGCAGCATGGTTTTCTTGTCTCCATTCATGACTTATGTTTGCATCTACATTATTTTCTTCCTCTGCCTCTGGTAACTCTTCGTTACCAGTGTCTTTTAGGTGACGTTCTTCCTCATCAATGTTTTTTTTTTCATTCCGAGGTCAAGGTCTAGATCTTGACATTTTCTTTCCTTGTTTAGGTGCAGATCTTGTTTTCACTGCCTTTCCTTTTCCTTTCACTGATGAATTATTGTGATCTAAACTGAGTGAACTAGATCTAGATCGAATGTTACTACTATCATTCACTTTCCTCATTTTAGCAAGCCTCTCACTATCACTTTGCTCCAGATCTAAATCTACACTAGAGTCTGATTCTGAACCAGACTACACATACTCTGACCATGAATCTGAGTAAAAAGAGTCGTCAGAATCATTCAAATTGAATAAATTCAATTCAAACAAGGATTTTCGTGCTCTTTTTCCACAAAATGTTTATGGTTCGTCAGACTCGGTAGCGACCATGTTTGTGAACTTTGGCTTTTGTGAAATTGCTATTTTCAGTTCTACTGTATTCGCTAGCAATAAAATATTTTTGTTCGTTTCAAGCTTAGTGGCCAGATTTTTTCAATACTGAATCTGATTATGCCCAGCAATTGCTGATACGCTTGTAAACAGAAGAGTTCTGGTGCTTTTAAAATAGGACGTACGCCGTACATTATATAGGTGAATGGGAACGAGCAATCGTGCTACTTCCGTGACGTACGCCATACGGCATAGCGAAAAAAATTGTAAAGATTTATGCCATACGGCGTACGTCATAATAATAATAAATTCTTTAAGCACCAAACACGGCGCATAAGGCAGAAATCAGTGCTCTCCAGGTTGTTCGTTGTGATGCCACTCCTCTTAGCTCTTGCACATTATTTAATCCCAACGTTCTTCCTTCTCTTATTATTGTTCTTCTAAGTGTTTCTTTTGGTCTTCCTTTTTTCCTCTTACCCTCAGGAACCCAAGTGAGCACCTGCAGTGGTATTCTGTTGTTTTGCATTCGTAGGACATGACCGATATATGACCATCGTCTTTTCCTTATATAGTCGGAGACATATTTCTGCTTAGAGTCTTCTCTTATTTGTCGATTAGTCTTGAATTCTTTCCAACTGATGTTCATGAGTTTTCTAAGACATTTGTTCTCGAATGTATTCAGCTTGTTCTCTAATGATTTTGTTATTTTCCAACTTTCACAACCGTATGTTAACACTGATATAACATTTGAATTAAACAGACGAAGCTTGGTATGTATATTCAGTGATCGTAATTTCCAAATGTTAGATAATCTATTGAAGGCGCTAGCTGCCAAAGCAATTCTAGTATGAATTTCTCTTGTTGTGTCACCATCCTGAGTCATTTTACTGCCTAAATAATTGAAACTTTCAACTTTCTGTAGTTTTTCCCCTGAACGGGGAAAAACTACAGAAAGTTGAAAGTTTCAATTATTTAGAAAATAATGTAGATGCAAACATAAGTTATGAATGGAGACAAGAAAACCATGCTGCCCAGCCTGATTGGCCTGAATTTACAGCACAGTCTTGTCTACTCTTTTATCACACTGATTACGTTATACTGGTACTGAAAAGGTTAAAAATTTAACATTAATCATTTTCAATGTCAGTGTTCCCACATAAATGGGTGTCTGCAGAGCACAGAAGGTTTAAAATGGTACGACAAGACAACCTTGTGGAACTGATCGAAATAACCAGACACCAGTGGAACATGCGGGAAGATGACCTCGGCACAGGACAGATCAAACGCTGAGAAAACCAATTGATAGAATTACAAGGCAGCCACCATTCTCAAACTCCAAAGGTAAAAGAAATAGAGGTAGATCACAAACACACGGAGAAGGGAATCTGAAAGACTTATAATGGAAAAAAGAAGGTATAAAAGAAACTTGAAAGAATGGCACAGGATAGTGGACTTGGCATGATCTGACTGAAGCTTTATGCTTTGCAGGGAGCTGAAGAATATGATCATGATGATTCATGTTGGATCAAGGGAAGAAATCACTGATTTCTTTCTACTAATCACCGAATCTGGTTATTCCCTTCACCACGCTGACAAGCGATTAAGCTAACAGAGAATATCGCTGTAACCAACTGCAATGAAATAAATATCCAATAATTTAAAATGATACTGACCTTCCAATAGATCTTTGAAGTGGACATTAGCAACTGATTTGTCTTCAAATTCCACCATGCAGGTCTTGTTTGTATCTGAAACCTACATGAAAATAAAATCAATAGCTTATTATTCTACAAACATTAAAAAATAGGGTTCCTGGATTTTTAAAATTTTACTAGGACTCTTTATTTTGAGTGTTTGACTGCCAATGATATACTGCTGGAGTCCAATGAAATAAAGCTTCATTCGCACGTGAAAACATTTTATTGGCCTCCGGTTCATTCTCTTTTCACTTCTTATGCAATATACAACCACCATTGTAGCTGGTCCTCTTGCAGAAAGTTTCCAACAAAGCATGATTGTGCTCTTGCAGTGCTAGTTTCTGTAGCAATATGTTTGACATGATGAGGGTGCTAACCATCGAGCACGGGAGCCGCGCTGGTGTAATGGCTACAACGTTGTACTGGCGACCAGGTGTTCATGGTTCAAACCCGGCCGTCGGCGTTTGAAGAAATGTTTACGACCGGAAATTTGACTGAATAATCTGAACGGCTCCTGCACATAAATCCCGTGTGGATGGGAAGGAGCGAAGCTCCTGACCGGGTTGGAAGGAAAGTCCACTGACCCCCCAGCCTCGCAATGACATGTCATTGGGCCGAAAGAGCTGGAAAGCTCGAGTGCCGCTGGTTATAGAAAAAAAAAAAAAAAAAACCATCGAGCACAACCTGACATTGGTTAGGTGCTAACCACCATGCACAACCTGACATTGGTTAGGTGCTAACCACCGTGCACAACCTGACATTGGTTAGGTGCTAACCACCATGCACAACCTCACCATGGTTACATGTCTGATGTAGTAGTAGTTCTATTCTGTCACTGTCTCCTCACATACTCCAAGAAACTATTTTTTTTTTTTTTTTACTGTATCCGTGTTCATTTTATTTTAAACTTTCTTCATATCCGCTGCTCATGTTTCATACTTAATGTTCACATTTCATATTTATTGCTCATGTGTCATATCCAATGTACATGTTTCATATCCATAGTTCATATTCAATGTTCATGTTTCATATTCACTGTTCATGTTTAACTGTTCACAGTGAAGGTTATTTAGCTACAATGCTCAGTATGTCCTGTTTGGTAATTGTTTCTTGTACAACTACCTTCATATTTTTGTTAGATTTTGTTCTTCAGCTTTTACAGCCTGACTGTAGTTACCTAATTTATCATATTCAGCGTGAATAGAAACAAGTAATTCACTTATTATTTTTAGTGTTGAAAAAGAAGACTGAAAATTCTGAGACATAAAAGATACACAAATGATTCAAAACAAAAAAAATTAAATATATAAAAAAATTACAACAACCTCCCTCACCCTCGTAATTTTCACAAAGTAGAACAAGCCATCTGTCCAACGGGCCAATAGCATCTCTTTCTTGCTCTTCAACCTGAGTGGGAAAGTCTGTGATTTCCTCTTCTCATTTTTGCGTGGTTTCATGGCTAAATGTGTGTATTTTTAGTAATTAAGCACCAGACTGCACACATAACACATCAAAGTAAACGGATAGCCACACTCTGACAAAATCTGAGGTCTGCTCTCTTCTACACTTGAACTAGCCAGCTTTAAACTTGAGACTCAAACCTGGAACCCAAGGATGTTTAAAAAGAATATAAAAAGAGCTTTTATTCATACGAATAATATTTTTCAATGTATAATTAAACATTTATCATCAACATCTTTCATCTACCCAAGGAGCATAGACGTTCAAGAAACACATGTTTAATGTACGAACATTCCAGGTCCCAATTTTGAAACTTTTCTAGGAAGAAAAAAGGTTAGTCTGCAACCCAGACTCCTTTCAGCTTTCTCTGGACCAGGTCATTCACCTCCTGACCTGAGGACCTTCTTCTGTCTTGGATGTCTTCTTCTTCTTCTTCATCCTGAAAATTATGTTGGTTGCGTTGTGTCCGTTTACAGCGAAGCTGAGATATTTGCGCCTTTCAACCGACACATCCAACTTTAGCACTGCATTTTTTGGGACCGGGTTTGCCTTCCCTCTTCCACCCTTACTCTCTCAGCCAGAATGCAGTGATGCAGCCTGTTTCCAGGACCACCACTTGGAGGTGGAGTAGGGTCTCGGTCAGCTCTGGTTCGCTGACCCTGACGCAAGCAGTCAAGCTATGAATCACTGACTGCATTCATCTCGTGTGCTGCGTCTTCGGTCCCATCTTGGATGTCTGAATTGAATTATTTTCTTTAGCTGACCTGTCCATATTATTTTGTTGAAGGTTTTTTTGTGGCTTAACATTTCTATAGGATGGGGTAGCCGACCTTATACGACATGTATGGTAGTTTAGGTTAGTATTAAGTATACTTTGCTTCCATTTCAGGCCCCAGTATCACATGGGTGAATTATGCATAACTTTTAATATTATCCCGCAGTTTCTGGGGATCTAAGGAGATGAAGGAGAACAGAAACACTTCCCTTCATGGCTGTTTGCCACCAAGATTTAAGTTAAACCTTGCTAAACCAACAGCCACTTTCAGGTCACGGGGTCAAATTCTCATAGGTAACTACTGATGTAGGCATCCGATGTGGATTAATAAAAACATTCTGGTTGATTTACTGATTAGAGTAACACAACCTCATCATGTCAAACAAGTTGTCATAGAAACCATTGTTACAAGAGCATGTGAATGCTAGATGCAGGCATCCTGTAAGGGATCAGATGCAGTGGTGACTCCATGCTTGATTGGGAGCATAACAGAAGTGATGATGCTGAATACAAGTGTGATGTTACTTTATGTTTCTGTGTAAAAATGAACAATGTACCATATTTACAACAGAAAATATGATTGTTTGAAATGTTTTTAAACAAATTTAAATATTTTTAAATGTTTTAATATGTCAAGAATTCATAATCTTTCAGAACTGACATACAGACATTACTCAAGTACCAAGGGCTGCCTAACAGTTAAACTTTTAATAATGAGAAACAAGTTTTCACAATTTTACCAAACTGCCCATTTTTTAGCTGCATCAGCAAATGAATAGTTTTTTTAATTTTGCACATAAAGTGAGGCTTTTGTGGCCCCAACAACTGCTTGTTTTCTTGAACAGCTGAAGGATACTGACTGAAATAGGCCCTATATACACACTTTTATGCCAATTTTCCCACTTATGTTTACTACCGCTCATGGCAGTTATTGTTATTCGGTAACATCATAACACATGGAGAAGAGAACTAGAGACAGACATGAAAAGACCTTGAGCTGATGGCACGGGACAGGAAGACTTGCCATAATTTTTTTGAAGACCTATGCACCTTAGGGAGCTGAAAAGTGATGATTATCTACTTTTGTTGCTTGTTATAACTGTTTTAAATTGTTTTCATGTTGTTTTATAATGTAGCGCTAATGGATATAAGAATAGACATTATTACATACATTATTATTAATAATATTGTTGATACTAATTTCTTTCTTGTGCAGAAAGTAATATCTTTA
The DNA here is from genome assembly GCA_024509875.1 of Oreohelix idahoensis. Taxonomy (NCBI): domain Eukaryota; kingdom Metazoa; phylum Mollusca; class Gastropoda; order Stylommatophora; family Oreohelicidae; genus Oreohelix; species Oreohelix idahoensis. The sequence continues at coordinate 403,086 of JAMPIV010006857.1, forward strand.
CGAATAAGTAATTTTTTTTTAATTAAAAAAAAAACTCAACAAATTATCTGCAAGTTCTAAATAATACTAGAGTCACCTGACATCATGGAAAACAAAAACAACAAAGATGGCAGGACAATTATTTGTAAATTTTTTATGTTTATTAAATAGTTATAACTTGATTGTGCTTCATCAGGCTTGATTAAAATTTCATATCTGTATGTAAGAGTGGATGCTAACTTCAAAAACTATGTCTTGTCTATTCTTGCCAAAATTCAAGAAGCCATAGTGGGTGAATAAGGAAATAGTTTCTAAGCCACAGACATTCACTAGCCAGGTGAGATTTTGCACGTTTGCTTGGCTGGCCCATTTCAAAATCGCATACAAACAATGGTGATGTATAGAACCACCCCAAAATGTAAAAAAAAATTAATCTGCCTTATTTTAAGTCCTACATTTTATACTATGCACTCTCTTCTGCTTGTTTCTTATAAATAAATAAAACAATTCTCCATAATGAAAGCTTGTTGATGCAAATACTGATCATTTTATCAGTAGTAAAAGTCAAGAATTCACATATAGCAGCCAATTATAATGCTACAGATGATCCCTCCAAAAAAAACCTATTTAAATTACTCTTCAAATGAAACTGTTAACAAAAATGTAAACATTATCATTAACTTTCATATGCCAAATTTTTCTCATTTAAAATAAAAATCATCCCCCATTCTGTACTGCATTTTAATGCACTGATTGAAATCAAAGAAAATCGTTGTATAAAAGTACAATAACGATTTATGGAAAGCATAGAATATGTCAATGCAATCATATTCTTTGTGATGTTATAAATGCTTTTTATTAGGAGCTTGTACTACTTTCATACTCCGTGTAGTTGCTGGGGTCTCTTAAAAAAAACAAAGACAGCAATGCACATGACCAAAGTGGCCACGGGGAAATATTTTGAAGAGGCATAATAGACAGTGCTTGTCGCAGCCGCTACTCTTATTTTAAAACACAAAAAATAGGACTACTGCACACTCAGCCATGTTGTACCTGGCAACTAATATAAGGTTGTGTATGGGGCTGGCAAACAACTTCTGCAAGATCATGTGACTACTTGGTTCAGGCTTGCAGCAAGGGGCCCAGCTGCAGTGTGGCTCCATGCTCTGTCAGAAGCACAAATGAGATGATGATGATAGGGCTGGCAACCTCATCACGCCAAGCAAATTGCCACAGAAACCACAACAGTATGTGAATGCTTGATGCAGGCTTCTTGCAGGGACCAACTACAGTGGCTCCTTATGGAGCATGGAGTGCAAAGGAAAATGATGATAACTCTTTCATACTCAGTAGCCTAATACGACATTGAGAGCAGAAATTAACTTGGCTCACTTGTTGAATGCAGCTGTTGCTGGGTAGCCTACACTTTCTGCAGTCTGCTACTCTCTGTGTTCGCAGAGCTGGGACACTGTTGCAAAGATCGATTCATAACATGTACAAACGCAAACAAAATTAATAATAATGTACTAATAGTTAAAAAACCGATAGCCGATATTAGTTTACACCTTGTTTTTAACCCGCATTAACTGCTACAAGCCAAGTCGTATGTGTTTAGGGGAGGTACCGCTCGCTCAAACCAGACATGAATTCCACCGGTTACACTATTACGGCGGTCTTCCCAAATTAAAACTACTTCTACTGAACACATGATTTAACAAACTAAATGTTCATTATTTTCGTCGACGTTCTATAAATAACAACTTTGAGGAGGGTCGCTGAACAAATTCAGACCAGAAGGGAAACCACAACGATCCTAACAAATTTGAAAACCGAAAACTTTAACTTCATTTATAAGGCTTTAAAAAGCAAAAATAAGAGTACCTCCGACAAGTATAGTCTATTATGCCTCTTCAAAATATTTCCCCGTGGCCACTTTGATCGTGTGCACAGCTGTTTTTGTTTCTTGATGCTTCGCTACGTTCGAAAGCCCTTAAGTTCTTTGCAATCTCCCGCCATGTTTCTTGACACAAGCGTATGAATTACAGCAACATGTTTCAAAATTGCACGAACATGTACCTTTATATATCAAATAAAGTTAATCGATTCTATTTTTAATATGTATAGATTTAAATGTATCATTGTTCTTTTACTATAATATAATCCTCTGCTAGTAAAATAAAAAAAGCATTACGTTTTTGAACTATATTATGACCTGGTGTCAAGGAAGTGAAGATCCAAAACTGTATAACCACAAGTTACCTTCCCTTGAGAAACACCCCTTCCCGGCGCGTTTTTTGTATCGTGTAGAGCTGTTAATGTAAAGGCCAAGTATTTCGCACAAATCTACATCGAATTTAAAAACTAAAATATACACGATTTTTAAAACTATAAAACATACATTGCCAACCCGACTATCCAACATCCTATATAAAATTGTTTTAAAATGTACTCATGCCAATAAGATATCGCTGTGGTACGAAATAAATGGCACAAGATTCGGTGTCACTGGTACACAATTTTTAAATCAAAATCTCCACAATCCAAACATATAAGGAGGGTAAACCTGAGGCCTGTAAACAGTAAATAAATAAACACACAAATGCACGTTCTGTATCAAAAATTGCGATTATAAGGTGTAGGCCTACTGTCCGGTCTTGCAATTCTGGACAAATTATTCTAGCCTTACAATAATATATTGCTCATCTGCGACACGAGCGTGCGTGGCGCCGAGCCGTGCAATAGGCCTTTTTTTTTTTAAGTTTTGCCTCGTTGTGGCGAGGCGCGTCCCGTTCAACCTAGTCGGTTATATTAGGGCGCATGTCCAAACATAAAAGTTGTCCACGGTCTTGGTTTAAATAGCTTCCTAGCGCGACCATTTATAATTAAGCCAACGTTATTATTTAGCACTCCCCCTGTCCTTGTCGTGCATGTTCCCTCCGCTCTTTTAAATATATATTGGCAAGTGGAATTTGTTGGCACCCAAAATCTTGGCCCACAGCCGGAGCTGATGTAAACAGTGCTTTATACGAAATTATAAGTTGGCGGACCCTCCCTTTATTTATTTATTTTTTTTTTTTTGTTTAAATTAATGTTGAGAAATATCTCGTTCAACCTCTGAAGGGTTATAATTTGGATATACGGTGTTTTCAAGTCCAGATATTATGTTCAACTTCAGATATGCGAAAGTGGCATAATTTCTCATGTCCAATCCTTATAAATAGAGCAAAGCAAAATTACCAAATTGGGTGCGTTTAGACAAGCAGACCTTATGTACTTCTTTCATTCATAACCCTCCACTCCCAAAGGAGCATAGGCCTTCAACAAACACATGCCAAGTCCTCCTGTCACGTGCCATCATCTCAAGTTCTTTCCATGTTTTCCTCATCATTTTCACCTCTGTTTCCAACTCTCTTCTCCATGTACTTCTTGGTCTTACTTCTTTAGCAAAACATAATAAAAGGGCGACTTTCTGGCTTCAAGACATGCATTTGTCGTGGCTGTTCCGTAATTCGGCTATTCATATATCATAATTACACAATCTAGGACATAAAGCAACAAGAACAAAAACTAATATATAGATATAGGGTTAGTGATGGTGTGGCGGGAAATTGAGGGTCTAGTGAGACTCTCGTAATACACATTGATGATAACAGATGAGTAGTGAATTAGGTGTCATCCCAGACACCCCGGGCTTTCCCACCACACCACACCCCCTTTCTAGTTAACAGCATGACAGATGACACTGCTTTTTTGGACTGGGGATGGGGCATAAACACATGCACATTCACACAATTTTACACTTTTTATTTACTTTTGTTTTTTGAAACAGGAGTTCTGCCTAGTTTTGGCGCGCTCAGCCTATACACAAAATCCTTCAGTTGTATTAGGTTTGGTGGGTTTTGTTTTTAGGGACCATCTTGATTTCACTTGGACAACTTCATCAGTGCTCCGATCTCCTCCCTCAGATCACATAAGAGGATCCCAGCACAGTGCACGAACTCCGTAGCACCGGCGAGGATTCCAGTATGTGTATACAGGAATCACACACTCTATAACTATATTGTGGCGGGTAGGTTTTTCATAATTTTGTAAATTTTGCCAAGGCAGTGGGCATATGGCCTACTCTTTAAGATTTCAAATTGCTGAGGAATTTTTAACGTGTGCAACTTACACGGGACCTCCTATTTGTTCACTCTTATCCGAGGCTAGGCATCCGATCTCACTGACCAGGAGATGGGGGGGGGGGGATGAAATCTAAAGGACCTACTGGTTCTGAAAAAAAAATGCCATCAAATATATTCCTTGTAGTGGGAACCGAACTCAGTACCTTTAGAATTTGAGGCGGGCACCATGCATCTTAGCCACTCCAACCCCCATATTATTTAAGGTTGAAAGCATGTACTGATAAGGACAGATGCAAAGAAAGAAACAGCAGAGTGGAGTGGAGGAACAAAACAGGCAAAACAATTTGAATAAAAAAACATCTATATAAAATGTGGCTGTTGCCTAGGACAGGTATGAATTACAAACAGCACACACACACACACACAAAATAGGAAGAGAATAATAACACAACCCAAAGAATATTCTTGAATTAAATCCACGATAAACCTCAATAAGCCATGCATAGAATCCCCACAACAATTTTATAAACCTATTACAACAATAAAAACAAGAGACAATGCTTTCAGCATAACATAAATCATGAATGACAGAACTCAAAGGCCTGAATATGAAGATAGCAAGATCTCAGAACAGTAGTTCAAAGAACTGTTAGCTTAGTACACCAGAAATAGGCCAGACTACACCATTCATGCCAAGATTTGAAAACTACACATAACCCTAAATCTTTGAGCAAGAAGTTAAAGAGTTATCAACAATTGCCCTAATAATACAGCTAATGTAACAGCTGAAATGATCAAAGAAGAACAGAGAACAGAGTGAAGTAGTTACAGATGTACATGAGAGATATTTGTTGTACTTAATGGATGGGAAAGGAAATAAGCAGGAATGTGACATCCATACAGATATTTCCCTTTTTAATAAAAAATGTTTGCAAAAAATCATATAACAAAGATGCCCACCTGTCACGGATTGATTCCCCTGCTTTGCAGTAGTGGTCCAAGAGTGAACAAAACTCAAGAGTATCTAATATTGACTTCCAAGATATCTACCTGTGCGCAAGATTACTCTTGGCAGAGATGTAGGTAGAAGGTTAATGACACTTCTACCTTAAGGTAGATTCACAAGATATTTTCAGAAGTCACGAACAACGTTGCATTGGTCTGAACAATTGTTAACGCATTATATCTGGTCCGTCGCCTTTTGGAAGCAATGATTTTTAGCCCGTTCAAGCCCCCAGCTGAGTTAATTCAGGGAATTCCTCTTATAAAGGTATAGCTCTGTTTAGAGGTAAATATATGTCTAAGTATATATATATATATATATATATATATATATATATATATATATATATATATATATATATATATATATATATATATATATATATATATATATATATATATATACTGAAGCACATTAAAAACGCACCACTATTATATATACTGATGCCGAGAAGCTGGAAAAAGAAGTGTGGGAATGGATTTTCCCCATGTTTGTCATAAGGTAGAGAGCGAATGGCTGCTGGAATGGAAAGTGCATGATTCAACCCACTGGTTTGTGTACAGACTACATGAAAACAGTGAAAGTTACACGTGCAACACGATTCCCAACAGCTATGACCCTGAAAATGTGTACGCGTTGTGGCAGTATACTCGGTATAAAAAGACCGTTGAGACAAAACAGCCAGTACATGTGCTTGAAATGCCACGACTATCTGAAAACGACCGCCAACGAGCCATTGGTATGTTGGAGACCGGAATGAGCTCGTGGGCCATTGCCAGAAGGATGAATTGCCACCACAGCACTATTGTACGTCTCAATGAACGTTACGGAACCACTGGCAGTGCCCGGGATAGACTTCGGAGTGGCCAACCATGAGTTACTACCCCTGCGCAAGATCGTCATATTGTGCTGAGTCACCTAAGGAATCATTCTCTCCCGGCAAGTCAAACAGCAAGAGCAATAGTGGGTAGACGTGGGCAAGTCTCTCGAATGACAGTCATACGACAACTCAGAGATACAGGCCTTACTGCAAGACGACCTTATGTTGGGCCAAACTTGACTCACAGACATCGTCAGCAGCGCCTGCAATTGGCAGAGCAACATGTCAGATGGACTAGACTGCAGTGGAATGCTGTCCTATTCACAGACGAGAGAAGATTCAACATATCCTTTGCTGATGGACATATGCGGATTTGGCGACGATGTAGAGAGCGCTTTGCAGATTGCTGTGTTCGTCAGCACAACCAATTTGGAGGTGGCAGTATTCAAATTTGGGGAGGATTCAGTTTTCACCATCGCTTGCCTCTTCACGTCTTCCGTGGAAATGTTAATGCTGTGACATATCGAGATGAGGTTCTGGATGCATTGGTTGCTCCTGCGTTCACAAATTATCCAGACTTGCAGCTTCTCCAGCAGGATAACGCACGTGCACACACTGCATACATTATGCAGCAATATCTACAGCAGCAGAACATTGTGACGATTGATTGGCCTGCCCTATCACCAGACATGTCTCCTATAGAACATCTATGGGACGAGCTTGGACGCAGAGTCTACAGGCAAGGTTCTCCAGCTAATCTGCAACAGCTCGAAGCTGCTCTTACACGTGAATGGGACTTGATTCCCCGGAATTTCCTTCAGAGACTTCTGCGTTTCATGCGGAGCCGCTGCCAAGCCTGTTTGCAAGCACACGGTGGACATACCAGATACTGAGGATAGTGTGAATGAATTTTTTTATTGGTTGCATTTTTGGTTTTCTCCCTTGCCTGCACAGAATGCAATGAATTTCATAACAATCAAATGTACAAATTAATGACCAGCATGGATTCATAGGAAAATGAATAAAGATTCCAAATATGTAAACTTCTTCTTTCTTCTTCGATCCTTAACCACCGACCGTCAAAGCAGTCAGTGGCCATCACGCCTAGTGGCGTCTTGTAGGGCAACAACAAACTGATTCCACTTTGCACGGTCGGTGGCCATCCTTCGTACAGTGCCCCAACTCTGGTTCATTCTTTGCATCTCAGCCTCCACAGTCCTCCGCCAAGTTGTTTTTGGTCGGCCTCTCTTTCGCTTTCCTTCAGGGGTCCAAAGCATAGCTGTTCTTGTGATGGCATCGGGGTCTCTTCTGAGGACATGACCAACCCAGCTCCAGCGTCTGCCAGCTATGATGGTATGCATGTCCTCTTGCTTGCTACGAGTAAGCAGATCTTGGTTGGTGATGGTATTCGGCCAAAAGATTCGGTGAATTTTTCTTAGGCATGTTGTGTGAAAAGAGGACAATTTTGACATTTCCTTCTCTGTGACTCTCCAGCATTCCGCACCATAGAGAAGCACAGAAAGCACGCAACTCTGGTATAATCTTAATGTTGTGCTTGTGCTGTATTGGGAGGACTTCCAGATGTTATTTAGGCTAAAGAAGGCTGTTCTTGGCTTATTCATTCTGATGTTGATGTCTTTGCCTACCCCACCGTCTGGTGTTACTATGCTTCCTAGGTATGTGAAGGTATCTGTCTGTACCAGTTGCTGATTCCTTACTGATATGGGCTCAGGGTTGCTCACATTGAGCGTCATGACCTCAGACTTCTTTAAATTGATGTTCAAGCCCACCTGCTGGCTAAATTTATTAAGTCTATCCGTTTTTTCCTGGATGTGTTGATGTGAATGTGCCAGCAGTGCAATGTCATCTGCATATTCCAGATCTTCCAATGTTGAAAATGTAGTCCATCTTATTCCTCTTGGACTGCCCTCTGTTGTCTGGCGCATCACCCAGTCTATGACTGTTAAAAATAGAGTGGTTGATAAGGGGCATCCCTGTCGTACTCCTGTCTTCACCTCGAAGGTTAGGTTGCTCTGCCCAACATTACACGTAAAGTTGGCATAGAGGCTTTTTATGATTGACACTATGCAGCTTGGAATTCCATAAGCCCTCAGTATTTTCCATAAACTGTCCCTATGTATGCTGTCAAAAGCCTTTTCAAAATCAACAAAATTTATGTAAAGCTGTCTTTGCCATTCTGAGCACTGCTCTATAATGTTCCTGAGAGTGAATATATGGTCTACACATCTTCTGTTCTTTCTAAATCCTGCTTGTTCTTTCCTCAGTTTGTAGTCTACTGCCTTTGAAATTCTCTGTATAATTATCCTGCCTAGTATTTTGCTGGGAACTGAGAGAAGAGTGATTCCTCTCCAATTATTGCAGTCTGAAAGATCTCCCTTCTTGGGCAATTTGACAATTATTCCTTTGTTCCACTCTGATGGTGTTGTCCCCGTTTTCCACACTTGTGCAAATAGTGGTTCTAATAGTTCTGCTGCTAGCTCAGGGTCTGTCTTAAATAGCTCTGCATTTAAGTTATCATGGCCCGGAGCTTTACCGTTCTTTAACCTTTTGATTGCTGTGATGATTTCTTCTTTTCGTGGAATGTCTGTATTTACATCTAGATCGTTTTCAGCCTCAGGAACATTCAATTGTGTCTCTGGTATTTCCATGTTCAGAGTTTCTCTGAAGTGCTCTGCCCATCTTGTTTCCTGTCCCTCTGCTGTCTTGATGAGATTTCCTTGCTTATCTCTTACTAATGTAATATTGTTTGCACCTTGTTTTCCGCTGATGAATTTAGTTATTTTGTATACTGTGCTTTGTTCATTTCTCAGTGCTGCTTCTTCTGCCTGTTTTGCAAGATCGTCTAGGAAATTCTTTTTGTTGGCTCGGGTTTGGCGTTTAACTTCCCTGTCCTGTTGACTGTACTGTTCGCTATATAGTTGCTTTAACCTGGGGGACTTCGCTTCTGTTTTCTTTCTTTTCATTTCCTTTCTCATCTTTATGGTGTTTAGTGTTTCTGGTGTTATCCAGTCTTGCTTCTTCCTTTCCTGGAATCCTAAGCATGATTTGCTACTTTCCTTATATATTGTTGAAATGGTGTTAAAATTCTGGTCTATATCATCAGTCAATGTCTTTTCCTGGCTTTTGGCAAATTGATATCGTTTCTTAATGTCGGCCGCAAAAGCTTTTCTGGTAAGGGGGTCCTTCAATTGGCTGATGTCAAACCTTTTCTGTGTAGCTACAGTTGGTCCAGCCCTTCTTAGTTTCACTTTCAGTTTTGCAACTACTAAATGGTGATCGCTTCCTACATCTGCACCTCTTCTTACCTTTACATCTTGTAATGCATGTCTCCATCTACCGTTAACCATGATGTGGTCAATCTGGTTTCTGTCCCGACCATTTGGTGATTCCCATGTTAACTTGTGAATTTCCTTATGTGGGAAAAGTGTTCCTCCAATGACCAGGTTGTTAATGCTACAGAAACTTATTAGCTTATCCCCATTTTCGTTTGCTATTCCGCTGCCGCATTTCCCCATTGTTCTTTCATTATATGTATTGTGTGTACCAACTTTCGCATTGAGGTCTCCCATTACTATAACAAGATCATATCTAGGTGTGTCCTCCATTTCTTTCTGCAGTTGTTGATAGAATTCATCCTTGACCTCCTCATCGCTATCATTCGTTGGTGCGTAGCATTGTATTATTGTAGTGTTGGTGAATCTCCCTCTCAATCTCAATCGTATCAGTCTGTTGTTGATGGGTTTCCATTCCAGTAATGTCCTTTCTATCCCTTTCTGTAGAATAATGGCTACGCCTTCACTGTGCTGTCCATCCTCTCTTCCAGAGTAAAGTACTGTTTCTCCTGTTGCTGTTTTAACTTTTCCTGCCCCTGTCCATCTGCTCTCGCTTATCCCCAGGATGTGTAACCTATAGTTTCTCATTTCTGCCGTGACCTGTCTTAGTTTACCTGTCTCGTACATTGTCCTGACATTCCAAAATCCTATTCTTGTATCCTGTTTTGCGGTCAGGACATCCGTTTTCATGTCAGTGGCTTCCTTTCGGCTTTCACCACTGACAGTCATACGAGCCACAGACTCCGAATGTCCATCCCGCAGCAAAGTTTGTTCATTTGATGTTGTTTCCGTAACTTCATTATTTTTTTTACAAAGACAGGGGTGTCAGCCCTATGCTAAAACCCCCAACCTGGAGGACCAGGGTACCAGCTTTTGTCTGACCCCTACCCACACAGACCAGTCCAGCTTGGTTGAACCTACCAGGAGTAAAACTCCCACTGGCATAGCTCTGGGGATTGTCAGGGTACGCAAGCTGCCATACCGCTACAAGGTATAGGTACCATTGATGGCAGATGTAAACTTGTAAACACTTATATTTACATTTCACACTCTGTTACTGGATTATACAGGTGGTGTGTTTTTAATGTGCTTCAGTATATATATATATATATATATATATATATATATATATATATATATATATTATATATATATAATATATATATATATATATATATATATATATATATATATATATATATATATATAATATATATATATATATATATATATATATATATATATATATATATATATATATATATATATATATATAATATTCTGGCTCATACGTTTGCTTTCATACATATAAAACTGAAGCGACTATGATTGTTTAGTTTTAAAACAACATGTGGGACCTCAAGACGCAGCAATAGAGACCGCAGTCAGCGACTCATAGCTTGACTGCCTGCGTCAGGACCAGCGAACCAGAGCTGGTCAAGACCGTGCTCCACCTCCACGTGGTGGTCCTGGAAACAGTCTGCAGCAGTGCAGGCTGGCTGAGCGAGTACGGATCGCAATGGGAAGGCAAACCCGGTCCTAAAAATGCCGTGCAGAAGTCGGATGTGTCGACCGAAAGGTGCAGATATCACAGCTACGTTGGAAACAGACACAACGCAACCACCGTCCTTTTCAGGGCGAACGAGGAAGAAGAAGAAGAAGAAGAAAACAACATGTAACAATTTTAATAATGAATAAGTCTTTAACAGTTAAAATATATATGGGAAGATTGGTGAAATTTAGATAAAAGTTTACGGAGACATAGGTGAGGATTTATTAAAGTCTGTTGCTTTCGCCTATTTTACAAGAAACTTAACTCTAGCTGAGTCCTGCTGCTGTGGTTCATCAATTCTGTGATAAAAGCCTTCTCCACACTCTTCCACTGTAGGCATTTAGGGTGGATGCTTTTCTCTCACACTAGCGGCATTAGTACCACGAATCGTCTGATGGCTTGTAACCACGCACTTTAGAAAAATAGAAAAACAAATGCCTTCTGCTAATTACATTTGTTTGGTGCACTCTAATAGGCTCACGTTCCCGTTGTCCGCCCACCAGTGTTAAACTCTCAGAAGAATTTAATTCTCGAGCACGCACAACGTAACTCCGAGAAAATGGTTAAAATTCACCAATGTTACTCGGAGGATTAACGGGTAAAATGTGTCTGGACAATGAGAATATGGACTTATGCCTGAACTAACATTAACGAGTTATATAAATCTCAAAAATGATATGCTACACTTGAGGCACACATGATGTAATCATCACTCATTACTGCTCCAGTCGGAGTCTGGGGCACCTCTGCTGTCGGGTTTTCCGCACGACTAGCCAGAAACAATCACCAGCTCTTGCAGTAGTGGTTCATGCATATACTATTTTCATATGTTGAGGTTGCCAGCCTAAATATAACCACTTAGCAAGAAACATGTAAAATTTACATTAGTAAATAAATTGTTTACACACCACAAAATGTTGGGAATACACAATCTCCTTGCACAGATTTAGACTGGACACAGCTCTGTATTAGATGCTTCGAATCACTAAGGTCTGGAAATTAGAGTTAATTTCTCTGATGGCGGGTGTTCTGCAAAATCACTGGACCTGGGAAAACTTTTGTTTAATTCCTCTATGACTTGTGATCAAATTCCTAAGTTTCCAGTGTTGTATTAAAAATGCGGGTTTACTTGTAAATTCCTAAGTTGCCAAACACTCGATCTGTTACTTATAGTTGTGGAATTTCTAAGTCCAATGTATCTTTTTCTTTCTGGCTTTTAAGAGTCGCTAGTCTGACGTTTGCGCTGCAGTGTGTGCTGTGACTCCGATTTTGTTACATTATATTTCCAAGTTCCAATTCCAGCTGTGTTTCCGCCTAATTTTCCAATGAGATACATTGTATATTCTGGCCTCTCAAATCAACCAATACAATCGAATCTCGTTCAGCACTACGTGGGTAGGGGTGTTTCAAATTCAAAATATCCCCCACGTGTTTCAAAATATTAAATTTAATATCCACGCGTGAGCTCTGTCTATTCATGCGATAATATTTCCGGTGGCATCTTGTGCACAGCTCATAAACACCATCTGTGAACTCATTTGATTTTCAGATGCTACCTATCGCCAATATTGTCTCTCCAGACAAATTATCATGATAATCACACACAGGGATGGTCCTGTGAAACGATAAACGCATCTACCACCTGTGTAATCTGCCAGACAGACAGTCGTCAGCAATCTAGACAGACAATCTTTGCTACCTATTCATCCTCGTATGAGACCATATTGTGTTAAACAAGGATCGTCTCCTATCAAAGGTAGCCGGCGACTGAGTCGACTGATAAGCGTATTATCGCTGACCGGTGTAATTACCTGGTGGAACGTAAATACGTCTGAAGAGTGGTAAACAAGATAAAGACAGTCCCATAGCAGATACTTCTATAGGGGAGTAGAGTGTTAGAGACTTTCCCCTACTAGATTCAGCATAGAGTGTAAAATAATTAATGAAAGGGCAAAAAATATGCCAAATAATAGCGATGAGTGAGAGGAAGAGAAAAATGATGAAAAAAGTGATACTGCCGAAGTGGACATGAGATCGCACAACTGTATCATCACAGACCCCCTATCCTAAGATATTTGTAGAATATCCAGCGTTGGGCGGTCACATATCCGTGGGTTTACTGTGCGCCGGTTTTGGTTCTCGGTGCGACAGTTTTTCTCTCCTCATTATCTCGTTGGCGAACGTTTAAATTGTTTGCTTGACAATGTGTACATTTGTGAACGAACTCACGAACAGATTCCCATCGTTTGGGCCAGAAGTAAACCTCTTGAAGGTTCCTCATAGTGGTACCCAAGGGAACATGTTCCCCTGATGAGGATATATGAGCCGCTTTCATAACCTGAGGCTGTAGAGGGAGTGGGACGACTAAACTGAAAACACTCGATGAGAGGTCACAGCAATTGGGTCTGAAAATACACAGGAAAAAGAATAAAATAATGAGAATAAATGCAGGTAATGATAACAGGGTTGACCTTGAAGAAACACCAATACAAGATGTAGAATCATACACATATCTTGGCTGTAATACAGACAAAGTTGGAGGGACAGACAGTGATATCAAAATAAGAATACAAAAGGCAAGAGGAGCTTTCATTGCATTGGGAAACATATGGAGATCAAGAGAAATAGGATCCAACACGAAAATAAGAATCTTCAACTCAAATGTGAAGTCAGTCCTATTGTATGGCTCGGAGACATGGAGAACAACAAAGACAACAACCAAAAAGCTACAGACTTTCATAAATGGGTGCTTGCGTAGAATAGAAGGATTAAAATGGTATGACAAGGTTACCAACATGGAACTGATGACAAGAACCAGACAAGTGCCAGTGGAACAAGAGATGAGAAGAAGATGATTGCGATGGATTGGACACACACTGAGGAAACCTGTTGATAGAATTACAAGGCAGTCCTGGAACCCCCAGGGCAAGAGAGGCAGAGGTAGATCAAGAAGAGAGCTGGAAACGGGTGAAAATGAGGAAAGAACTTGGGATGATGGCACGTGACAGGAGGACTTGGCATGTGTTTGTTCAAGGACTATGTCCCAGGGAGTCTGGGCTGTCAACAAATTCAAGCCAAGTCCTCCTGTCCCAGAGAGTCTGAGCTGTCAACACATTCAAGTCATCCTGTCCAAACAAGTCTGGGCTGTCAACAAACTCAAGTCAAGTCTTCCTGTCCTGAGCCACACACTAAAGGTCCTTCCATTAGTGTCTATATCCCTTTCATTTCTGTATTCAGTTCTCTACTCTATAGGTTTTTCAGTTATTGCCTCATGGGCACAGCTAAACAGACAAGTCACAATACAAATAGTGGACAGCCACAGCTAAACAGACAAGCCACAATACAAATAGTGGACAGCCACAGCTAAACAGACAAGCCACAATACAAATAGTGGACAGCCACAGTTGCAGTCTTAACTTCTATGAAAAAACAATAATGATTGAAGACAATTTGATAAAATCACGTGATAATGTCTTATTTCACTTATGTCTTGTTACCAGTTTCTGAATGGGGAGCAAAGAATAGTAACACTGTGCCCTACCAGGTGTGTCACAAAGATGACTAAGGATGGTTGAGCACAGGTCAGCAGCCTATACTGTAGAAACTCTAAGCCAGAACAAACTTTCAACAACAACATAAACCAAGTCTTCTTCTTCTTTGGTCCTTGGTCGCTGACTGACAAAGCAGTCTGTGACCATCACACCTGGTGGTGTCTTGTAGGGCAGCATCAAACTGTCTCCACTTTGGTCCTTGGTCGGCGGCTGACAAAGCAATAAAATTCCATCATGCCTGGTGGCATCTTGTAGGGCAGCAACAAACTGTCTCCACTTTGGTCCTTGGTCGGCGACTGACAAAGCAATAAAATTCCATCATGCCTGGTGGCATCTTGTAGGGCAGCAACAAACTGTCTCCACTTTGGTCCTTGGTCGGCAACTGACAAAGCAATAAAATTCCATCATGCCTGGTGGCATCTTGTAGGGCAGCAACAAACTGTCTCCACTTTGGTCCTTGGTCGGCGACTGACAAAGCAATAAAATTCCATCATGCCTGGTGGCATCTTGTAGGGCAGCAACAAACTGTCTCCACTTTGGTCCTTGGTCGGCGGCTGACAAAGCAATAAAATTCCATCATGCCTGGTGGCATCTTGTAGGGCAGCAACAAACTGTCTCCACTTTGGTCCTTGGTCGGCGGCTGACAAAGCAATAAAATTCCATCATGCCTGGTGGCATCTTGTAGGGCAGCAACACACTGTCTCCACTTTGCTTAGTCTGCAGCCATCTTTCGTGTGGTGCCCCAGCTCTAGTTCATGCCCAGCATCACTGCCTCCAAAGTTCTCCACCAGGTGGCTTTTGGTTGGCCTTGCTTTCACTTTCCTTTTGGAGTCTATTACACACAGCAGCTCTGGTGATGGTGTCAGGGTCTCTGGTGATGGTGTCAAGGTCTCCTCTGAGGATATGACCAACCCAATTCCAGCGTCTACCCACTATAATGATGCGTAAGTCTACTTGATGGCTCCAAGTTAGCAGTTTTTGGTTGGTGATGGTGTTCGGTCAGAAAATTTGAAGAATTTTCCTTAAGTAGATTGTGTGGAAAGAGGACATTTTGGACATCAAAACAAGTAGTTGAATTAACTCAACTCAGTCATCTATGACAGAAGAAGGTCCTCTCTTAAAAGACGTAGTGGTTTCCCCATTTTGGATGCATGGAAATACCTGTCCCTTTCAGTTCTCATATAGTTTTAAAGTTCAAGGGTCGGTCGTTCCAACTTAAAAAAAAATATGGCCATGTTATAGGTTGCTGTAAAGGACATTGAATGAGGATTAATAAAATATGAAATTGGGACAAAACAGAACCAATAAATTAGTTCAAACATAGTGAACCCTCAAAAACTAGCCTCCATTCATGAGCACGTGGGAGAATCAGCTCAGAATACTGGCCTTTTGTCCTTTTTTTTTTGCGTCCAGGAAAACACATGGAGAAGGGAACTGGAGGTAGACATAAAAGGGATAACAGATAAAAACAATGCAAAAACCTTGAACGGATGGCACAGGGAAAGATGTCACAGGGAAAGATGACACAGGGAAAGATGTCACAGGGAAAGATGTCACAGGGAAAGATGTCACAGGGAAAGATGTCACAGGGAAAGATGTCACAGGGAAAGAAGGAGAGCATGAAACTGTTGAAGACCTATGCTCCATAAGTGATTGCATCTTTAAACTGTTGGGGTTGCCCATGAGGCCTAAATACTGTAGTTCTGTGGGTGTTGTGAGAGGGACCTCAGCCAATGATGCACTTTTTTTTGGGGTGGGAGGGCGGGCACAAAATTGGCTGTGTGTCCTTTCATGAATTACTTTCACAGCAAGGTGATGGCGCCATGAGGATGGTCCTTGGTTTGATTCCTGGTAAGCCAATCACTTATATTTCTTTTCTGTTGTCTGGTGTCCTCCAACGGGTGCCTGTTATTGACTTATATTTATTTATATACTCCATGTGGTATAGAAGGGTTATAGTGATAATGATGAATGTCTTTTTTTAAATCGTTAAAATATGCTTAATATTTAGTTTGTTTTTAAAATTAGTGTATTATATCAGATGTAACTCTTAAAATTATTGCAGAAATAAACAACTGAGAAAGGATGTACTAAAAACATGAACAATTTATTTTCAGATCAAATGTTACCTTAAACAAAACTACATGACCATATCAAGTCAATAACTGTAATCTATCCAAACAGGTGAACACGGAAAATAGAGTAAACCGTAGAAACATGATGGAAAATATTTAAACAAATTGTCTCTTTAATCAGCTCCAATAATATAACGATACATACAGATGACTCTTACATTTTTCATGCATACAAAAGACTCGTACATATCTCAAGTGACTAAGTCAGCTACATACAATAAACTGCCACACTATTTTCAATAATGCGACCAGATATAAACACGGAGATTAACTGTTGCCACGCTCTATTTCAGCATCATTGTTGTTATTGTGAATAGCCTTTTCTCTGGGACTTATTCTCTCTGGCATTTCCATCTCTTTTGGATCTTTCTAGAAAAATGTTGTTTTATAAATTCTAAACATTCTCTTTATGTTGTAAAACCATGTTTTTATCTGCCTTCCTCCATCTATTTTGATTCACAATCTCTGCCTCTATATTACGTGCCCCAAATCTTCCACATCTGATTTGGGTTTGTTTTAATTAGATACAGGCATGGAGGGGATAAAGGAAACAGGGAAAATCCTTAAATGGACAGGAGAGGAGAGGACAGGACAGGAGAGGACAGGACAGGAGAGGAGAGGATAGGACAGGACAGAACAGGAGAGGACAGGACAGGACAGGAGATGAAGGCTTCGCATGCGTCTGCTGAAGGCCTGTGCTTCATGGGGAGCTGAAAGGTGATGAATAGTTTGATATTTGATATTCGATGTGTGATGTTCGATGTGTGATATTTGATGTGTGATGTTTGATATTTGATGTGTGATATTTCATGTGTGCTATTTCATGTGTGCTATTTGATGTGTGATGTTTGATGTGTGATATTTGATGTGTGATATTTGATGTGTGATATGTGATGTGTGATATTTTGTCACTGTCTTTTATTTCACTGAATACATTCTTTTCACAATCTGCCAACGTGTGCATTTATTAGATTTACAGGTAGATATCATTTCCGTTCAGACGACTCTGCAGGCATGGAAGGAAGCTATACTGATAATTATACCAAAGAAAGACAAGGACCTGAAAGAACCCAATGGTTACAGACCAATCAGCCTACTAAGCTGTGTAGGAATACTGATAGAGCGTTTGATTAATACCAGTATCATCTGGCACCTGGAAAACAAACACCTATTAACCCCTCAACAAGCAGGATTCAGACAACACAGATGCACTGAAGATCAGATCACATATATAGCTCATGAAATCGAAGATGCCTTCCAAGAAAAAAACACACACTAGTGGTTAAGGTAGGTTTAGAAAAAGCTTTTGATAAAGTATGGAAAGAGGGATTGAAAGTCAAACTGCATAGAAGTGGTGTGTGTGGGCAAATGTACAGATGGATTGGCCACTACCTTCAGAATAGAACCACCAGAGGAGTACAGCTACAAGGACAGACTTGTAAAAAGTTTATATTAGAGCAGGGGTCCCGCAAGGGGGAGTCCTGTCACCTACTCTGTCCCTTGCATACATAAATGACATAAAAGAAAATATTCCAAAAATAACGCACGCCTCCTTTGCAGATGAATTAGCCTTGTGGATCTCTTTAACTACTATATAACTACTGCA
This sequence comes from Oreohelix idahoensis, assembly GCA_024509875.1. NCBI lineage: Eukaryota > Metazoa > Mollusca > Gastropoda > Stylommatophora > Oreohelicidae > Oreohelix > Oreohelix idahoensis. The sequence continues at coordinate 421,209 of JAMPIV010006857.1, forward strand.
AACATGGCTCATGAAGATAAATGAAGGGAAAATGTACACAGTTTTTTTCCCTCTCGCTTAAACCACAGAGCTCCAAACTAGTGCTAAACAGAGAAAATCTATATTTAAATGAAAATCCAAACTACCTAGACATTACTTTTGATCGCCGTCTGACTTGGAAAACACAAGTTGACAGAAATCAAACGAGAGCAAGGCAAAGAATGGCAATAGTGAAAAAACTTGGGGTGCAGATGAGAGTGCTAAAGACGTTATACACAGGGCGAGTGAGACCAGTCCTAGAGTATGGCACTGCAGCATGGGCAACAGCAGCTAAGTCAAACTTTGATAAAATCAGCAGACTCCAAAATCAAGCAATGAGAATTATAATGGGCAGCATGAAGACAACACCTACGAGGCGTGTTCAAATGAAACCCGCCCGTGCTGCGCCAAGTGAACATTTGTAGGAGGAGCATGATGACGTCACATCTGACGTAATAAGCACATACGCATGTACAAGTGTGTAAGAGTTCATTCTCCTAGTATTCATTGTTTGTGCTGCAGACCGTTAAAATAATGGCCGGTGTGATACGGAATCCGTCCAAGGTCGATCAGCGAGCGGTGATTCAGTTCCTAACAGCCGAAGGATGTCGACCAGTCGACATTCATAGCCGAATGAAAGCAGTGTATGGTGACAAAAGTGTGTCTAAGACTACAGTGAAAGACTGGGCACGAATGTTTCGAGAAGGACGTCAGTTAACGAAAGATCTTCCGCGGCCAGGTCAGGTGCATATTGTTGCGACAGAAGAAGCCATCGCCAAGATTGATGCAGCAATACGGGTGGACCGTCGTCGGAGCTTACGTTCGCTAGCAGAGGAATTCGCTGTGTCTCTTGGGACAGTTCAAATGGTGGTTAGGAAGAAACTGAAGTATCGAAAGGTGTGTTCACAATGGGTCCCACGGATGCTGACTGATCACCATAAGGAAGAACGCATGGGGTGGAGTTTGAACCACCTGCTGCGTACGAAGAGGAGGGTGATGCATTTCTGTTGCGCATAGTGGCAGGCGATGAGTCGTGGTGCCACCACTTTGAGCCGTGTAGCAAAACAGCGAGCATGCAATGGAAACATCCCGGATCACCAAAACCCAAAAAATTCAAGTCACAGATTTCCGCCGGTAAGGTTATGCTGCCCGCATTTTTTGATCATGAAGGGCTTCTATTGGTAGACTTTAAAGAGCCTGGCGTGAACATCAATGCCATCCGCTACAAAGACACACTAGACAACCTGCATACAGCCATCAAGAATAAACGACCCGGCATGCTTTCACGTGGTGTGATTCTGTTGCACGACAATGCTCGTCCACATGTTGCGAACATTGTGCAGGAAGCGTTAGCAAGGAAAAGGTGGGAAGTTCTGCCACACCCAGCGTACAGCCCCGATCTGTCACCATGTGACTTTAATTTGTTCGGACCCTTAAAAAAATCTCTAAAACAGCGGTTCCCAACCTTTTTTCACTTGCATACCCCTTTGCAGCCCATTTCTATAAATTGTTCCCCTAATATTAGCAAAATATTTGAAATTAATATAGTTGCTGTTATTCAAAATTTATGGATTATAACCAGAAATAAAGGGGCCAACCACGGGATTAAAAAACAATGTAATAAAAAGGTGAATAAACAGTGCATATACTTTTACATTAAAAAAATCAGAAGTTACAATAAAAATTAACACATTTAATTTATTAATAATAATAATAAAAACGTTGTTATTGTTATTGAAATCACTTTTTATAACACACGTCACGTGACCATGACAAATGTTCAGTGCGATCCTTGAGCTTGTTTTGAGGCACATAGTGTTTTTTAAATCAGGTTCAAGTGATGTAAGATACAGTCTCAATTCTGGACCTGCATTCAGTTTACTACGGTATTTATTTTTTATAAAGGTATAAGAAGAGAAAGCCCTCTCCACCAGCTCAGTATTTGTAAATGGCAACAGAAACTTAAGCGCCTTGTCGGTCAGCTGTTCATATTCTCTGCTGATGTCTCCCCAAAAGTTAATAAGGAATTTTCCTTTGAATTCAGCTATTAAAGTAGTATCAGTCGAAAGTTCAATCAACTTCTCTTTTTCGTTGATTGATAATGTGGCTGCTTGGAAATATTCTTCTTCAAAGGGATTTACAATCCAGTAGTTCTCTTTTCCAGGTTTCGGAAAGTACTTCTCGAAAGATGATTTTAGCCCTTTCAAGTGTTCAATTATTTTCTCGCTCATTTCCTGGGAGAGGTGCAGCTCGTTCTCAGATAGGAAATTGTGCAGAGTTTCAAATACCTCAGGCTGGCCTTTTTTAATATACGACCTCCAAAAATCTTATTTTTTAATCATAGATTCGATTTTGTCTGAAACATTGAAGATCGTTACCGAGCTATTCTGAAGTGCCAAATTTAGTTTGTTTATTTGTAGGAAAATATCCGATAAGTATGCAAGACTCTGAAGCCAATCACAGTCGTGTAACTTTGAAGTAAGTTGGAAAGGATGGTCTTCAAAAAAAAGTTGGACTTCATGTCTAAGTTCGAACAGCCAGGTAAGGACTTTACCACGAGAGAGCCACCTTACTTGTGTATGAAGGAGCAGGGTAGAATGAAGACTATTCATCTCTTCACACAGTGCTTTGAAAAGCCTCGAGTTTGTGGACTTTGACTTTATAAAATTAACCACTTTCACAGCTTCATCAAGAACGACTTTTAATTCCCCAGGGAGGCGGTTAGATGCAAGGCTTTGCCTGTGGATGCAGCAGTGGCTCCAGGTTATATTGGGGGCTACCTTCGTGACACGAGCGCGAAGACCGGAGTAGCAACCTGACATAGACTTGGCTCCGCCAGTGCATAGTCCACAACAATTAGACCAATTAATGTCCTTTTCTTTGAAATAAGAATCAATAGCAGCAGAGCTCTTGAAATATGGAGGACCAGATATAGTAAAAATCATGACAACAATTTGCCAGAAGATATGGAGTACAAAAAAATGGCCAAAAGAATGGACGCAGTCATTAGTAATACCGCTTCCAAAGAAAGGAAATCTAAAAATGTGCAAGAACTACAGAACCATTAGCCTTATTAGTCATCCAAGTAAGGTGATGTTAAGGATACTTTTGAACAGAATAAAACAGAAATCAGAAGAAATCTTGTCAGAGGAACAGGCTGGCTTTAGACCAAAAAGAAGTACCTCAGAACAAATCTTCAATATTAGAGTACTTATCGAAAAACATCTCCAACATCAACACGATTTATACCATAACTTCATCGATTTCACAAAAGCCTTCGATCGAGTCTGGCATGAAGGCTTATGACAAGTAATGAGAAAATTCAATTTTGATACCAACATCATAGATATCATTGAAGCACTATACAAGGACGCAAGCAGTGCTGTTTTTTGCAAGCAACGACATTGGAGAATTTTTCAAAACAACTGTAGGAGTTCGGCAGGGATGTATCCTGTCCCCAGTGCTCTTTAATATTTATCTAGAACATATTATGCAGGAGGCTCTCTACGATTATAAATCAACCATATCGATTGGAGGCCGACCTCTGTGCAACCTACGTTTTGCTGATGATATTGATCTGATAGCTGGATCAGAATCAGAACTTCAAGACCTTACCTCTAGACTGGAGAAAGTAACAAGAACGTATGGGATGGAAATTAATATAGAAAAAAGCAAGATATTGGTGAATAGCCATAAGAAACATGTTCCGACCAACATTACGTTAAATGGACAAACGTTAGAAGAAGTTAACACCTTTAAATATCTCGGGTCCACTATATGTAGTGATGGAAGATCAAGTAAAGAAATCAAGACAAGACTTGAGATGGCCTCAGCTGCCATGACAAAGTTGAATGTGATCTGGAAAAGTAACATCAGTTTTCCTGTGAAGATCAAATTATACAAATCACTTGTATTATCTATTCTCTTGTATGGGTGTGAGAGCTGGACACTCACTGCAGATACGGAGCGAAGGATTCAGGCTTTCGAGCATAAATGTTATAGAAGAATTTTGCGCATTTGCTATAAAGAGCACAAAACAAATGTCTATGTTAGAGAGAAGATAAACACCTATGCAGGCCACCAAGAACCACTTTTGTCAATAGTGAAACATCGAAAGCTTGCCTGGTTTGGGCATGTAACTCGTCATGACTCCCTTTCGAAAACGATCCTTCAGGGGACAGTCGAAGGTAAACGGAGAAGAGGAAGGCAAAGAAAATCCTGGGCTGATAACATCAAAGAATGGGCAGGACACGGTTTTTCCACACTTGTACGCATTGCTGAGGATAGAGAGCAGTGGAGGACCCTGTCTGCTGATGCTTCCACCATGGCACCCCTACGACCCATGACGGGTTACGGGCTGAGATGAGATGATGAGCATGAAATATATCCTCACCTCTTGTAAGCCCTGACAGAGGATGACAAAGCAAAAGGTTTTCTTCAACTTCATTGCTTTTCAAATACCTCACAATAACAAGCAAAACAGCGAAATTAGCAATATCTGTTCTTTCGTCAACTTGAATAGCAAAGAATTTACTATTTTTAATTCTACTTATTATTGTCGCTTCAACATCGTCAGACATATCCTGCATTCTTCGAGAAATTGTATTTTTCGAAAGAGGGATAGCGTTCATTTTGCGAACATGTTCCTCTCTGAGCATGCACAGAACGGCATCTTTTATACAAGGAGAAATTAAATTCTCAGCTATAGTATGATTTTTACCACATTTAGCAATACGATAACTAAGACGGTAGGAGGCTTCAACCGCATTTTCGTTATCTTTGTTAGCTGACTACAAGTACGATGTCACATTCTGTTGTTTCGATAGGCGCTGAAAAAAAATTGAGTTTCTTGTTTTCATAACTGGGGTATTTTGTTTGTAAATGCCGCAAGAGTAACGAAGGTTTCATGCTACCATTGGATAATACTTCCAGACACACTACACAGTGGGGCTTAGCACAGTCCTCATCTCCTATAAACGAAAACCCGTACTTTATGTATTCGTCACTTATTTTCTCTTTTTAGCTCTATGTAAAACTGAAGATCGTGTCTTTTTACTATCCTGCACCAAAGTATTAGGCATGTCCTGAGAAGTACTTGGCGATTGATCACATTCCACATTATGTTTCAGCTTTTTTACTGTGCCTGTTTTCAACCACTGATCCATATCTGATAATACACGAATTGAACAATTAATCACTTTAAGTTAAGTTAAAACAATGACAAAAACTACTGTATATAGAAACACTGTCTCACGTTTGTAAAATTTGGGTCAAGAATCGACACTATTACTTCCGGGACGTTAGACGTTCATAGATAGTGTGGAAGATCAAACAAGTCATATTTTTGATGAAATATTCAGCGGCACAACTGTAATCCCATAGTCATCATAATGAAGACTATTGTGTAAAAATATTGAATTGTGGTCACACGAAACACCATAGATTTTCACACACGCCAGTCCCAATATAACCGACTAGGTTGAACGGAACGCGCCTCGTCAAAACGAGGCAAAAGTTTTACATTAAAAAAAAAAAAATTTCACAACTTTTGACTAGTCTTTTACACTGTTGACATATGTATCTTTTTTCCGCCATTACTCAATTTTTTTCGCGTACCCCTGAATGTCCTGTCGCTTACCCCCAGGGGTACGCGTACCACAGGTTGGGAATCGCTGCTCTAAAGGGACAACGATTCGACTCCGATGCAGACGTCAGGGCCTCGGTGACCAAATGGTCAATTTCAATAAGCAACCAAAGTCATTTTTCTCGGACGGCATCCGCCGTCTACCCAAGCAGTGGGATGCGTGTCTGAATGCCTATGGTGACTATTTCTAAAGAACACCAGTGAGTACTTGCTTCATAACAATTGCTGTATTTAATTCTACTACTCCTGCTGATGTACCTTACATATATTTGTTATAAAGCCACTGGGACGGGTTTCATTTGAACACGCCTCGTATAAAGGAACTCAAAAAGATTACATGCCTCCAGTCAATGGAGGATAGAAGAGACAGCAGGGCTCAGCAACAAGCTGAAAAATTCAAGAGACTAATAGACCATCCAATTTGCCATAGAATAAATGCTCTTAGAAGGCAAAGACTCAAACGAAGCAACTTTGTAGAATCAACCAAACCACAGATGAGAGCAGTTTCCATAAATGCAATATCAGCTATTAAACCCACCTACACTGCACACAAGCTTCCAGTTTGGAAACAAAATTGTTTCTCTGAAATGATAGAAAACATTCCTGGAATTGAAAGAAAAAAGAGCCAGACTTCAACAGATAAAATCCACAGAGAAACATTACCCACCTGGACCCATGCATACACAGATGGATCAGCAACAAATGCAACACAAAATGGAGGTATCTTTCTGACCTTAAGCACCGTTGCACACAAAAACTGTCAGTGGCAACAGGAAAATTCTCAAGTAACTTCAAAGCAGAGGCAGAGGCCTTGAAAACTGCAGCAGAAGATACAATGGATGGGTATGAAAAAAAATCGAAAAAAGGTGATTCGTCTTACGAGGACAAAAGACAAAGAAAGTAGTCTACGTTACGGCCACAAGGCCTTCGTCAGGAAAAGAAAGAAAGTGAAGGCTAGATAGGAGACATAAGAACTTAAAGAAATATAAAAATAAAACCTAGGTACTTCCCTGAAGGCGAAGCAGAAGATACAATGACAGAGGAAAGCACAGAGAGACAAGTTGCTTTCTTTACCAATGCACAGTCAGCAATTGCAGCATTGAAAAGCCAAAATAATACAGACCTGGATGACCTCAGAATAGTGCTCCACAAACTATGTCAATGATTCAGAAGTGTTGTGATCCAACAGATCCCGTCTCACTGTAACATCCCCAGCAATGAAGAGGCTGACAGACTGGCAAAGGAAGGTGAAATCTACCTCAGCCTGATGCAAGCGTAACTTTCGAGGAGGCGAAGAGTTTTATCAGAATCAGATACAGAAACAAATGGGATGTAGAGCATCCAGGTCACACACAAAATGAAGCATACTACCAGCTCAACACAAGAGAACAAGTGATAATCTTCAGACTCCACAATGGCCACAACAGATTGAGATACCATATTAACTGTGGCACTGATAAAATGACTGCTGAACATCTGCTTCAAAGTTGCCCAACATATGCGGAACAGAGAAAGCGCATATGGCCGACGCCAGTACCATTCGTGGAAAAGCTCTACTGAGATTCAAATAGCCTCAAACTGACAACTGCTTTCTTTGAAAACATTCAAGTGGACGTCTGAGAATGTACAACAAAGAAGAAGAAGACGACTCTGTTGAAAGTCAGAAATCACTATGTACTGTATTATAATAATAATAGCCCCTTCAGTCATAACTGACCATGGGAATGCATCCCTGAGGTGACAGCGCTCAGCTGCTTATTTTCCAGGTGTTCTTTTTGACGTTTTCTCCTCTCTTCTGTCTTGCCATGAGAGTTTCTTTTCGCCCAATCTGAGGTGGTGCTGTAAAGTGCATCGCCACTTGGTGCGATCGGCAGCTTCATCCTCCCAGGTTGCTGGATTTATGTCCAGTGCCCTCATGTCTCTCTTGCACACATCTTTGAACCTCAGCTGTGGTAGTCCAACTGTTCTTTTGCCATCTGCCAGTTGTCTATAGAAGATATCTTTCGAGATGCGACCATCTTTCATGCGGTGGACATGGCCACGTTATTGTAGTCTGCACTCTCTAAGCAGTGTATACATGCTTTGAAGGCCAGCATGTGACAACACCACGACATCAGTCACTTTGTCCTTCCACGAAATACCGAGGATGTGGCGTAGACACAGAAGATGGAAAGTATTGAGCTTTCTTTCTTGCTTAGCATAGGTTGTCCATGTTTCGCTGCCATACAGAAGTGTGCTGGTGACGCAGGTGTTATATACTGTATTAACTGTAAGGATATGTTAACAAGCCACATATGTGAATGCTAAAATATGTGTGTTTGTTTTATTATATATTTAAACAAATTGTACTCTTTGTTTATAGTGAAGTAATACAGCGCACAAACTGTAACATAAAATTACTGTCCTGTACAGTCCTGAACTGTAATATGTAATAAAACATAAGTTACAGTACTTCTGGGATGACCAAAGTAAGTACAAGGAGTCATAAGTTGCATACATCATTAAGCCGTGGACAATCTACATTTTTATTCAGTTTCGCATGAGACTCGTTTTAATTAGAACAGTGTTAGTTTGTTCCTCATTCAAAAATGAATTTTTTTTTAAAAGTCACTGGGTGGCTTCAGTTCACCAACCTTTAGGTTAAAGGCCAAATGTTTGAATTTTCCACCACATAGCCACTTGTAATAATTAGTAGGCAATTGTACATTACCTTCAATGTCCTCATACATTTTTCATATGTATTCTTAAATGTTTTGTGGTCATCTTTTGTGTCCATGAGAGCTTAAATGCCTGAGTGTTCTACAGTTCTTAATTTTCTGCTCAGTACAATCTTTCTTTGTGGCCCTCTATCTCTCTTGCTCTCAAGTTTGCTTGCTGTCACAACATGCCCTAACTTGTTAATTTTCAAAACAAGTAGACTTATCACTTCTTGAATTCACAAGACTGGTCCAACAGATCTCTGCTCCTGTGGCACCAGCTCCATGACTGCTGAACATCTGCTCCAGTCCTGCCCAATTTACAGCAGTGAACAAAGGGGCATATGGCAACCACCCATGTCTTTCAACGAAAAACTGTTTGAACATGTCAGGAACCTTGAGCTGACTACTGCCTTTATTAGAGTCATTAGTGTAGAAGTTTGAGGGCAAACGAAGAAGAAGTATTCACAACTCTTCTAGAAAATGAAAACTCTGTGACCAACAGTGGCATGTTCCCTCTATCTTTTTTTTATTTGGTTGTGAAAAATGTTATGGCCATGACTGACTTCATTAAAATAGTATTAGTTCTTTGTAACAATGGACAGGCATGCTTAAACAATAAAATCAACACAGTCATTATACTTTCAGGTGGCACTTACAGGCAGGTAAAGTAAACCATTTACCTAGGACAGCTAAATCTATTTGTACTGCATAAAACAGGTTTCAAGTCAATAATACAATCACTCAGTATAAAATCCTGTGTCTGTCTTATGTATTTCACATCAGTTTCTTCAGATTAGTGCAAAGGAAAATAGTCAACTGTTGAACTTCTTTGTTTTTCATTGAATTTCCTTTGCAATCACTGACAGCTGTGAAACTACTCTCTACTCCAAAACAAAATTCATTTTAAAATCAATGAACAAAATGGTATATTCTGTCTATGTTATTCTACCAAGTAATTTTTCAGTCTTAGCCACTCCATCGAGTAATTTTTCAGTCTAAGCCACCCCACTGGGCAATCCTAAGTCTGTCATACCTTTAAATTCTAAGTAATCTTCAGAATACACCACTCACAGCGATCTATATTCCCAGCTTCATTTAAAGTAATTCCACAAGTAATCTTCATTCAAAATCACCACACCAGCAGACTGTCATACTAAATTCACTCTACTAAGAAATCTTCACTGAAGACATATTACCAAGCAATCTTTATTCTAAGCCAGTCCACCAAATAACTGTCATTAAAAGCTACCCCACCAAGTAATCATCATTCTGTGTCACTGAAACAAGGAAACATCTTCAAAGAAAACATCTCAGGTTGCAATTAATCATCATCCTCATCTTCCTTATTGTGTTGTAGACCACCAAAAACTTCTGATGGCACTGACTGTTGCTGGACTTCCAGTTCTGTTTGGCAAGGAAAGAAAAGACAATTTACTGGAGAATTCATAAAGAACATTTATCAGGGGGTAGATGGGCTGAATTTGTCTATGCTACTTTTTATATTATTCCATAATACATCATCATCATCATCAAGGAGGCTCAACAAACTCATGTCAAATCCTCCTGTCCTGTGCCATCAATTCCAGGTTTTCCTCATTCCTTTCATTTCTGCCTCCAGTTTTCTTCTCCATGTATTTGCCAGTCTCCCTCTCTTACCCTGAGGATTCCAGAACAAGAACTACCTTGTAATGCTATCAACAGGTTTCCTCAATGTGTGTCCTATCCATCTCCATCGTCTTCTTCTCATCTCTTGTTTCACTGGCACTTGTCTGGTTCTTGTCATCAGTTCCACATTGGTAATCTTGTCTTCCACATTGGTAATCTTGTCTTACCATTTTAATTTATAATACAGCTCAGTGTTAAAAAAAAAAAAAAAACACACACACACACCTGAGATGTGCTTTTGCAAGACGTAATATCTGCAATAAACATCTGCTAATGTATGTAGTATGATCTGTCCATAACCACTGTATTGTATGAAAACAAATTATGAAGGAAACCTAGGCCCGTGTGTGATAAATTAATAAACAAATATAGGTACACAGCAGGCACTCATAGACAGAAAGGACAATACCAGACAACAGAAGAGAAAAATAAGTGATAGGCTCAGAGAAATCGAACCAGGAACCATCCAAAAGGCGCCATCGCCTTGCTGCAAGGGTAAATCATAAGAGAACACACAGCCACTTAAGCACCCCAAAAAAGTGTCTAGTTTATGAATAAAGATTTCATGTGAGATAAGCTATAAGAAAAATGTTTACTGTATGCACTAAGCATCATGTGTAAGTCTTTCAACATTAAAAGCTCTAGTTAATTTATGTGATATAGCTGATCTTTACCTTCAACTTCCTCATCTTCATCATCATCATCTTCATCATCATCTATGTTTATTTCCTCAGGATTATTTGTCCTTGTGAGTTCACCCAGCTCTTCTTGTGTGTTGCTACCTCTGTAGGAATAATGCACATAAATGATGAAGGAATAATGCACATAAATGATGAAGGAATAATGCACATAAATGATGAAGGAATAATGTACATAAATGATGAAGGAATAATGCACATAAATAAACTCTGGGTGTTCTATTTACATCACAATAATTAAATGCACCATAAACTCTGCGAACAGGCACATGATTTGGACACATTCAAAGCTGACCCAGCTTAGATACATTCAGGACTTGGCTAGCATGGGAAACTTTCTCTGATCAACATAGTTTAATTAGCAAGTCCATCATCTTGAAAACGTCAGGAAAAATTGCAATGTTCAAATAATTCTTAACTGATCTCTTGTAATGACCAGGCAATTTAGAAAATTTACCATCTAAGACAACAGTAAGCTGTTGGGCATGACACATAATGAATTAATCTGTCAATCAAAAGTAGTTCCCTCCCTCCATTCTCCTTTGGTGGTAGTTAAGTGAATCATTTAAAGAATCATTCATTATTTGCCATTAAGCACATTAAGTCGAGAGAGATATACTTCATTTTATGTTAAATTAAACATTAACAAATTTTACACATTAAACTGTCAACTGGCCAGGCATATGACAGCTGGGTTCCTCACGTGCATACCTTGGTCTCCTATGGCAAGAAGCAAGCGTATAAACACTCTGTTACTGAGGAACACAGCAGATAAGTATCTGAGGTTAGATTGACAGTTATTAACAACGAATGAAGTTTTTTAAAAAAAAAAGGTAAAAAGTAAAGACAGTTCCATACTAGATACTGCCATAGGGAAGTGAAATGTTGGAGACTTGACCTAGACTACGATTCAGCTTTTATGAGGTGCTGTGATTAGTTCCCTTCCTCACTACCTATGCCTCATGGCACAGCCAAGTACCCATTTTTACAGTGTGGTAGACTGGAGCGTGATGTGACCTAGTTTAGAACCTTGCCCCTTTGCTGAAACAGTGAAATCATCAACAAAAACACTGTGACGAAAGTACTGAGATTCTGTCTTTCAAATGGCCCATGTCTTTTTCTCCTTGCATTTTTGTTCACTATTTCTAGGAGGGATTACAGAAAAATCCTTCCCCATGTTTCTTCTCCTTCTATTTATTTACGTTTTTCAGAGAGATTACGGTGGAGTTTCATCTCATCTACATCTATGTTCCTTCTCTATGACTAGTAGTCTTGTTTAGTGTTGGTGTGTAGGGAACTGTTGCATTATTATTCTAGACGAAGGACTTTAGAGCCTAGATCAGATTGGCACCAGTTTTAGTCTTTTTAAAGATATGGCATGCGGTTAGACGTTTTTTTTCGGGATTTTATATATATATATAATTCCAACATTTTTGATTCAATTTTGCAGTATAGGGCTGGGACTAATTCCCGTTTCTTTGTCTAGCAGTACTGGTTGCATCAGTATTGTTTACAATTCTGATTGGCTGAGAGCTAACTGCAGTTGAAATGCAGAGCTCCCATTGGCTTAGAACCACGCCGCGCATATGACGTCATGAAGTCGGCGCGTGGGGGTCTTGATAATAAATACGCCCGAATTTCATAAGTTCGGTCTCTAAAAATTAATTGCCAAGCCGCGTTCCTGATTTAAATTATCGATTGCCTTCAGTGGGAAAATTCGAAATTTGCAGGTAGCGCGGCTTATGAGGGGGCAGAGCGGAAGTTGCAATAACTTCCTCCCGGCAAAAAGATTGGCATCTCAGACGCAGGGTTTGAGATCTTGCCAGAGGAGGACGAAGAAAAGAAAACAAACCCGTTTTTCCAGGCAGGGGAAGACATTTCTCTAGTGGAAATAGCATTCGTGGGAAAATCCATGAGCGCCAAGCTCGTTCTGTTACACACGCAAAATTGGCATGCTGCCAGCATTGTCGTAATTATTTCACCTCGTCCCGGCCATAATAACGCCGAAGGCCTGAACCCATAGGAGGGAGAGGGCAGGTAACTCCAGAGGTGTTTGTAGAAACCAGCAACCTATTCCAATATCCAGAATCCAGTGGGGTTCTTTTTAAACCTGTCATCAGTTCCAGAATGGTGGAGAGAGAGAGGGTGACCATACTCTCCACAGAAGTCGTCGCAGTGTTGTCCCAAGTATAGCAGATGACAGCTGCTGACGTTTTTTTAGACGAGTTAATTGTGTAGCAGTGTGCAAGAGATTTCAGGATAGGCTGTGTAGAACCAGAGTCTGCGCAGAGTTGGTGTAGACACTTCATAGTAGTTCCAGCTGACTGTGCACTTAACATTTAATTTAGAATAGTTTGTGGAAGTGGAGGCTCGACAAGTGCAGTGTGGTTTATTTTTGTCTAATCCAAACTTCTGTCCCCATACAGGTTGCAATTGTGGGAGAAGGGTTGGGGTTGATGCATTTTTAACTGTGCTTGATTTTGTTCCAGGTGTGCATCCTCGCACTTTATGTATGGGACATGCATATGTTTGTTTGTTTATAGGTGTATAATAAACTTGTATAAATTGTAGCTGGCATCAGTCATTTCATTTAAGTACAGTAGCTATATGTTGTCTGTATCTTGGTGTTTGTGAATCTTGATATAACCTTATCCCCTTAGGGTAGCTAGAGGTCGTTGACAACTATAGCACATAAGACGTCCGAAGTGGCGAGGAAAGAATCAACCTCGGTTCTTAACCTCGGAGCCAATAGTGTCAACTGTTCACATTTCACTATCATTTTCTTCTAAATCTATCTTTTCAGTCTTTCTTCTCCCTAGCGTCTTGTCACTATATGTAGACAGTCTCTAGTCTTAAATCCATTTCGTGACAAAGTGGGTGGCGTCGTCCTCGGGATCATCTTTGTTGGGATCAATTCTAGATTCATAGATTGTCTCTGAAGAAAGTTCTGGAAATAGATTTCTAAAAAAAATCCCCTAGACTGAGCTATATTAAGACTGATCCAGCTATAAGTTTTTTCCACAGGTTGTAGTCAGTTTAAATGTTAGTTGTAGTAAGGTTGTTTATGACTTAGAAGTAATTGATGGCTAATCGAATTTTTTTCTTGACAGGAAAGTAAATTCGGGTTTTGGGTAGCTGGATAACTTGAATTTTTTTCAGGTAGTTATTAGTCAGACTTGGTGCTAGTCTGAGTGCGGGTTTTTGCGACAGCATATTCCTAGTAGGTAACAGTAAATTTTTCTTGTTCCTTTTTTGTCATTTCCCCTCGTGATGAGTTACTGCTGATTTGTCAGGTAAGATGGCAGAATTGGTCAAGCTACTTACTGCATGGAAGGACGCAGCTAAAAGCATGGGGATGAATGAGGCCGAGACTAGGGCTTACATTATGAGGGAACAGGACCGGCAGACGGAGAGAGAGAAAAGGGAAGCGGAGAAAGAAGAGAGGGCTCGACTGGCAGAGATGGACCTGCGTAAATTGGAAGCGGAGAAAGAAGAGAAGGCCCGACAGGCAGAGGAGAGAAAAGCAGAGAGGGAAGCATAGGAGAAGATAGCACAGAGGGAAGCACAGGAGAAGATAGCACAGAGAGAAGCACAGGAGAAGATAGCACAGAGGGAAGCCCAAGAGAGGGAGAAGGCAGCAGAGAGACAGCATGAACTTGCCCTGCGTTCACTGGAACTGCAGTACTGATCTTCGGAAGGCAGTTCGGCTAACGGAGATTCTCCCGGAGCAGGGGCGAAAGACACCTCAGGAAACGGAGGGCCCCGGATGGCAGCCAGCAATTTTCCGACGGACCCTTTTCCTAACGGGAATGAGAAAATTGAGGTATTTTTGGAAAAATTTGAAAGGATGGCAAAGGCATATGCGCTGGATGATAGTCTTTGGTGCCTCAAATTATCTCAATCACTAAGAGGACATGCGTATGATGTCTATAGCAAGATGCTAGTGGATGAACAGAATAACGTTGAGGCACTGCGGAACGCCCTGTTACAGCGATTCCAATGGACTCCCCGGAAGTGCCAAACGATGTTTAGGGAAAGTCGACTGGAGAAAGGAGAAAGTTTTCCCCAGTTCGCAGAGAGGCTGAGGAATTACCTCACTCGCTGGAGAGAGTTGTCGGGTTTGGCTAAATCTTTCGAAGGATTGGAAGAATTAGTTCTGTGTGAACAGATAAAGGCCAACATGTCTCCGAACTTAAGGAAGTACCTGGCGGAGCAGGGCGCCCAGCAACTGGACCAGATTATGCTATTTGCTGAAAGGTTCCAGTCGGCACAGGCCGAAGTACTGGGCCAGAAAAGAAAACACCCTGGCCTGCCTGCCCCGGACAAAGGAGCATCTTCATCGCATTCGCCTTCCTCTTCAGCTCACCAGCAGCAAGGGCCGTCTCGAAAGGAGCCCCCTCCCAGTCATAACATGCGCTCCCAGCCGCCTAACAGAACACAGGGGCCGACTTCTCATGAACTCGTCAGGAACCGAGGAGATAATGAGAGATATTGTAGGTTCTGTCGGACTACCTCTCATTGGACAACACGGTGCCCAAACAAACAACCCGCTCATCAGGTGGCTTGTTTAAGGCCTGTGAGGGTGAAACAAGGGAAGAAGTGGAAACCCTTCCAGTCAGAGAAGTTGTTTTCCAACAGCGGACCAGCCGAAGTGAACGGGACGGAGACAACATGTTTATTTGACAGCGGGCTTACATACCCCAGCATAGTCGCCCGACATCTGGTGAAGCCTTGGCAGATGACTAAGGAAAAGGTCAATATTGGTGGAGTTTTAAGGAAAGGGACTTCACAGTGCTTTCCGGTAGCCAATATTGAGGTGAAATGTAAGTTCGTGTCTGGCACCATCAAGGCAGCTGTAACGGCTCAGCCAGCCTATGCCTTCTTTCTCGGCAACCCATATTTAGTTTTGGGGAACCCGCCCACACCGATCCTTGCTGATGCAAGGGGGCCTACTACAGGCCAGTTGAGTGAAAAAGGAGAAGCCCTAATTCATGGAGCCCCGAGCGAGCTCAAACATAGCTGTCGTGCCAAGGAGAGGTGCAACGCCTCTGACGACAGTGATATGTTATTTGCAGAGGCAAATTCGCCCGCCAGCCCTGTTCAGCCAACCGGCCAAACAGTGGTGACGACGCCTCTGATTCCGGAAGTACACTCTTTGTTGTCGGGAATTAGGCCCCCGATGGTATTAGCTCCTTCAAGTGAGGGACATACTGACAAGAGCAGTATTACATATGTCAACGACCAGCGCCATCTTCATAGGGCACAAGATAGCGGTCTGAGCGAGCATATAGTTCCAACCAGCCCTGGAGCCCCATCCGACCAGCACTTTACTCAAACGGAGGAGGACAGTGATCTGAGTATCCGTTTGCCTATAAACGGAGATGGGCCCCACAACTCTAGTATCTCGTTTACAGGAAACGACTCTTGTAACGAGGAGCCTGAAAAATTGGCTATATTTTCCAATTTGTTTCAAGGAACATTGGAACCAGTCACTGAGAGCTTTATCTCAGATTCTCCGCGATCTAACGGGATCTTAAACCGTCAAGTGTCACTGCAGGACACATTCCAACTGACGCCAGTAACTCTCACAAGGGAGGGCAAGGTTGAGAATTTTCTTAGAACCAGAGTTTTAGACGGAGGACTCTCGTGGAACTTTGGGCATCTCACCAAACTTTTCAGGCCAGGAATTAGTGAGAAAAGCTGCCTTATAACTTCGCAAGGAGCTATATTGGAGAGCTCTGTCCCGCTTCAAATTGGTAGGGGAAGAGCGAGTCCAGAACCACTGCCAGGGGCAGATCTTACCTACCTTTCTCCAAAGGTAGAAGCTATTGAGATCAGTGAGGATTCAATAGAAACCCAGCAAGAAATCGGAGGCTCTACACCAGAGGTACCCGAGACGTTGCATCGTTCTCGCACTGTACCAGCGGTCACAAACCCGCAGATGCGCAGCGAGGAAGTCACCATCGCCAGGTCGCCACAGCGCCTGCCGGTCACATCAGCTGACCAGGACAGCCTTTTGACGGTCATAGCAAGGGAAAGTTCAGACCCGCCATTAGACGGCACAGGTCCGAAGAGAGATCAACTCTCCCAACGGAGCATAGGAGCTCATTCTAGGAGAGGAAGAAGGAGGAGACGCAAAAGAGGAAGGTCGAAGAACACTGAATAGGAGGAAGTGCTCACAGACAGCTTGGTAGACAGGAATAAGGGCCAGTGTGAAACACAGAGATTTCAGTAATGAGATCGTTGCTCAATCTTCGAAGGTGGGAGTGATGTGACGAAAGTACTGAGATTCTGTCTTTCAAATGGCCCATGTCTTTTTCTCCTTGCATTTTTGTTCACTATTTCTAGGAGGGATTACAGAAAAATCCTTCCCCATGTTTCTTCTCCTTCTATTTATTTACGTTTTTCAGAGAGATTACGGTGGAGTTTCATCTCATCTACATCTATGTTCCTTCTCTATGACTAGTAGTCTTGTTTAGTGTTGGTGTGTAGGGAACTGTTGCATTATTATTCTAGACGAAGGACTTTAGAGCCTAGATCAGATTGGCACCAGTTTTAGTCTTTTTAAAGATATGGCATGCGGTTAGACTTTTTTTTCGGGATTTTATATATATATATATAATTCCGACATTTTTGATTCAATTTTGCAGTATTAGGGCTGGGACTAATTCCCGTTTCTTTGTCTAGCAGTACTGGTTGCATCAGTATTGTTTACAATTCTGATTGGCTGAGAGCTAACTGCAGTTGAAATGCAGAGCTCCCATTGGCTTAGAACCACGCCGCGCATATGACGTCATGAAGTCGGCGCGTGGGGGTCTTGATAATAAATACGCCCGAATTTCATAAGTTCGGTCTCTAAAAATTAATTGCCAAGCCGCGTTCCTGATTCAAATTATCGATTGCCTTCAGTGGGAAAATTCGAAATTTGCAGGTAGCGCGGCTTTTGAGGGGGCAGAGCGGAAGTTGCAATAACTTCCTCCCGGCAAAAAGATTGGCATCTCAGACGCAGGGTTTGAGATCTTGCCAGAGGAGGACGAAGAAAAGAAAACAAACCCGTTTTTCCAGGCAGGGGAAGACATTTCTCTAGTGGAAATAGCATTCGTGGGAAAATCCATGAGCGCCAAGCTCGTTCTGTAACACACGCAAAATTGGCATGCTGCCAGCGTTGTCGTAATTATTTCACTTCGTCCCGGCCATAATAACGCCGAAGGCCTGAACCCATAGGAGGGAGAGGGCAGGTAACTCCAGAGGTGTTTGTAGAAACCAGCAACCTATTCCAATTTCCAGAATCCAGTGGGGTTCTTTTTAAACCTTAGTCATCAGTTCCAGAATGGCGGAGAGAGAGAGGGTGACCATACTCTCCATAGAAGTCGTCGCAGTGTTGTCCCAAGTATAGCAGATGACAGCTGCTGAAGTTTTTTTAGACGAGTTAATTGTGTAGCAGTGTGCAAGAGATTTCAGGATAGGCTGTGTAGAACCAGAGTCTGCGCAGAGTTGGTGTAGACACTTCATAGTAGTTCCAGCTGACTGTGCACTTAACATTTAATTTAGAATAGTTTGTGGAAGTGGAGGCTCGACAAGTGCAGTGTGGTTTATTTTTGTCTAATCCAAACTTCTGTCCCCATACAGGTTGCAATTGTGGGAGAAGGGTTGGGGTTGATGCATTTTTAACTGTGCTTGATTTTGTTCCAGGTGTGCATCCTCGCACTTTATGTATGGGACATGCATATGTTTGTTTGTTTATAGGTGTATAATAAACTTGTATAAACTGTAGCTGGCATCAGTCATTTCATTTAAGTACAGTAGCTATATGTTGTCTGTATCTTGGTGTTTGTGAATCTTGATATAACTTTATCCCCTTAGGGTAGCTAGAGGTCGTTGACAACTATAGCACATAAGACGTCCGAAGTGGCGAGGAAAGAATCAACCTCGGTTCTTAACCTCGGAGCCAATAGTGTCAACCGTTCACATTTCACTATCATTTTCTTCTAAATCTATCGTTTCAGTCTTTCTTCTCCCTAGTGTCTTGTCACTATATGTAGACAGTCTCTAGTCCTAAATCCATTTCGTGACAAACACCTAGTTTTGAACCCAGATTTAGTATATGCATCAACACTAAAAGGCAACAGAAATCATACCTGACAAACAACAACTTCTTCTCAGCTTGTGCCTTCTCCTGGAGAGATTCTTGGGCTAACTGTCTGGCTCTTGCTTCCAGCTGCTGCATTTCATCTCCCTCTTCTGCTGACCAGACAAAACAGGCAACATTGTGTTACTACTGTTAACGACATCTGTATGTGAACATAGTATCTTCTGCTGACCAGACAAACCAGGCAACAATGGGTCAGCCCTATTAACCATCAGACATCTATATTTAAACATAGCAGCTTTTGCTGGAAACATTTGAGATTTTGTATTCAACATAATAATTTGTATACAACGTTCTGGCTTGGGGCTGGCAAACTCATCATTTAAAGCAAACTGCTACAGTAACTACCTCTATAACAGCATGTGAGTGCTTCATGTAGGCTTCTTACAAGGGGACTAGTAGCAGTGGTGGCTCTATGCTCCAAGTGGAGCACAAAGGAACACACATGACCTTGAATGAATGTCCTTGCAGTATTTCTGACTGAGATTTACCAGAGTGACAAAGACACATGACTATGAATGAATGTCCTTGAAGCATTTCTGACTGAGATTTACCACAGTGACAAACACACATGACTATGAATGAATGTCCTGGCAGTATTTCTGAGATTTACCAGTGACAAACACACATGACTATGAATGAATGTCCTGGCAGTATTTCTTAGATTTACCAGTGACAAAAACACATGACTATGAATGAATGTCCTGGCAGTATTTCTGAGATTTACCAGTGACAAAAACACATGACTATGAATGAATGTCCTTGCAGCATTTCTGACTGAGATTTACCAGAGTAACAAAGGTGATTTTCATTTTACAGCTCATATTATTTGTCAAATGTTTAAATGTATTGTGATTAGCTCTCACTTTCTTTTTTTATTGCTTTTTGTGAGTTTTATTCCTGACAAAGACCTTGTGACTGTAACACTGGCCACTTCTTTATCAATTGTCCTAACAAGACTTTTTCTTCAAGAACAATGCCTTGTGGCGTAGGTGATCACGTCTCTCCACAACTTCCTGTCTCCAGTATTGTTGTTTATCCATTCTGTTGTCAACTTCTTTCCCAAAAGAGATCAAATGGTAATTTTCAGACTGGCTGCTGACTTAAATAACAAGGCAGTCCTTTGTTTTGGAATTCCAGGGTAAGAGAAACAAAATAAGTCTGAATAAACAATCAGTGAAAGGAACTGGAGACAGACATCAAAGGGGTAATGACAGGGACAGACCTTGAATGGATAGCACAAGACAGGAAGGGTTGGCATGAACTCGTTGAATGCCTATGTATGTATTTTCTTATTTGATCTTACTTTCCATCTGCTGGGAATAACAAGTGTGATCTAGGGATCCCCGCTACACACCTATTGAGACATATTGGGAATACGGTGATAGGCCCGTATTTTCTTGACCATTGGCACACTAGGGGTGATGTGGTCAGCATTACGCCGGCCACCTTAACCTTCCCAGAGTTGTTCTGGTACCCAATTCATGAGGCTGGGTCAACCCCGGAGCCGTTTGCGGTCTAAAAAATCCCACCTCAACTGGGGATCGAACCATGGACCACCGATCTAGGAAGCCAGTGCACTAAACACTGCGCTACCGTGGCTCCCAGGCATATCTAGAGTCCTCCTTATGTTACACTAATTACACCCTCATTGACTCTTGAAATCATCCACACACTTCCAGGGATTCCCCCTGTGGTGAAACTTACTGAAAACCCAGCATCTGCACTAAGCTTAACTCTTTAAGTCCCAATCGACTTTATAAAGCCTCAGCGGTTAGACGCGCTTGACCCAATCGACTTTAAAAAGCCTTTAGTATATGTGCCTCTGTTTGAGACTGTTTCTAATTATAACTACCCACAAACCACCCAAAACGTCATTTCCGACTGCAAGTACATTCTTTTCAATACCGCACATGTTTAAGAGTGAACGTGATTCTGTTTTGAGATATTTATTTTAGATTTTTAAAGCGATTTTTTTAAGCGCATATTTTCTAACAAAAATTGGCCACACCCACTTCTTCGAATGGTAGGCCCAAAAGATTGTAAATTTTTTTTTACTTAGGATTTAATTATAAAATAGTGTTTATACATAGGCCCCTAGTGTTAATGTAGGCTATTTAGAAAAAGTGATCTTTTGTGATTTCATATGGATTTTGTGCTTTCCTATGGATTATGATTATGTGTTTTAATATGGATAATATCTTCAGAAGAGGAGCAGCTCGGCAAGGTAAGAATATATCTATTTCTTTCAAATTTACCTGCTTCTTATTCAGCCTCCATTTTACTTTACATTTTACTAACTAATAAGTTTTATTGATAAATTTAAATTATGCACAAGATGCAGTTACTAACAATTATTCATAAATAAATAATATAATTCCCATCTTTCTGATGTATAAACTGAAATTTCCTCTATTTTACAACAATATGACCTGTTGTTGTAATTTGTGAAATTAACAATCTTCTGAGTGTTTATTGATTAAAAACTGATTGAACTTTGTTAGAATACTTCTGTTTGAGACATTTTTGAAACTTTACACTTGGATATTCTCATGAGGAACAATTGTAGAAGAATTTTAATGAATACTTTTAGTCTAATTTTGCACCGGCTTCTTCTTTTGTCCTCCATTTTACCTTGAATAACTAATCATTTTTCAATGAAAGCTTTTATACTTGTAGCACAAGAGTAAAGTACATCCAATTACCTTCAGTTTCATATACAACAACAAAGTTATTTATGCATATGAACATTTTAAAAAATTATTTCCAAACAACAACAATAAAAACGCACTGGGGTGGCCATTTTTGCTTGGGCCAAACCCACTTTTTTGCTTGGGACTGAAAGAGTTAAGAAGTCACTTGTGCCCCATATGTATATTGTAGCATTGTGCATAGCTTGTGGTCATATAAGGATGACTCCAGATATGCCTCCATGCATGTCAGTGAGGGTGTAATTAGCCTCACAGACAGAGGTTCACTTCCACATCTGTATACTATAGCATTGTGCATAGCTTGTGGTCATATAAGGATGACTCCAGGTATGCCTCCTGCATGTCAGTGAGGGTGTAATTAGCCTCACAGACAGAGGTTCACTTCCACATCTGTATACCATAGCATTGTGCATAGCTTGTGGTCATGTAAGGATGACTCCAGGTATGTTTCCATGTATAACTTTCTGACATATGAAAGAATGGTAGGGGTAAACAAAAGTATAAATTGTACATCTTACTACGACAAGGGGCAAACAAATAAACGTTGTCTTGCATACAAAAGCATTATTACAGTTAGTCATTATCTGCAACAAAATAAATGCATGATCTTACCAAGTGCACTAGCGTCTTGCTTCTTGTTTTGTGCTGCCAACATCTGAGCTGACATGAAGTTGACCTATGACAGACAGAACCAAGTTATAGTTTAGGGAATATTTCCTCTTAAGTCAGGGACAGTAATCATAATATAACAATATAAACAATTTAATAACTGTGTCATGTGAACAAAAACATCAAACTGTAGACTTGTTCCACTAAATAAAAGCATACACAAAAGACAAAAATGGTATTATAATAGTTTCACAAATCATCATCATCAGGTGCCATCTTTACATCAAAGGTCAGCTGCAATGGATCTCCAACATTTTCTGTCTCTTGTCTTGATGGTGCACTCTGACAGACATTTTCTGTCTCTTGTCTTGATGGTGCACTATGACAGACATTTTCTGTCTCTTGTTTTGATGGTGCACTCTGACAGACATTTTCTGTCTCTTGTCTTGATGGTGCACTCTGACAGACATTTTCTGTCTCTTGTCTTGATGGTGCACTCTGACAGACATTTTCTGTCTGTCTTGATGGTGCACTCTGACAGACATTTTCTGTCTCTTGTCTTGATGGTGCACTCTGACAGACATTTTCTGTCTCTTGTCTTGATGGTGCACTCTGACAGACTTTTTCTGTCCATCTCTTGATGTTGTCTTCCCACTTATAGCGATGTCACTGTTAGAGTCTAAACCAGGCCCTTATTCAATATCTGAATCCTATTTGGCCACACCAGTTAGCGTCGTGATCATGTGATAAGTCACTTCTCAGATCCCAAAGCAAACATTGGACTGTTTGGAAAGCCATGGCTATAAAAAAATCCTGAAAAATAATAATATCGATCGATCCTTACAAAAAAATAATTCAGAAAACCAAAGCTTTATATGTACCGGAATTTCTATTTATACCTCAGGTCTTGCTAAATACCGAGATCCCGGCTGCTACTTGGCAATGACCGACAACAGTATTCAGACTTATCAGGTGGGCACTTTCAGGTGTTAAAAACGAGAAAGGGTGCTGAAAGTGACTGATTTTGCAGAAAGCCATGGAAATACCAGTGCTATGCAGGAATTAGGAATCCATGAAAATCTTGTTCAACTTATAAGTGGGTCATTCATTTTGGAAGCTTTTTAAATCCTTACGTCTAGGGGTCGACTTTAATTGGATTGACCTATACTAGAGTATATATATGACATATTAAGTACATATGAATTTCATACATGCATAATTTTTCACCTAAATTAGCTTTTTATAATTGTATTAGAAAATACAGTAATACAGAGATTAGTCTTTTTAAATCACAGAGGTCTCGATTTTGAAAATACAATAATATAAGTATACAGATGGATGGAACAAATCTGAAACAGGTATATGGAAATATCAGACACTACTGAGTTTCCATGGAGACTGTGGTCGTACATGAAAGACAAATCTCTGAAACCCGTGACAACACATGTAGATAAGACCTCACATCTCAATTCTGTGTATAGAAAACATCAATACAATTTTTAAACATCATACCTGCGTGTTGTATGTGGCCTGGACACTTCTCTTTATTCTCAACATCTCACGGACTGTGTCCTCATTGCCATGATTGATTTCAAACTCTTTCCAAGACTCCCAAAACTGGGGAGCCACCTGAAAGCAACAATTTACAGATACTTATCTATTCTGTTGCTGGGCACTGTAGTGAAGTAATGTAATGGTGTCTTGGCATTGGAATGAATAGGCTGTGGGTTCGATTCATGGTCATTACATTTTCTTTGTTTTTTTCTTGTCTTTTTCATTACTTACTGTCTTTAAATGCCTCATTATAGATAATTATTATATTAAAGGAGTTTCCTACCTACAAGTTTTGATACTGCCAACTATGCTGTATTAGATGTTATGTCCATTAAGGCAACACATTTTGATACTGCCCACTATGATGTATTAGGTGTTATGTCCCTAAGGGGACAAGTTTTGGTATTGCCCACTATGCTGCATTAGGTGATATGTCCCTAAGGGGGACAAGTTTTGATACTGCCCACTATGCTGTATTAGATGTTAGGTCCCTATGGGGACAAGTTTTGATACTGCCCACTATGCTGTATTAGATGTTAGCTTTCTAAGGGAACAAGTTTTGATACTGCCCACTATGCTGTATTAGATGTTATGTCCCTATGGGGACAAGTTTTGATACTGCCCACTATGCTGTATTAGATGTTAGGTCCCTATGGGGACAAGTTTTGATACTGCCCACTATGCTGTATTAGAATGAACCACAGTTGGGGATTTGTACGAAGGATGGCCGCCGACCGAGCAAGGTGGAATCAATTTGTTGCTGCCCTACAAGACGCCACCAGGCGTGATGGCCGCTGACTGCTTTGACGGTTGGCGGTTATGGATCAAAGAAGAAGAAGAAGACTATGCTGTATTAGATGTTAGGTCCCTAAGGGGATACATTTTGATACTGCCCGCTATGCTGTCTTTAGATGTTATATCTCTAAGGGGACAAGTTTTGCCTTCAATAAGGCATTGTTGCAGCACGTAGCTCCTGGGGTCTCAGATGTGATAATTTAAAAAAAAAAGCTATTGCTCCCTCAGGCTTTCATTAAAGTGTGGCTGTGTATGAGACTGGCAACCTGATCTAACTTACTTAGTCGTTCCCCTTCTACAGTGTGGTGTAGAGGTTTGGAAGAGAGAGCGCCAGACTATCCTATCGGCTGTCTTCCTCCTGGCCTGGTTCCATTCTAGTCCTCGGTCCTTCAAAGATTGTCTAATGTTGTCCTCCCAGCGGACTTTGGGTCGTCCTGGGGGTCTGGATCCTTGGCTCTTTGTTTCCCATGCTTGTCGTGGTAGCCGGTCTTCTCCCATTCTGCAGACATGGCCAAACCATCTTAGTTGGTACTGTTCTACTTGGGTCTGCAGGGGGTGGGATTTAAGGCCTTGACATATCGTCTGGTTGCGTACCATGTCTCTTCTTGTTACTTCAACCACCTTCCTCAGATACCTCATTTCTGAGCTTTGGATCTGGCTTTTGTGGGTTGTAGTCATTGCCCATGACTCGTATCCATATGTCAAGACTGGGACATAGGGGCAACCTGATCAAGGGAAATAAATGACTACAGAAACCACTGCTGCAGGAGAATGTATCTTGATGCTAGCATGTTGTTGTTATTGTTGTTGATATGAACTCCATGCATGCTAGCATGTTATAAAAGGGCCAGTTGCAGTAGTAGCTCCATACTCTAGAAGGATAGAACAAGCAGATACTTGTAAATGAAAGAAGGCATTGTTTATGTATTGTTTAATACATCACTGAGTGTTGTGAACATTCAAGACCAGGTGTAGTCAGCATAAGAGTTACACGTCATTGTCTCCTTCTGTAAATAAAAGTCTGAGCACTCATAATGAACCCCATCATATATAAACTCATGCCCTACAGTACATCACTAAGCTTGGTTGTTCAATGGTCAGTAATGTCTCAACCTCAAATGGTATAGGTTCTAGATTCACTCATAAGTTTTTTTTTTACATTTTTAATCATTATTTTACAAGGGTCAGTTGCAAAAAAAAAAAACACTGAAATTACTACCAGCCCTTTCAATTCCTTCATGTGTTTTTTTGTTTATCTGAACTTCCTCACAAGACTGTTTGAGCATTCTGAGATTTAAGTTTTGATTTGGTTAAAGCAAACCACATCCATCTCAAATCTTTCCTATTCATAACCTTTTCTGCCCTTCTTTTTATTTATTATACATTTCTCTTTCTCGCACTCTGTTTTGATATAGATGAGTGGGACAACATTAACGTCTGCCTCCAGAAAAATAAGAAACCTAAGAAGAAAAAATCTTACCCTTGGGTCACTAATTTGGGATCCATGGGCATATACAGCTCGAGCCCGATCAATTTCACCTAACTTCTTCTCAAGGTCAGCAAATCGTAGACACATCTCTCTAATCACATCCACATTAAAAAAAAAATACATAAAATAAATGTCACACACATAAAACGCCATAACCTGCAAGAAATAATACAGTGTCATAACATGTTATAATGATGTCATTGTTATATTTAGGTATGGATGGAATGAGTGAGAATATTAAATTGTCATTAAAAACAAAAAAGAGGTGAAATAAAACACAATATTGTGAATGAAACTAGGTATTAGATAGTTTAAAAATAAGAAGTCCCTGAAAAGCTAGGAATGAGAAGAGAAATAACGAATAAGATTAAAGTTAGACAGATATAATATTTTGGTCATATAAAAAGATATTGTCTTGATGAAAACCATACGTGAAGGAAACACTGAAGGCAAACGTACAAAAGGAGGACAGCACTATAAGTGGGAAGATAATATCAAGAGATGGACAGGAAAGATTCTATCAGAGTGCACCATCAAGACAAGAGATGGACAGGAAAGATAATATCAGAGTGCACCATCAAGACAAGAGATGGACAGGAAAGATAATATCAGAGTGCACCATCAAGACAAGAGATGGACAGGAAAGATAATATCAGAGTGCACCATCAAGACAAGAGATGGACAGGAAAGATAATATCAGAGTGCACCATCAAGACAAGAGATGGACAGGAAAGATAATATCAGAGTGCACCATCAAGACAAGAGATGGACAGGAAAGATAATATCAGAGTGCACCATCAAGACAAGAGATGGACAGGAAAGATAATATCAGAGTGCACCATCAAGACAAGAGATGGACAGGAAAGATAATATCAGAGTGCACCATCAAGACAAGAGATGGACAAGAAAGATAATATCAGAGTGCACCATCAAGACAAGAGATGGACAGGAAAGATAATATCAGAGTGCACCATCAAGACAAGAGATGGACAGGAAAGATAATATCAGAGTGCACCATCAAGACAAGAGATGGACAGGAAAGATAATATCAAGAGATGGACAGGAAAGATAATATCAAGAGATGGACAGGAAAGATAATATCAGTGTGCACCATCAAGACAAGAGATGGACAGGAAAGATAATATCAGAGTGCACCATCAAGACAAGAGATGGACAGGAAAGATAATATCAGAGTGCACCATCAAGACAAGAGATGGACAGGAAAGATAATATCAGAGTGCACCATCAAGACAAGAGATGGACAGGAAAGATAATATCAGAGTGCACCATCAAGACAAGAGATGGACAGGAAAGATAATATCAAGAGATGGACAGGAAAGATAATATCAAGAGATGGACAGGAAAGATAATATCAGAGTGCACCATCAAGACAAGAGATGGACAGGAAAGATAATATCAGAGTGCACCATCAAGACAAGAGATGGACAGGAAAGATAATATCAAGAGATGGACAGAAAAGATAATATCAAGAGATGGACAGGAAAGATAATATCAGAGTGCACCATCAAGACAAGAGATGGACAGGAAAGATAATATCAGAGTGCACCATCAAGACAAGAGATGGACAGGAAAGATAATATCAGAGTGCACCATCAAGACAAGAGATGGACAGGAAAGATAATATCAGAGTGCACCATCAAGACAAGAGATGGACAGGAAAGATAATATCAGAGTGCACCATCAAGACAAGAGATGGACAGGAAAGATAATATCAGAGTGCACCACCAAGACAAGAGATGGACAGGAAAGATTCTATCAGAGTGCACCATCAAGACAAGAGATGGACAGGAAAGATTCTATCAGAGTGCACCATCAAGACAAGAGATGGACAGGAAAGATTCTATCAGAGTGCACCATCAAGACAAGAGATGGACAGGAAAGATAATATCAGAGTGCACCATCAAGACAAGAGATGGACAGGAAAGATAATATCAGAGTGCACCATCAAGACAAGAGATGGACAGGAAAGATTCTATCAGAGTGCACCATCAAGACAAGAGATGGACAGGAAAGATTCTATCAGAGTGCACCATCAAGACAAGAGATGGACAGGAAAGATTCTATCAGAGTGCACCATCAAGACAAGAGATGGACAGGAAAGATTCTATCAGAGTGCACCATCAAGACAAGAGATGGACAGGAAAGATTCTATCAGAGTGCACCATCAAGACAAGAGATGGACAGGAAAGATTCTATCAGAGTGCACCATCAAGACAAGAGATGGACAGGAAAGATAATATCAGAGTGCACCATCAAGACAAGAGATGGACAGGAAAGATTCTATCAGAGTGCACCATCAAGACAAGAGATGGACAGGAAAGATTCTATCAGAGTGCACCATCAAGACAAGAGATGGACAGGAAAGATTCTATCAGAGTGCACCATCAAGACAAGAGATGGACAGGAAAGATTCTATCAGAGTGCACCATCAAGACAAGAGATGGACAGGAAAGAGTCTATCAGAGTGCACCATCAAGACAAGAGATGGACAGGAAAGATTCTATCAGAGTGCACCATCAAGATAAGAGATGGACAGGAAAGAGTCTATCCATTAAGACAAGACACAGAAGATACTGGAGATTCAATGCAGCTGACCTTCGATGTGAAGATGGCAGGTAATCAGATCAGATTGGGTAATTAGTAAGCCACAAGGAAAACAAAGCCCCATGCTGACATCACTGTTTTGCATTTAGTCTTACTGTAGTACCTCATATTCATTTGATACCCATTAACTCCCTGTGAAGTATATGGTTCAAAAAGTTCAAACCAAGTCTTCTGATCCTGTGCCATATAGGTTTTCCATATATATTTTTTTCTCTTTTAAGTCTGTCTCTAATTCCCCTCTCCGTCTGTTTTTGGGTCTCCATCTCTTACCCTGGGGATTCCAGAAAAGGCATTGGCTTGTAACGCTTTCAATTAGTTTACCTCAATGTGTGCCATAAACTTCTTCTTATTCTTCCTTGTTCACCTTCAGACTCCTACATTAATGACTCTAATAAAGGCAGTAGTCAGCTCAAGGTTCCTGACATCTTGTTCACCTTCAGACTCCTACATTAATGACTCTAATAAAGGCAGTAGTCAGCTCAAGGTTCCTGACATCTTGTTCACCTTCAGACTCCTACATTAATGACTCTAATAAAGGCAGTAGTCAGCTCAAGGTTCCTGACATCTTGTTCACCTTCAGACTTCTACATTAATGACTCTAATAAAGGCAGTAGTCAGCTCAAGGTTCCTGACATCTTGTTCACCTTCAGACTTCGACATTAATGACTCTAATAAAGGCAGTAGTCAGCTCAAGGTTCCTGACATCTTGTTCACCTTCAGACTTCTACATTAATGACTCTAATAAAGGCAGTAGTCAGCTCAAGGTTCCTGACATCTTGTTCACCTTCAGACTTCTACATTAATGACTCTAATAAAGGCAGTAGTCAGCTCAAGGTTCCTGACATCTTGTTCACCTTCAGACTTCTACATTAATGACTCTAATAAAGGCAGTAGTCAGCTCAAGGTTCCTGACATCTTGTTCACCTTCAGACTTCGACATTAATGACTCTAATAAAGGCAGCAGTCAGCTCAAGGTTCCTGACATCTTGTTCACCTTCAGACTTCTACATTAATGACTCTAATAAAGGCAGTAGTCAGCTCAAGGTTCCTGACATCTTGTTCACCTTCAGACTTCTACATTAATGACTCTAATAAAGGCAGTAGTCAGCTCAAGGTTCCTGACATCTTGTTCACCTTCAGACTTCTACATTAATGACTCTAATAAAGGCAGTAGTCAGCTCAAGGTTCCTGACATCTTGTTCACCTTCAGACTCCTACATTAATGACTCTAATAAAGGCAGTAGTCAGCTCAAGGTTCCTGACATCTTGTTCACCTTCAGGCTTCTACATTAATGACTCTAATAAAGGCAGTAGTCATCTCAAGGTTCCTGACATCTTGTTCACCTTCAGACTTCTACATTAATGACTCTAATAAAGGCAGTAGTCAGCTCAAGGTTCCTGACATCTTGTTCACCTTCAGACTCCTACATTAATGACTCTAATAAAGGCAGTAGTCAGCTCAAGGTTCCTGACATCTTGTTCACCTTCAGACTCCTACATTAATGACTCTAATAAAGGCAGTAGTCAGCTCAAGGTTCCTGACATCTTGTTCACCTTCAGGCTTCGACATTAATGACTCTAATAAAGGCAGTAGTCATCTCAAGGTTCCTGACATCTTGTTCACCTTCAGACTCCTACATTAATGACTCTAATAAAGGCAGTAGTCAGCTCAAGGTTCCTGACATCTTGTTCACCTTCAGACTCCTACATTAATGACTCTAATAAAGGCAGTAGTCAGCTCAAGGTTCCTGACATCTTGTTCACCTTCAGACTCCTACATTAATGACTCTAATAAAGGCAGTAGTCAGCTCAAGGTTCCTGACATCTTGTTCACCTTCAGGCTTCGACATTAATGACTCTAATAAAGGCAGTAGTCATCTCAAGGTTCCTGACATCTTGTTCACCTTCAGACTCCTACATTAATGACTCTAATAAAGGCAGTAGTCAGCTCAAGGTTCCTGACATCTTGTTCACCTTCAGGCTTCTACATTAATGACTCTAATAAAGGCAGTAGTCATCTCAAGGTTCCTGACATCTTGTTCACCTTCAGACTCCTACATTAATGACTCTAATAAAGGCAGTAGTCAGCTCAAGGTTCCTGACATCTTGTTCACCTTCAGACTCCTACATTAATGACTCTAATAAAGGCAGTAGTCAGCTCAAGGTTCCTGACATCTTGTTCACCTTCAGACTTCTACATTAATGACTCTAATAAAGGCAGCAGTCAGCTCAAGGTTCCTGACATCTTGTTCACCTTCAGACTTCTACATTAATGACTCTAATAAAGGCAGTAGTCAGCTCAAGGTTCCTGACATCTTGTTCACCTTCAGACTCCTACATTAATGACTCTAATAAAGGCAGTAGTCAGCTCAAGGTTCCTGACATCTTTTTCACCTTCAGACTCCTACATTAATGACTCTAATAAAGGCAGTAGTCATCTCAAGGTTCCTGACATCTTGTTCACCTTCAGACTTCTACATTAATGACTCTAATAAAGGCAGCAGTCAGCTCAAGGTTCCTGACATCTTGTTCACCTTCAGACTTCTACATTAATGACTCTAATAAAGGCAGTAGTCAGCTCAAGGTTCCTGACATCTTGTTCACCTTCAGACTCCTACATTAATGACTCTAATAAAGGCAGTAGTCAGCTCAAGGTTCCTGACATCTTGTTCACCTTCAGACTTCCACATTAATGACTCTAATAAAGGCAGTAGTCAGTTCAAGGTCCCTGACATCTTGTTCACCTTCAGACTTCCACATTAATGACTCTAATAAAGGCAGTAGTCAGCTCAAGGTTCCTGACACCTTGTTCGTCTTCAGACTTCCACATTAATGACTCTAATATAGGCAGTAGTCAGCTCAAGGTTCCTGACATCTTGTTCACCTTCAGACTCCTACATTAATGACTCTAATAAAGGCAGTAGTCAGCTCAAGGTTCCTGACATCTTGTTCACCTTCAGACTTCGACATTAATGACTCTAATAAAGGCAGTAGTCAGCTCAAGGTTCCTGACATCTTGTTCACCTTCAGACTTCGACATTAATGACTCTAATAAAGGCAGTAGTCAGCTCAAGGTTCCTGACATCTTGTTCACCTTCAGACTTCTACATTAATGACTCTAATAAAGGCAGTAGTCAGCTCAAGGTTCCTGACATCTTGTTCACCTTCAGACTTCTACATTAATGACTCTAATAAAGGCAGCAGTCAGCTCAAGGTTCCTGACATCTTGTTCACCTTCAGACTTCTACATTAATGACTCTAATAAAGGCAGTAGTCAGCTCAAGGTTCCTGACATCTTGTTCACCTTCAGACTTCTACATTAATGACTCTAATAAAGGCAGCAGTCAGCTCAAGGTTCCTGACATCTTGTTCACCTTCAGACTTCTACATTAATGACTCTAATAAAGGCAGTAGTCAGCTCAAGGTTCCTGACATCTTGTTCACCTTCAGACTTCTACATTAATGACTCTAATAAAGGCAGTAGTCAGCTCAAGGTTCCTGACGTCTTGTTCACCTTCAGACTTCTACATTAATGACTCTAATAAAGGCAGCAGTCAGCTCAAGGTTCCTGACATCTTGTTCACCTTCAGACTTCTACATTAATGACTCTAATAAAGGCAGTAGTCAGCTCAAGGTTCCTGACATCTTGTTCACCTTCAGACTTCTACATTAATGACTCTAATAAAGGCAGCAGTCAGCTCAAGGTTCCTGACATCTTGTTCACCTTCAGACTTCTACATTAATGACTCTAATAAAGGCAGTAGTCAGCTCAAGGTTCCTAACATCTTGTTCACCTTCAGACTTCTACATTAATGACTCTAATAAAGCCAGTAGTCAGCTCAAGGTTCCTGACATCTTGTTCACCTTCAGACTTCTACATTAATGACTCTAATAAAGGCAGTAGTCAGCTCAAGGTTCCTGACATCTTGTTCACCTTCAGACTTCTACATTAATGACTCTAATAAAGGCAGTAGTCAGCTCAAGGTTCCTGACATCTTGTTCACCTTCAGACTTCTACATTAATGACTCTAATAAAGGCAGTAGTCAGCTCAAGGTTCCTGACATCTTGTTCACCTTCAGACTTCTACATTAATGACTCTAATAAAGGCAGTAGTCAGCTCAAGGTTCCTGACATCTTGTTCACCTTCAGACTTCTACATTAATGACTCTAATAAAGGCAGTAGTCAGCTCAAGGTTCCTGACATCTTGTTCACCTTCAGACTTCTACATTAATGACTCTAATAAAGGCAGTAGTCAGCTCAAGGTTCCTGACATCTTGTTCACCTTCAGACTTCTACATTAATGACTCTAATAAAGGCAGTAGTCAGCTCAAGGTTCCTGACATCTTGTTCACCTTCAGGCTTCTACATTAATGACTCTAATAAAGGCAGTAGTCAGCTCAAGGTTCCTGACATCTTGTTCACCTTCAGACTTCTACATTAATGACTCTAATAAAGGCAGTAGTCAGCTCAAGGTTCCTGACATCTTGTTCACCTTCAGACTTCTACATTAATGACTCTAATAAAGGCAGCAGTCAGCTCAAGGTTCCTGACATCTTGTTCACCTTCAGACTTCTACATTAATGACTCTAATAAAGGCAGCAGTCAGCTCAAGGTTCCTAACATCTTGTTCACCTTCAGACTTCTACATTAATGACTCTAATAAAGGCAGTAGTCAGCTCAAGGTTCCTGACATCTTGTTCACCTTCAGACTTCTACATTAATGACTCTAATAAAGGCAGCAGTCAGCTCAAGGTTCCTAACATCTTGTTCACCTTCAGACTTCTACATTAATGACTCTAATAAAGCCAGTAGTCAGCTCAAGGTTCCTGACATTTTGTTCACCTTTAGACTTCTACATTAATGACTCTAATAAAGCCAGTAGTCAGCTCAAGGTTCCTGACATTGTTCACCTTCAGACTTCTACATTAATGACTCTAATAAAGCCAGTAGTCAGCTCAAGGTTCCTGACACTGTTCACCTTCAGACTTCTACATTAATGACTCTAATAAAGGCAGTAGTCAGCTCAAGGTTCCTGACATCTCAAACAGTTTTTCGAGGAGAGAAATAGAGCACAGTGTGCAGGTTAGATTAATTTTTGTAAACCCAGTGATGTTCTAATATCTAATACAAATCAAATGTCACAAACCTGGCTTGATCATTAGGCAAAACTTCAATAGCCTTTTCATAGATGCTACGTGTATGGGTGACACCATAGACCATTGCTGCTTGCTTGATATAAATGTTGAACATCTGAAAGAAGCCACAGTAAAGTGTTGTACAGTCAATATTTGCTTGTTACATTTACTAATCCAGTAAAGTGTTGTACAGTCAATATTTGCTTGTTACATTTACTAATCCAGTAAAGTGTTGTACAGTCAATATTTGTTTGTTACATTTACTAATCCAGTAAAGTGTTGTACAGTCAATATTTGTTTGTTACATTTACTAATCCAGTAAAGTGTTGTACAGTCAATATTTGCTTGTTACATTTACTAATCCAGTAAAGTGTTGTACAGTCAATATTTGCTTGTTACATTTACTAATCCAGTAAAGTGTTGTACAGTCAATATTTGCTTGTTACATTTACTAATCCAGTAAAGTGTTGTACAGTCAATATTTGCTTGTTACATTTACTAATCCAGTAAAGTGTTGTACAGTCAATATTTGCAAGTTACATTTACTAATCATCATCATCATCTAGTTGCTGTCAGTCTCTTCACAGACAAAGATAGAATAGAACTACTGTTCCCTCAGACATGTTGTACAAGGTCACCAGTACAAGGTAACTAATATGAGGTTTACGAGAGGCTGGCAGCCTCACTGCATTAAACAAACAGCTAGAGAAACCACACTGGCAAGTGCATGTCAATGTTGTTGCGCAGGTTTCCTGTAAGGTGACCGGCTGTAATGGTGGCTCTATGCTCTATAAGAACGAAAAAGAAAATGATGAATACATATTTAGCACATATTATAACTGATTTAAAAAAAAAAATTCATCTGAATGATTACGTATGTGGTACGCTATGATATAACATAACCGGGTTTAGAAGCCCTGGTACAGACAGAATCACTGCTCCTCACCTCGTACTGTTGCTCAGGTAACACAACACGTGTAGCTCTATCATAAACTGCCATGGCATGTCGGGCCATCCCATGCTCCATCTCCAGCTTGGCATATAGCAGATAGATGTCTGCAAGCAAACCACAACCCCACAAATTAAATATAACAATTAGTAGAAGCATTTAGGTTAGATCAAAATTTGTTTGCTTAACTGTCAGTTCAAAACAATAGTGCCTCATAAAACTGTTATTCTCTATTTTCTTTACTTTCTAAAAACAATGTCTGATGTTTCCATGTGTTTTGCCCTGAGGACAGCATTATCAGCATTCTTAATTGCATCTGAGTTCCCTGTGGAGCACAGGTCTTCAGTTAATTCAAGCAAAATCCCCATGTCTTGTGCCATCTGTTCAAGTTGTTTCAGTACACTAAGTTCATCAAACCTGAAGCTACTGATACAACATATTTGACTAAAGGGCAAAGGTCTCACCTTCTGCCAGATTTGTAGCAATCAACGTACCTTGGCAGCAATGAGGCTCTTATCTGACTGTCTATTATACCTATATCCCTACAACATACTGATGTCAAACACTAACCTTTGGCATATTTCTCTGGACATTTTTCAAGGCACTGTTCAAATAAATCCCTTGCTCTTTCCAGTTTGGTGCCTTCCTGAAAAAAATAAATAGAAAAAGGCTTTAAATACTTGCAAAATCTGCCCATCTAGCTTATGTAACCATAACACGTCTGCACTACTACTTACAAGAATGATTAAATGTCCTTCAGGAGAATGGTACAAATAAAGGAACAAATTCGGCTTATGCCTGGGAATGAAATAAAAAAAAAAATACACAAAAGATAATAATAATGTAATAAAATCCCAAACTCACATATCTTTCTATGAACTTGGTCAGGTATGTATTCCATAAGTCATATACATTGGGCCATTTGAACAGAGCAATGCCTTTCTCGTATGCCTGAGAATAAGAAAAAAGATATGGAAGTCAACTTTAGTTGTTAAATAACACAATAACAGAAAAATAAATGAATCGATTTAATAAAATACTTGATAGTTTTTTTGGTTATATATAATTTGATATGTGTCAATATGGACTTTGATATTTCATGAAAACCTTAGATTCTATAGTTCATTCATTCATTCATTCTGGTTTCTTATAACTGGCAGTGGGCTACTACAGTTTCCAATCCTATTGCTATGAACTATACACCACTTCTGATATTTTAGCTAAAAAAGCTAACCAGTCTCAACTACCTGGAACAATCTGCTTTTAAGGTGGGGAACACAGGATGTGCCCTCACTCTATCTCCTGTCAGCATAAACAGTCCCACCACCATAAGGCCACGAGCTGGGCTTTAACTGCCAGAGGCTATTTAAATTGCTTGTCTATGGAGATTATATCAGCTGAGTTAAGAACTTGTCTTCTACTTCAATTTCAAGCTAAGACAGGATTTTGGACCCAAAGTATTCAGTTTTCATACTTGAGTGTTTCTCTGTTACACCACTTAACTCCACAACACCACACAACTATTTAAAGTTGACATACCTTGAAAGCCTCTTCAAAGTAGTTGTTCTCTTCCAAGAACATAGCATAATTCATGATAATCTGTGGTGTGGCTATGCGCAGGTCAATGATCTTGTCATAAACTGCTTTGCAGGACTGGAAGCAGACAGAATAACAAATTATTAAAGTACATGAGAATTTTTTTTTCAATTTACAGAGTAAGAATTATTAAATTATGGTGCTGTCTACTTAACTCAAACTTGCTGAATTGGAAACTTAAAATCATAAGTCAATGCAGTAACTGCCAAGTTAATATTCACATAATTTTACAAAGTGGGAGGTGTTTGTATGTGTGAACCTTTAGAGCAGGGCTCTGGAGTCACAGTCAGGAGTCGAAGTTGTGGAGTCTGTCGTTCTATAGTGAAGTTGGAGTCGGTAAATAATGAGGAAACTCTATCTCCAAATTTTATACCATATGACTCATAAAAAAATTGTAGTTAAAGTCAGGTGTCAGACTCCACAAACCTGCTTTAGAGACTTCACTTATACTAGACCACAGCGTGCACAGCCAGAACTGAAGTTGAGTTCTCAGAGTGGCTATCTGCGGACTAGTCTTGCGGTAAACCTTCACTTCACTATATACAGAGCATTACAATAGCAGGCAATCTGATCGTCAGAAGCCATGTCCCTGTCAGACAAGTGTTTTGGTCCATTTATCTCCTGTACACTCTAAGGTGTCTCTTGTGGTTCAGAGTTTCTATTACATGTGCTATCTCCTTCTTGTCCTGTAGTTGCTCACTATGGAGCATACAGCCACCCCTACAGCTGATCCCTGTTCAGGAATCCTGTATAAAACCATTCATGTGCTTCTGCAGCAGTAGTTTCTGTAGCAATCTGTTATACATGATGAGGTTGTCAGCCTCATGTACAAGCTTATATTAGTTGCCTCTTACAACACACCTAGGTAGAAGTAATTCTATTCTTTCTGTGTCTCTCCAGAGACCCCCTGGAACAAAATGGGGCGGGGCTTATTTATGTTATACTGTGACAATTTAGTACAGGATTCAAGATTAGTGAACTGACAATACAGTACAGGATTCAAGATTAGTGAACTGACAATACAGTACAGGATCCAAGATTAGTAAACTGACAATACAGTACAGGATCCAAGATTAGTGAACTGACAATACAGTACAGGAACCAAGATTAGTAAACTGACAATACAGTACAGGAACCAAGATTAGTGTACTGACAATACAGTACAGGATCCAAGATTAGTAAACTGACAATACAGTACAGGATCCAAGATTAGTGAACTGACAATACAGTACAGGAACCAAGATTAGTAAACTGACAATACAGTACAGGATCCAAGATTAGTGAACTGACAATACAGTACAGGAACCAAGATTAGTAAATAGACAATACAGTACAGGATCCAAGATTAGTGAACTGACAATACAATACAGGAACCAAGATTAGTGAACTGACAATACAATACAGGAACCAAGATTAGTAAACTGACAATACAGTACAGGATCCAAGATTAGTGAACTGACAATACAGTACAGGAACCAAGATTAGTTAACAGACAATACAGTACAGGATCCAAGATTAGTGAACTGACAATACAGTACAGGATCCAAGATTAGTGAACTGACAATACAGTACAGGAACCAAGATTAGTGAACTGACAATACAGTACAGGAACCAAGATTAGTAAATAGACAATACAGTACAGGATCCAAGATTAGTGAACTGACAATACAGTACAGGATCCAAGATTAGTGAACTGACAATACAGTACAGGAACCAAGATTAGTAAATAGACAATACAGTACAGGATCCAAGATTAGTGAACTGACAATACAGTACAGGAACCAAGATTAGTAAACTGACAATACAGTACAGGATCCAAGATTAGTGAACTGACAATACAGTACAGGAACCAAGATTAGTAAATAGACAATACAGTACAGGATCCAAGATTAGTGAACTGACAATACAGTACAGGAACCAAGATTAGTAAACTGACAATACAGTACAGGATCCAAGATTAGTGAACTGACAATACAGTACAGGAACCAAGATTAGTTAACAGACAATACAGTACAGGATCCAAGATTAGTGAACTGACAATACAGTACAGGATCCAAGATTAGTGAACTGACAATACAGTACAGGATCCAAGATTAGTGGACAATACAGTACAGGAACCAAGATTAGTAAACTGACAATACAGTACAGGAACCAAGATTAGTGTACTGACAATACAGTACAGGATCCAAGATTAGTGAACTGACAATACAGTACAGGATCCAAGATTAGTGAACTGACAATACAGTACAGGAACCAAGATTAGTAAACTGACAATACAGTACAGGAACCAAGATTAGTGTACTGACAATACAGTACAGGAACCAAGATTAGTAAACTGACAATACAGTACAGGAACCAAGATTAGTAAATAGACAATACAGTACAGGATCCAAGATTAGTGAACTGACAATACAGTACAGGAACCAAGATTAGTTAACAGACAATACAGTACAGGATCCAAGATTAGTGAACTGACAATACAGTACAGGATCCAAGATTAGTGAACTGACAATACAGTACAGGATCCAAGATTAGTGAACTGACAATACAGTACAGGATCTGAGATTAGTGAACTGACAATACAGTACAGGATCTGAGATTAGTGAACTGACAATACAGTACAGGATCTGAGATTAGTGAACTGACAATACAGTACAGGATCTAAGATCAGTGAACTGACAATACAGTACAGGATCCAAGATTAGTGAACTGACAATACAGTACAGGATCCAAGATTAGTAAACTGACAATACAGTACAGGATCCAAGATTAGTAAACTGACAATACAGTACAGGATCCAAGATTAGTGAACTGACAATACAGTACAGGATCCAAGATTAGTAAACTGACAATACAGTACAGGATCCAAGATTAGTGAACTGACAATACAGTACAGGATCCAAGATTAGTAAACTGACAATACAGTACAGGATCCAAGATTCGTGAACTGACAATACAGTACAGGATCCAAGATTAGTAAACTGACAATACAGTACAGGATCCAAGATTAGTAAACTGGAACATTTAGACCTTAAAAATAATTTGGTAATTGTAACCATGGTATTAACATAAACTGGAATGCCAGGATTATCTCTGTGATGCATAAAAGACACTGCTGAAAGAATTCTAAGAAGTTCAAAAATGTACCTTAAAAGTGCCAAAACTCTCTTCCAAATCTGCGTATAGTGACCAAACTTTGAGAGACTTGTGGACGCGAGCTTGCACGGTTTCTGTCTGTAATAAACAAGATATTAGCTGAAAAGTAAGATTAAATTTTAAAAATCTATTAAAGTTAAAATTAACTTTTAACGAATTTGATGGTTTTCCTATAATTACTGCAGGGAATCTGCTGTTGCTCGGAGCTTTCATATAACGTTAAAGTTGAAGGGTCCATGATTTCCAAGTTTTAAAAAGTATGGTAATGTTATAAATAGTTATAACAGAAACTGAATGAGGATTAATAAGATATAAAATTTTGACATGAAATACAACTTAGTTCAAATGTACCGACCCCAAAAACTGACCTCCCATCATAAGCACCTGGGACAATTGGCCCCAAATACTGGCCTCTCGTGGTCTTCTTCTTCTTTCATTCTTGACCGCTGAGTGGCAAAGCAATCAGTGACCATCACATCAGGTGGCATCTTCTAGGGCAGCAACAAACTGTCTCCACTTGGCTCGATCTGCAGCCATCCTTCATGTGGTACCCCGGTTGTGGTTCATAGTTTGTATCTCTGCTTCCACAGTTCTCTGCCTCCACAGTTCTCTGCCTGGTAGCTTTTGGCCGGCTTCGTTTTCCTTCTGGAGTCCATAGCATGGCAGTTCTGGTGATCATGTCTGGGTCTCTTCTAAGGATGTGGCCCAACCCAACTCCAGAGTCAACCCGCTATGACGGTGTGCATGTCTTCTTGGTGACTCCAAGTTAGCCTTATGTTCTTTAAGAATTAAAGTTATTTATAACTGTTATTTCATTGTCATCATTGTTACTGGATAACCTTTTTGCCTATTGAAAATTAACCCCAATATGCCAACTGCAAACTTGTGGTGCAATTTAAAAATAAAAAGATTAAATGTTTACCTCATCATGATAAGCCACCTGCCTTTTCAATGGCGTTGTTGCTCTCTGCATCAGCCTGAGGGCTTCATCGCTGTTACTGAAAATATCACAACAGTTACTTGTTACAATGAAGCTACAAGGAAAAAAGAATGACAGACGGATGAACATATACAGAGCAGACGAGAAAGAAGACAAAGAAACTAATGGGGGACATAATAGACTAAAGAATACATGGAGGACATAATAATAATAATAAACCCTTAACTCATAACTGACTATGGGAATAACAAATCTCTTATAGTGACCCTTCTAATTTTTGTTTTTGCCTTCAGCCTTGCGAGGTTAAACAGTCGGCCATCTGACCTAGTGTGAAGGCATAACAGATAGTGGAAAAGACTGAAACCCACGGAGGACATAGCAGAGAGAAAGAATAAGAAATATACAGACAACATAACAGAGGGAACAAGAATGAAACCTATGGAGGATAAAACAGATAGAAGGAAATAATACGGAGTAGAAAGACTAAGAAATATGAGGAGGATGTAACAGGTTGATAGACAATAAAAATGTACGGGAGACAATAGTGATACTGTGAAAGGCTAGGAGACAAAATGGATGACATAACATACAAAATGGATGACATAACATACAGAATGAAAGATCAGCAAACATAGAAGATAAACACCATGTCATAAATGAGGGAAGTTACACTGAGATAAAAAAAAAGTTAGTTGCTTATCCTTTACAGGACGTGGCAATCAACCCCAGCTTTTATTGGCTGTTTGTGATTTTTCTAGACAATTTTTTCATTCAGTAATTTGCCATTGCTTTCTGAACGGTACGGCGCTTATACCATTGTTAAAAATCCACACAAAGCGATCTGCTACCAAACCACCTGCAGCAGGTTTCGAACCTGGTATATCTGGATTATGAAACTGCGTTCATATCCATTAGGCCACAGACGCCGACTGAGATAACAGAAGACAAAATGGTGCAGAAGAAAAGATGAATGGAAGCCTGCGATCACTAGCTATATCCCCAACAAAAACAAGGGCACTGACTGATTGACAAAGATGAACTATATCACAGGTTATCTCAGAGAGTCACTAACAAACTTACTCATGTCTCAGCTCCATCTCGGCCCACTCACACCACACACTTGCCAGGTCGTCTACATGCTTGTACGGAACTTGTGTAGCTTTCTCAAACACAATTCTGGCCTGCCACGTGGTAGAAACAAAAAAAAGAAGACATATAATGCTAGAGTCCACAGTAGTCTCTGGGTATCTCTGAGCAGACAAAGAAAGAATAGGTCTACTGATCTCTTAGGCATGTCATCACAGGCAACTAAACTGAGTCTGGCCATCTCATCATGTCAAACAAATTGCTGCAGGAATACATAAATAGTATGATGCCAGCTCCCTGCAATGAACCAGCTACAGTGATGAATGTTTTCTATAAGCAGCAAAGATTATGAAAATGCTTACAACTGTATGAAAATAAACAAAATATAAATCTCAGTTGACTGAAGATGATACTTTTGTGCCAGCATTACTCATCCTTACTTGTGTGTCAGCATTACTCATCCTTACTTGTGTGTCAGCATTACTCATCCTCAGCAGTTTCCTTTGCCCTCCTTACAAAGCATGGAACCACTACTACAGCAAGTCCCCTTACAGGAAACCTGTACCAAGCATTCACATGCTCTTGCAGCGACAGTTTCTGTGGCCATGTTTTATGTAATGAGGTTGACAGCCCCATACTAGTTGCCTTGTATGACAAGCCTTATGGTGCAATAATCCTATTCATTCTGTCTCTTCAGAGACACCAGGACTTCCACAGGGCAACAGTGTTACGTACTAACTTAAGATAAAATGTAAGCAGTACAGATATTTATACCAGGTGTAAGTAACCTCTGTAAAACAGCCAGGATATTATCCCGAATGTCAATATCTTAACCACTTTTCAACTAATTTAATTTTAGTCAATACATTTTAAATAAAACTTAAAAAAAATAGATAAGAGCGAAAACAATGATGGGAGCGATGTGGAGAAAACTTTCAATTCAAATCAGATATATCTCGCACCATCAAGACCTCAAGTAGAGACATCTTACGCAATCTATTAATTTCAAGGAAGAGTTGTTATGACTTGAATTCTTAACCTTCAGTATACTTGAATGAATAATACATCAAAAACAAACTTGAACATGTAGACAAAATGACAATGTTTTTCAATTGTATGTAGGTTCAAAACATTTGAACGAGGACCAAGAAAAATCTCACACCGAAGACACCAGTTCATAAAGCCAACAACATCCACAAAAAGGGGTTTACTTCATTTATTTTGTGTAAAAATAAGATTTCTTTATTTTCTCTTGCTTCTTTTTCTTTATATTTCCATGTTGAATCTCCAAAATGACAATATGGAATCAATAAAACAGCTTATGTGAAATGTGTGATGAATTGTGGCCAGAATAAATGTTTTCCACTCAGTCTAACCAGTATCTCATATCATAAAGAAATTAGTTGTCTTATAGCTTTGCAACTGTAGACATTAATATATTTGTATTGTCCGTCAGTTTGGATCAATATGTTGCCAGTTCTTGTAATTTTTATCTACACAATTCTCCTACAACCTGTCCTTATTCTTGACTACGAATGACTCAAGCATAAATACAATTTTTATATTCTATTGTGAGCGATGGCAGCTGTTGCAGACCTCTTTACTTACAATGTAGGAGAATAAACCTTTTTGGCTAAAGACTGATGGTTGCAAAAATCACTAAAGCAGTTGCCATTCATTTTCTATGTGAATCATGTAGTTGTTTCAAGACTTGATGAACATCAAAATGTATATAGACAAGTCAGTGCTGCTTTTCTCGCCGCCGGATGGAGACAACTGAATGTGGCTGCCAATACACCGGTATTACGGGAAGAAAACGCGTCAACATTACGCATTCCTATTCTACAAGCAGCGTCTATTAGCAACAACGGTTGCCATTTGTAAATTAACACCCTTCCAGTGATCTGGCTTTTTGAGGCTACTATACAATATCTATAATGACGTGATACAGATCGCCTAACTTATGTGGATGGCACAGTCAAGCTGCCACAACAAGTTTAAATAAGTATGATGAAAACCCAACAGTTTAAACAATGACTGTGACAGCTAGACAAGTATGATGACAACTAAACAGTTGAAATAATGAGTGCAACAAACTCAACAATTTAAACAGATTTTATGACAACCAGTTTTAAAAGAAGAATGACAACCACCAAACATTTCAACAAGTATTACAACAACTTAACAGATAAACAAGTAGGATGACAACCTAATAGTTTAAACAAAGACTGTCACAATCCAAAAGATTAAACTATGATTATGCATGGAGGTATATCTGGAGTCATCCTTATATGACCCACCAGCTATGCACAATACTACAATATACATATGTGGAAGTGAACCTCTGTCTGTGAGGCTAATTACACCCTCATTGACTCTTGAAATCATCCACACACTTCCAAGGATTCCTCCAGTGGTGAAACTTGCTGAGTACCCACCCAGCATTGGACACTAAGCTTCGAGCAGCCACTTGGGCTCCAGACATAATTCTTTGGTTACGACCTGGTTGACTTCATGCAGGAGGATCTCACTATGGACCTAATGATAGGCAGGGGGAGCCGAGAAGTGGCTATGTGCAGGACATGACAATTAATTGGGAGAGCCCAGTATTTTAGCTCTGCATAGTTGGAGAGCCCCCTTGGATGGCGGGGAATGCAATGTACGAGGCACATTTTTTAAGTAATTCCCGTTTTGACATTACCGCCAAAAACCGATGGAAGGCGGAAATGTGCATGTACAGTATGTTTATGTGGTTCATTAGCTAGCTGTCTGCTACTTTTTCGTTGTCGAATTCTTGTTTGATGCTGCGTGTGAGTGATTTATAATGAGTGCAAAAATAAATAATCCCGCCAGCTGCGAGGTTCGTGCTGTGATCCGTTTTTTGTTAGCAAAAAACAACAGTGTTGCAGAAATTCACAGGCAACTCAGTGAGGTTTATGGGCCAGATGTTATGACTGATAGTATGGTTAGGAAATGGTGTCGAATGTTTAAAGAAGGGCGAACAAATATCCATGATGAAGATCGTAGCGGTCGGCCGAGTGTTATGACAGACGATTTGGTCGAAAAAGTGAACACAAAAATTCAGGAAAATCGTCATTTCACAATTTCTGCATTGTCTGTAGAATTTCCGGAAGTTTCACGTTCAGTGATTTACGACATTGTGACAAGAAACCTTGGCTACAAACAACTGTGTGCCAGATGGGTGCCGAAAATGTTAACCGATGAACACAAGCAGAAACG
The DNA here is from genome assembly GCA_024509875.1 of Oreohelix idahoensis. Taxonomy (NCBI): domain Eukaryota; kingdom Metazoa; phylum Mollusca; class Gastropoda; order Stylommatophora; family Oreohelicidae; genus Oreohelix; species Oreohelix idahoensis. The sequence continues at coordinate 465,969 of JAMPIV010006857.1, forward strand.
CCTGGCTTCGGCTCAAAAATTTTTGCAGCGCTATCGAAATGAAGGAGATGAATTTTTGGGCCACATTGTTACTGGAGATGAGACCTGGATTTCCTACACAAACGTCGAATCAAAGCAACATTCGATGCAATGGCAACACTCATGATCCCCGAAAGCAAAGAAGTTTAAGCAAGCACCTTCTGTCAAAAAAATCATGGCCACTGTTTTCTGGGACAAAAAAGGGGTCTTGTTTATTGATTTTCTTGAACGTGGAAAGACAGTTAATGCCAATGCTTATTGTGACACTCTGATAAAACTTAGATGTGCCATCCAAAACAAAAGACGTGGGTTGCTGTCCACTGGGATTGTGCTTTTGCAAGATAATGCTCGACCTCACACCACAGATCAAACTGTTCAATTGTTGCAAAAATTTCACTGGGAAATTTTTGACCACCGCCCTACAGCCCCGATCTCGCGCCAAGTGATTACCACCTTTTCATGCACCTAAAGAAGTGGCTGGCATATCAGCGGTTTGAAACTGATGATGAACTGCAGACAGGCGTTAATGAATGGTTCAAGACACTGGCGGCAGACTTCTTTGACACTGGAATTAAGAACCTGGTGCCACGATACCAAAAATGTGTTGAAGTCAATGGTGACTATGTTGAGAAATAATGTAAATGTGTGGTTCACTTTTGGCTGCAATAAATCATTTTTATATATGATGGTTTTTTAAAATTATTTTATACCGGGAATTACTTAAAAAACGCGCCTCGTATGCCATGCACTTCTTACTCCTAGCTTGGGATCAGATGTAACAATCCTTTAAATGCAAGCGAAGCTGGAGAAACTGGGTCTCATGACTTCAACTCAGCACATTTCAGAATGGCAGAAAAGCCACAAGAAAATCCTAGATTTAGTGTAGATAAAACCAAGGAGTCTTCAACTTGGTATTGGCTGCAAAAAAGTGAGAAGCTCAGCAGCTTTAGTTAAACAACAACAACAAAAAGCAATGAATGCCACAACACCAAAAAAAAATTATATAATTTTACACTTGGTAGTAATGGCAACTTACATCTTCAATCTGATCATTTTTCTCATAAAATTTGGCAAATTCTACCCACAGGGTATGAGGTTTTCCAGATGCGATCTGTGGGTCGACTGTCTGGACAGCTTCTGTGTACGTGTTGATTATCTTGACATGAAAATGAAATGAATGTAGAGCAATGAAAAATAATTAGATCAAGAACAAATTACAAATGTATACAACCATACAGGTGTTATAAATAAGCAACTATACAAGTGGTTCCCCCCAATGTAGTTCCAGTAAGTCTCTGAAGCGACAAAGAAAGAACAGGTTTACTGTACCATCAGGTATGTCAGACAAGGTCACTAATATGACCTTGTGTTTGTGGCTGCCAACTTTATTACATAAAACTAATTGCCACAGTAATCACCACTGTAAGAGCATACACAAGTTTGGTGCAGGCTTCCTGTAAGGGGAGACCAGCTGTAGGCTTCCTGCAAGGGGAGACCAGCTGTGATGCTATGGGTTCTATGCTAAGGAGCAAAAATTGAAAAGAAAATACAAGTGTGTTATTATATGCAAATCAGGTATTCCCCAAGAAGTCATTTACAAGGATAATTCAACTATCCACAGCTCATTAAACAAAGTCCCACAAATCTATCACATCAGATTTGCTGCTGGTGAATGAGAAATATGCATGTTTGAACCATGCTCAACATTTTATTTCATTCATTTAACGATCCACAGCTCATTAAACAAAGTCCCACAAATCTATCACATCAGATTTGCTGTTGGTGAATGACAAATATTTGAAGTGATCACTACCAACTTACAATCAAAAGAACAACTGAAAGAGTTGCTCAGCCTAGGAACTGCCCAACATCATGCAAGAAACTAAGTAAACGAATGGGAGAAATGAGCATTAAGACCTACAAGCTGAGAGAGCCAGAAATTAAGACCAGATATCAGGGGCTTATTGCTACAGCGGTGAGCAACACAGAAGAACAACCTGATGACTTAGAAACCCTCTGGCTTAAATTCAAGGACATCATAAAGACAGCTGCTGCAGAAGCATGTGGTGAAGTCTGACTTGGGAACAAGAGAAAGAGGACACCTTGGTGAGCAGAGGAAGTCAAAGAGAAAATAAGAGAGAAGAAAATGGCACGGAAACAATACTTAGGAGCTAAAAACACAACAGGACAAATAGAAAAATGTAGAGAATATGTGACACTCAGAACAGACGCAAAGAATATGGTGCTAGCAGCAAAACAGAAGTCCTGGGAAGAATTTGGAGAAAAGTTAGAAAAAGATGCGCAAGAAAACCAGAAATTATTCTATAAGACCCTAAAGAACATGAGGAAGGAAAAACAATGCCCTCTCAAATTTATAAAGGACAAGCAAGGCAAATTGCTTACTGCCCCGAAGGAAGTAATGGAAAGATGGAAAGAATATTTCTCAGAGCTCCTGGATGGTGAGCATGGTGAAGCATCAGAAACGATAACCACTAGCAAAGAAGAGAAAACCAATGGTGGTGAAGATGACATAAAGATGGAAGAACTGAAGGCAGCACTGGAGAAAATCAAGATGGGCAAAGCAGCAGGGCATATGGTATAACACCAGAAATGGTTAAGTACATGGGAGCATCAGGCGACCTATCACCCTTAAGGGTCCTACAGGCAGCATGGTGCAACTAGACCATACCAAAGGATTGGGAGATTGCCATCATAACACCAATTTTCAAAAAGGGTGACAATCGGCAATGTGGAAACCATAGAGGCATATCCCTTCTCAGTGTCCCTGGTAAAATCTACTCTAGAATCATAGAGCAGAGACTCCAACGCCTAGCTGAGCCACAATTGGATGAGGTCCAGTGCAGATTCCGAGCAAACCGAAGTTCTCAAGACCTAATCTTCACACTCAGACAGCTGAGTGAAAAGGCCCTTGAGTATAAGAGTGAGATCCACCTTTGTTTCATAGATCTGGAAAAGGCATTTGACAGAGTCCCCTGGAGCAAACTTTGGGACTGTTTGGCAAGGAAGAACATTCCAGCACCTCTGATTCATGCTATACAGAGCTTCTACAAGTCTTGCAGAAATTATGTGAGGACAGCAAACCATAAGTCAGAAGAGTTCAGGACCACCACTGGTGTAAGACAAGGCGATATCCTGTCACCTTATCTTTTCATACTCCGCATGGATGATGTCATCAAGGCATGTAAGGAGAGAACAAGAAAGTATTCAGTGGGGTACTGGAAGATGAGACAGTTCTGTATTTCAGAGCTGGCATTTGCTGATGATATTGCCCTGATTGCTAAATCAGAGGCACATCTCCAATCCATTTAGGAGACTTGACCTTGCTCACTATCAAGCAGCTCTGAGAAATATTATTTCCATCTTTCCATTACTTCCTTTGGGGTAGTAAGCAATTTATCTTGCTTGTCCTTTGTGAGTTTAAGAGGGCACCATTTTTCCTTCCCCATGTTCATTAGGGTTCTGTAGAACAATTCCTGGTTTTCTTGAGCATCTTTTTTCTAGCTTTTTCCTTCCCAGGATTTCTGTTGCTGCTAGCACCTTGTTCTTTGCTTCCGTTCTGATTATTGCATATTCTCTATATTTCTCTGTTTTTCATGCTGTGTCATTAGCTTCTAAAGTATTGGTTCCATGTATTTTCCTTTTCTCTTATTTTCTCTTTAACTTCTTTTGTCCATCAAGGGGTCCTCTTTCCCGTCTTCCCAAGTCGGACTACACCACATGCTGCAGCTACTATTATGATGTCCTTGAATTTAAGCCAGAGGGTTTCGAGGTCATGAGGTTGTTCTGTGTTTCTCACTGCTGTAGCTGTAGTCCCTTATACCCTGTCTTAACTTCTGGCACTCTTAGCTTATAGGTCTTAATACTCATCTCTCCTGCTCGATTGGTTTGGTTTAAGGACTATCTTCACTGCACACCGGCTACTCCATCAGTGCTCCGATCGCCTCCCTTAGATCACACAAGGAGGATCTCAGCACAGTGCACGAACTCTGTAGCACCAGCGAGAATCCCAATGTGTGTATAGAGGAATCACACATTCTATAAATATTTTTGTTGTGGGTAGGTTTCTAATTTTTAAATTTTGACAGGGCAGCGGCCTGATAGGCCTACTCTTTACGATTTCCAACTGCCATGGGATTTTTAACGTGTAACTTGCACACAGAACCTCCTATTTTTTCGCCGTTATCCGAGAAGGCTAGGCATCCGATCTCACTACCCAGGAGACCAGGGGGAGTTTGACATCATTAGGACCACTGGCTCTGAAAAAAAATTTTCCGTAAATTATTTTCCCTAAACTGGGAATAGAAACCCAGTACCTCTAGAACTCGAGGCGGACACCATACCTCTTAGCCACTCCGACCCCCATATCGATTACTGCTCGATTACTTAGTTTCTTGCATGATGGTGGGCAATGCTAGGCTGAGCAGCTCTTTCAGTTGCTCTTTTAATTGTCGGCAGGTAAGTGATCACTTCTAATCTCTGACCCTCTCCAGATTCTAGCACCCCGGACATACTTGAATGAGCTCTTCCTAACAATGGCATAGTCGATGACTGATTTCTCATTCTTGTTTCAGATCTGGTGTATGTATGTATGCACTTATGGGGGAACTTAGTGTTCGCAATGACAAGGTTTTGCGCAGTGTGAATCTAAGGAGTCGCTTTCCGTTGTCATTTAGTGTATCTTCTCCATACCTTCCGATAACTCCACCCCATCTAGCATGGTCATTTCCAACTCTGGCATTCAAATCTCCAAGCAGGATAATTTTATCTAGGCAGTCGTCCATTGTCTTTTGAAGCAGCTTAAAGAATTCTTCTTTGACCTTTGCTCGCTCATCTTCATTTGGCCCATACACAATGACAAGGTTGACTATGGTTTCTCCTTTTAGCTTTAGCACCACAATACGCTCCAAGACAAAGTTCCATCCTTTGATGCTATCTCTTTTGTTGTTAGCCACAATACAACCCACACCCCCTTTAGCTCTTTCACTTGTGGGGACTCCACTGCAGAGTAGTATGTTGTCATGGAGATCTATAACTCCTTGCCCCTTTTTCTTCATTTCTGTTAGAGCCAGGATTTCTTATTTTGTTTTTCCTCATCTCCTCCACCAGCTCCTCTTCTTTCCCGTTAATATTCCGAATGTTCCATGATCCATAAATCATCATCCGGAATTCATGCCAGTTCGTCACCTTTAAGATCAGTCCGGTTTTCTCTCTATCGCTTCTATTAATCAGTACACGACAGTACACTAAATACATGTTTTGATATGAGACAGAAACAGTCAACATTTAAACTAAATTAGAAGAATGGACACTGATAATAAAATAAGAATACAGAAGGCCAGAGAGCCCTTTACCGCAATCAGAAATATATGGAAATAAACAGAAATCAAAACCAACACAAAAATCCTTATTCTTCCAACTCAAATGTCAAAACAGTCCTATTCTATGGCTCTGAAACACTGAGGAACAACAACAATTAAATGGGTGCTTGCAAAGAATAAGCTTACTTAGTCATTCCTCTTCTACCCTGGGTGTAGAGGTACTTGCAAAGAATAGATGAATTAAAATTGTATGACATGAGATAAAGGAAGAAGAAAGAATTAAGACTAACTTACTGTTTCTTCTTCTTCTTCTCCAGGCCTGCCAGTTGGTATAGTCTCTTCAACACCTTCCTGTTTATAGTGCTTTTTAAACATTTTGTTGTTGACTTTTTTTCATGGGCTATATATTAACTCCTTGTCACCCCCTATCTCTTTTCTCACAATCTTGTCTGTTGTCACAATCTTGTCTGTTGTCACAATGTATACTGGCTTTCATGTTCTCATAAAACACTCAAACGCAAGCGGACTGCTTTCTACTGATGCATTACCCTCTATAGCTGTACATGGTATTCTAAAAGTTCTTTGGTAAAACAGTCCAACTATACTTACATCATAAATAGGTTGATTTTAATACCTTACCTCCCTTGGCTTTCCTTCAAACAAAGTCACTCTCTTGTGCCACTCATGAACATTGTGTGGATTCTGGCGCAGGAGAACGCTAGAAATGATTCAAGTTTATAAAAATTTGTTCAGACTAGTAATGATTCAGGTTCATATAAATTTATTCATGCAGACTAGTAATGATTCAAGTTTATACAAATGTATTCACACAGGTAATGATTCAAGATTATATAAATTTGTTCATGTCTTCTTCTGCGCTCAGTTGGTTAGTCGTGCTAAATCTGCAAGCAAAACCCATAGGTGCTCAGTCTCCCTCTGCACATGTCGAAGGGTGTGAATGCTAATTGTTCATGTTGCACACTGGCTTCATACACGGCGGATGTGTCCTCTCATACACCCATCCCGGCTGGTCTTACATTTGATGCCAAGTTCCAGCAGTCTTAGCCTTGATGATTCATCGATTGCAGTGTCATTCTCTAATAGACAAACATGAATTGCCCTCAGTATTTCTTCCTTATCCATGGCCAATGCACCTTTTATGGGTGGTCTTGAAGCTAGTCTGTCAGCTCTTTCATTGCCACGTACCTCAGCATGACCAGGACAGTAGATCCATATCAGTTCTTGAAGATTTGATGCTTCTATTGAGGTTTTCCATTCATGTCGAAGCCAGCCACTTTGGACCTTTCGAAGCATGGATTGTGAGTCTGATACAATAACTGCCTTTGTTAATAAAGTCTCTCCACATGTAAGCCTACCTTGCCGTGGTTGGAGAGCTTGAGCGCCTCAAGCCTATGCCGGCGGGAGTTTTGACCGTGGTTAAGAGCTTTGAGCTCAAAGATAACTGCCTCCTGGCCTCCAATCTCATGCTGGAGCTTGTTATCATCTGAGCCCCGCTATGTTCAGCAACGGCTTTCTGCCCATTTACTGTTTGTCTCTAGCCCCCCAGAGAAGCCCCCACCCTGATTTAGTTTACCACAGATTTTACAGATCCCTCCTGTGTTCATGTGTAGCACACATGGCATCATCTGGGCACCAGACTTAATACTGGCTCTTGACTGGATGGCCCAGCATTTCTTAACATTTATCGGGAAGGTGGCTGATGCAGGACAATTTCCAGCTCTGCTCTCTCATTGCTACCCCACCTATCCCCAAGTTCTGCACTCTCTACCAAGGCTGATGATGACTTGCTGGTAGTTCATCCAGCTCTCATCTGACTTACTCCACTCTTCTCCCTTGAATATATTTTCAACTGGGGTCACCTGTTTAATAGTCTCCTCCGCCTACGCCATCCATGACATCCCCCTCTTTATTCTCGCTCCTTTGATGTCAGCTATGTTCCCATGCAGGGGATGCCTTTTGTCTGTGGTTACACGCATATACGCTTTTACCTGGGCCATTGTATATCTGGATCTAATTGACAGCAATCCAAGCATGTGCCGCATCATCACAATAGGGGTATCTCGCTTGCAGCCCAAGACTATGCGCATCCCTTCGTTTTGAATGCGTACCTTTCTTCTACCTTTCATAATGTGACAAGCATCATCCTTGTCATTATCATTTCATGTTTAGCTCCTCACGGAGATGCAGTCACCCCTGCACTAAAGTATTCATGTCCCCCTAGTCTCAGAGGTTTTTGTAGTCATTTGTTTGACATGATCAGGCTGCCAGCTTCATGGACAACCTATGTTCGTCACCTGAGACAGCAGTGGTCCTAATTCTCTCTCTGTCCCCACACAGAGACCACCCGGGCAATTACACAGGGTCTTAACACATTAACTACCGAATTGAAAAACACACTGTGGCCGAATTACATTTTTTTCCCATTTTCATCCTGTAGGTGTTTGCACAAAGTAAGCTGTAGTTTTCGTAATTGTTTACAGATTTTTATGAATTACACGCCATTTTAAAGATAAATGAATGTACTATTACAATAAAGACTGGTTGTAACTCTAATAGAGGTTGTTGCTATTTAACGGCCTTCCGATGGCCGAGGACTTGCAATATTTTCACAATTATAACTGCTTGCGCCCCATCTCTATCAAAATCACAATTTCAATCAATGTGCACACCGTTTTCACTCTTGTCCTCGTCGCTAGATCTTTCAATCAATTGTTGAAACACGTTTCTATCCTATTCAGTCGTTAGACGAGATGTACACGCATTTTTTGTAGTCCTATCACTAGTTGCCACGGTAAACAGTTTTACACTTCTTCTTCTTCTTCTTGCGATCGCATCTTTGATGATTACACCGTCAGACGAGTTCTCATGATGAATTCGACTGTTGTTTGAAGTTCCTCTTTAACTCCATATAGCTTTGAGTTTAGTGTTGAGTCATTCGGCCAGTATATCTTTCTTAACTGGTCATACAGAGGACAGTCCTGTAGAACATGCTCAGCAGTTTGTTCGTTTAATCCACATGTGCACAGTGGTGAAGCAGACAATCGTAGCTTGTGCATGTGTTTATTCAGTTTGTTATGCCCTGTCCTGAGTCGAAAAATAGTTATCTGTCCCTGCCGGTCGAGAGTGTGATAGTCGTCTTTGGGTTGGTTCTGTTCTCTTCTGATAGTCTGGATAGCTCTCTTTTTCTCAAAGTATGTGACTTCATTATCTTCTTGTTCACATTCTCCTCCCTTTTTTGCAAGTTTATCTGCCTTTTCATTTCCGGGTACACCACAATGAGATGGTACCCACTGAAGTATGGTTCTCTTTTTGGCAGCTACCTTGTTTAGTTCATTTCTCAGATGCGGGAGTTTACCACCCTTGAGAGCTTGCAGGACAAACAGTGCATCTGTGAGGATGACTACCTGGTGGCAGTCAGAGTTGGTGTTATAAATCATATTTGCAGCTTGCTCTAGAGCTTGAACCTCAGCTGTATAGTTTAAACAGAATGTACCAGGGGGAAAGGGCATAGTCTCATAGTGGTTGTCAGGATATGAGATAAAGATACCGGCACCTCCATTCCTAACAGCATTAGTTGCTGATCCATCTGTATAGGCATGTATCCATGATTGATCGGGATAGCTTTCTTGGATCATACTCAATGTAGCAGTTCGTTTTTGCAGATCATTATACTCACATCCACTTGTGAGACCACTGACTGATGTATTAATTTGGAGGGCACTGCTGGCCTGCTCCCATGGTACAGGGTATAGGGTGGGCTTCAGTGGTGTTGTCTTCATGGATAGGGCTTCTTGATGCTGTCTTATAAGTCTTTTCCCCCGATGCACAAAGCTGCTACGCTTTAGACGTCCCAATGCCAGATCATCTAGTCTTGCCTTCATTGGGTGCATTGGCATACTGTTGTACTTTTCCATCTGGATCATGGTTTTTGTGTCTCTTCTATGGGACAATGTCTGTAATCCAGCAACCTTCTGCATCTCTGTTATTGGTGTAGTTTTCATGGCTCCTGTAATGAGCCTGAGAGCTTGATTTTGCACCTTGTCCAAAGACTGCAGATGTGAGTTAGCAGCTGATGACCATGATGCTGAGCTAAACTCTAAGTGTGGTCTTATTACTCCATTATAAATCTTCTTTAGATTTCGTTCATTTGCTCCCCAGTTGGTACCTGCTAATTTTCTGAGTATGCCTAGTCGTCTTCGGGCCTTTCCTTCTGCGTTTTCAATATGCTTATTCCATGTAAGCCTTTGGTCAAATGTCACCCCAAGATAGGTGGGGTAGCTTTCTTCCTTGATCACGGTTGTCCCTAGGTGTATGTTAGCTGATTTGTCCTTGGGGGCGAGGGAGAACAGTGTTGTGGAGGTTTTGTCTGTGTTTATTGTGATAAGCCATTTCTCTGCCCATGACACTAGCATGTCTGCTGCCCGCTGCATTCTATAATTTGCTGTGGTGACATTTTCATCAGCGCACCAGAGTACTAGGTCATCTGCATATAAAGCAGCTTTCACTCCTGCAGGGAGATCTTTCACCAGGTCATTGATGTAAACAAGGAAGAGTGTTGGAGAAATTACTCCTCCTTGAGGTACCCCCTGATGGAGCAACACTTTTCTGCTCTGCAGACCGTCAAGAGTGACTCTAGTTCTCCTGTTATGCAAGTATGACTGGATCCATTTCATCATGTTGCCATGGATTCCACTTCTCCTAAGTTTTGCAATGAGGCCATCTTTCCACACCTTGTCAAAGGCCTGCTTGAAGTCGACCCAGATCGTTAGGACCTTTTTCTTCTCCTGGAAGGCATCTTCTATTGCTTGAGACAAGTAAGTAACTTGGTCTTCTATACTGTAGCATTCTCTAAATCCAGCTTGTTCCGGCACCAGGATCTGCTCAGACTCTAAATACCATTTCAATCTGTGGTTGACTATTCGCTCCATAGTCTTCCCAACACAGCTTGTGAGACTGATTGGCCGGTAACTTGCAGCCTCGGTCTTACATTTCCCTTTCTTTAGTATGGGTATTGTGATGGCTTCTCTCCATACTTGGGGTACCGTTCCTTTCAACCAGCTGTGGTTGAATATCTCAAGCAGTTTTGTCTTTGCTGCTGAGCTCAGATTTACTAGCATTTCGTTGCTGATTTTGTTTGGGCCGGGTGACTTTTGAAACTTAAGCTTGGAAATAGCCTTCTGTAGTTCTCCTAGTGTGATGGGTTCCCTCATTGGGGCAGGAGTATCTGTCTGTCCCATGGTTGCCAGTATTTCTTTTCTTATCTCTCTCTGATGATCTATGTTAATGGGTAAGTTGCTTTCTGAACTGTATCTTCTAGCAAACAAGTCTGCAGCTTGTTTTCCTCTGAAAAGTTTGCCACCTTCATCCAATGTGATAGTCTGCCTAGGTGAGGAACGCTCTTCATTTAGAGACTTGACTAATCTCCAAAGTTTCCTGCCGTCTTTCTCAAGGTTCAGCGATGCCGTTTTAGTTCTCCAGCTTTTTTTTTTTTACTTCTAGCTTTGTTCTCTGAAACTCTGCTACAGCCTTTTTCCATTTGTTGTGAGTTTCAAGTGAAGGCTGAGACTCTGCGTCCTTTCTAGCCCTGTCCATGGCTTCCTGACGTTCTTGGAGTGTGTTGGACCAGTATGGTATGTAGTTACGCCGGCATCCTTTGGGAATGGTTTCTTTTGCAGCTTGTAGTATGCATCTGTTGAAGTCTTTTACCACTTCATTAATGTCTCTGTTCTGTACCTTGAGGGTAGACAGCAGCGTGTTCACCTGATGCCTGAATAAACCCCAGTTGGCTTTTTTGTAGTTCCATCTTGTAATGGCTGGGCCTGTACTGAGAGTTGCACTCTGGACAGTAAGAAAGATTGGGCGATGGTCGCTTCCCCCTAGTTGGTCTCCTACTTCTCTACTAATAGATCCAGCTATATCTGGTGTGGAGAAGGCAAGATCTGGTGTTGAAGTTGTGTGCCATCCTCTGGAGTAGAAGGTAGGAGTATCTGTGGCATTATTGACTAGGATTAGGGAGTGATCATCTTGCCAAGTTTCAACCTCTTCACCTCTGTGATCCAAATGGTTATAGCCCCAGCTCTGGGAGTGGCTATTAAAGTCTCCAACTGCTATAAAGTTGGTGGCTGGTACCTGTATAGAGCTGAGACTCAGGGGTTTGTTGTTCGGACAGTAATAGTTCAGGAGTTCTATTTCCATCTTGTCTACCTTTATCTGCAATAGCTGATATTCTGCTCCATCCATGAAGGTTTTCCTTTCGTGTGCAGGAATGTTATTCCTTACAAGAGTAAGTACTCCTCCTTTTCGTCTTTTTTTTCTGTCGGATCTGAAGCATTGATATCCCCTTATTTTAAAGGTTTGATCTGCTTTCAAGTGAGTCTCTTGGATACAGCAAACACTGACTTGCTTCTCATACAAGATGTTTTCCAGCTCTGTCTTTTTGCTGTATCCAGCCTGCTTGCTGTTCACTCCCTCTGCATTCCAGTGCATCATGACAAGTGGCACTCTGGGTTTCTCTTTTTCTGTTTTGTTTTGGTCAGTAGTTCTCCTCCGCCGTCTGCTGACTCCACAAGACGGTCTAGAGGGTCCTCCAGTAGCTGAGGGTGGGCTCTGTCGAGGCTCAGAGCCCGGCACTGCACCTGCCTGGTGGAGCTCCACAGGGCGAGCACCAGTACGAGATTTATTTGACGGTGTACTCTCCATAGAAAAAAAAAAAGCGAGTTGCGTGATACTGTGGTTTCCGGTGCGCCTTCTGGCCCAGTATCTATGACTTTAGCACCTGTTCAACGGGAGAGTGGGCTCATCCCTAATCTGTTTATGTTCCCAGTAGTAGACTATTCGCAAGCAGCCTGGGGGTGTCACTGCTCTGCGCGGACCTTGTTTACCGAGGCGGCGTCCGAGCTCGTATGGTGAAAATATGGTTGCATTATCTTCAAAATAGCCCTGTCTTTCCTGCCATCCTGCAACTTTGAGTTAGGGAGTTCTGAGCTCCAGTCTCTTTCCCAGGCATTTTATCCTGGCCTGGCACGCATACAGAGGACCCCACTTCTGATTCTAAGTTAGCAGTTGGGGACAGGTGGGGTAGCACACTGTGCATTCCCCGTCATCCAGGGGGCTCTCCAACTATGCAGAGCTTGCACAATGCTGTGCTCTGGTTCTGGGCTCACCCAAGGAATCCTCACGTCCTGCACAGAGCCACTTCCAGATACCCACCACCTGCCAACCCCCCATTGTAGAAATCTCCTGCATGCGGCCATCCAGTCAAGAGCCAGTATTAAGTCTGGTGCCCAAGTGATTCCCCCCCAAGCTCAGTGTGCAATTCTGGGTTCTCATCATGCTGCAACACAGGGGGGATTGTGATGCTCAGCCATCTCTCTCAACTCTGCACCGATAAATGACATCGGGGACTTAACTGTGTCTCAGTACTGGGAGGCCCCGTTTCCGGGTACACCACACACAGCCAGTTGAGGCAACGGTCGCCGTGGGCGTGTCTTCAGTGGGGAAGTTGTGGAGTCTTCCTGTCCATGTTCTTGCACATCCTAACACTGCCCGCAAGACATCGGAGGTTTGGAGAGTGGCCTTCTCTGCAGTTTTACACGAATTGGTAACTAACCCAAAACGCTGAAAAATATGAACATAATATCAATTTTCCAGTGTTCTACAACAACCATGCTTTGGGAATTTGTTTTCCGGTGGCAACTTAAAATCTCAAACCAGATCAGAGAGTGTTTCAGTACATTTTTCATTCATTTTATTACTAAAATTAGATTGGCGCTCTGAGCGGCTTGCGGTCCAAATGTGATTATTTTGTGAGCCGCTGACAGCGGCTTGCGGTATTTAATGTGTTAATAAGCATATTTATGCAACAGATACTTGTGCCTGAATCCATAACTCTATCAGGATTGAAGTTTGAACATTTAAAAAAAAAAAAGGATTTTCACTTTTAGCCTTGTGTTCAGCAAGGAGATGTTCTCCTTTTTTTTAACTTATCAAATACAAGTACAAACAGGCAAGAAAACCTGCATCAGCTCATGAGCAACAACAATCTTAGGCTTCACATGCAAAGAGTTTCCAAGACCAAGTTTAAAGACTTGCTTCTTCTTTTGTGTACAGTTTGTTAGTCACACTAAATATGCAGGTCTGTTACCAGGATGAAGTCTACAGTTTTTTCCAGGTCCATGTGGCAGCCCTATAGCTCCTGCCTCAGCTCAGCACCCTCTGGCCAGGTTTGACTTTGTAGGTCACTGTGTGCTGGGCAGTTTTGGAGAATGTGTAATACCCTTTTCTTATTTATGCATGATAAATAAATTCAGCCACATCTGTCATTTATAAAATCTTGTATGTTCTACATGGGACCCAAAGACGCAGCAATAGAGAATGCAGTCAGCGACCCATAGCTTGACTGCTTGCGTCAGGGTCAGTGAACCAGAGCTGACCAAGATCCTACTCCACCTCCACGTGGTGGTCCTGGAAACAGGCTGCACGCAACCAACGTCCTTTTTAGGATGAATGAGGAAGAAGAAGAAGTATGTTCTACATTACCTGTTAAGTAGCAATGGCCGTCTGTCCATGAGGTCCTCTAGTCTTGCTAGCCGTAATTCCAGTTCCAGGTCATCTAAATAAAATACATTTTGTTATAATGCTGAAATCACAACTTCTACATAAAAAAAGTCAACTGTCTAATAGCACCTGCATATATAATCCAATGCCTTTTGTCTGTGTTTATAAAGGACAGGAAACTTAAGCATCATTCGTGCTCTACTTCAGTCATAAGTTTGTATCAAGTTTACCCTTCTTTTAATTTTTTTTTTTTCACCTTCCATATCGTATCATTCCTGCTTTAGTTTTAATCTGTTAGGTCACAAGTTTGTATCATTCCTGCTCCAAATGATATCTGCTAGGTCATCTTGCATATTTCATCTTAATTTCTTTAATTTTTTTTGCCAGCAGGTACACTTTCCATATTGATAACATCCTTGATCAACTTGTCATCTGCTGTCCTGCAGTATTTTACGAAGTTTAATTGTTTCGTTTGCTTCTCAAGGCAAAGAGACCAGTTTTTAACTAGCCAGTGCCATGTTCCAGTCTACACAGCTGGAAAAATGGGTACCTGACTCTCTGAAGTGTGGGGGAGACTATACTCGGTCTCAGCTTTATGAGATGGGATGATCTGTTCTCCTCGTCACTGCATTTGCCTTCCCTAACCCAAGAGCAGAGTCTGGTACCAATTTATAGCTGCGTAAACTGGAGTGTGAGGCTACAAGTCTGTAACATTATATGTGAAATCCTCAGGTGACAGCTTTGTTTATGAAGCCGGAATTTTTTAGGTTTTCAGAGGTCACCCAAATCACATTCGAAGGTTTCCCAAATCACATTCGAAGGTCACCCAAATCACATTCGAAGGTCACCCAAATCACAATCGAAGGTCACCCAAATCACATTCGAAGGTCACCCAAATCACATTCGAAGGTCACCCAAATCACATTCGAAGGTCACCCAAATCACATTCGAAGGTCACCCAAATCACATTCGAAGAGTAGCCCAAAATGTGTTAGAAAATTGTCCAGTTGACCAAAATGTGTGGCCGAAAATTGTCTAAAGAAACTTTAAATTTTGAGAACATTTCAGTTTTCGGGTGTTTGGATAAAATAATAAAGACCCGCACTAGGTTTCGAACCTATTAACTCTGCCTTGAGAAACAAGTTTATGTTCGCCCATGTCTGTGTATAACATTAAGTTCTACCTTCTTCAGTTGCTCCCTCTTCTTCCATAGTCTCTATTTTGGCAGCTATCATGCTTTTCTCAAACTGCGCACAGGCATCAAAAACCTGGGTAAAGTCCCGGACTGTGATCACTGTTTGGATTGCCTCTTCATAAATATCCCTGGCCTGGTAATAAAAATTCAAACTAAGTGAAAATGTGAAAGATGTATGAAACCTTTCAAATTCACTTATCTAGGAAGCATAGTAACACCATATGGCGGAACAAGCAAAAACATCAGTTACAGAATAAATACAGCCAAAACAACCTTTATCAATCTAAACATCTAGAAATCTCAGGACAGCACAAATACCAGATTAAGACTATAAGAGAGTTGCAGTCTAAATTTCTGTACAGTGCAAAATAATGGAGAGTAACAAAAAAAGAAATGTCCAAATTGTCTTCTTTCCAAGGCAAATTCTTCTAATTTTTTGACCAAATACCATCACCAGCAAGGAACTGCTTACACAGTGCAGTCAAAAAGATATGAACACCATCACTATAGGCAGATCCTGGAATTGGGCTGCCCATGTTCTCAGAAGAGACTCTGAAACCATTAAAAGAATTGCTGTGCTAAGGACCCCAGAAGAGAGGTGAAAGAGAAGCAGACTAAAGACAACCTGGAGGAGAACTGTGGAGGCCAAGATGCAAAGCATGAACCAGAGTTGGGCCCTGCAAAAAGGGTGGCCACCGACCGAGCAAAGTTGAGACAGTTTGTTGCTGCCGTACAAGATGCTACTAGGCGTGATGGCCACTGACTGCTGTGTCAGTCAGTGGCTAAGCATCCAAGAAGAAGCTGATTGTGATATTTGTGTACAGGGAAGTAGGAAGAAACCAAATAATATAACTTGACAAATAAACGACTAAAAAGAATTAAATAATGATCTTTCAGAAATAACATTAATTGGGAAAATGAGAGTAAATAAACATCTTTTCCTTTCATATAAATTCAATCCGCCCTACTCCCACTTTTGAGAGTCCATAATACTGAGAATCATTGGTGAAAATTGCTCCTAACCTCTTGAATGCTACATGACTAAGTCTTCTTCTTCTTCTTCCATCCTTAGCCATCAACCGGCAAAGCAGTATGTGGCCAGTACGCCTAGTGGCGTCTTAGGGCAACAACAAATTGATCAATCTATCGCTGTTTCCACCACGCCTAGTGGCGTCTTTGTGGAACAAAAACAGACCAAACAATCTATCATTGTTTCCGTAATCAGATTGGTTGGCAAGCAGGTGATCAGCCCACTGTGCGAAGTTTTTACGGGATGGGGTAAACAGCCCCATGCCCATACCCTCCTTAGTCGCCTTTTACGACATGCGTGGTAGGGTGCAGTGTTACTATTCTTTGCTCCCCTTTCGGGCCCCGGTAACACACGGGTGACATGACTAAGTGCTACATCAATATTTATGTACTCCCAGTGCTGTATGACAAACTGCTTTGTCATAAATGTTTATGTGGCATACAAGCACTAGCAAATATGTTTTGGTATAGTACTCAATGGGTTCATGTTTGTATCTTCTTCGTACACTCTCAGATGTCAACATGAATATGTTCAAATAAATCAGTGATCAGCTTGAGGCTATTTCTATCCCCACAGAGCTTTTCCAAGAATGGTACTAGTGAAGGCCACATGTGCTTTCTGTGTTGCTCATATGTTGGGCATCTTTGAAGCAGATTATGTTTGTATTATTTCAGACAATCATGCCACTCCAGCATCCATGTCATAGGAAACAATATCAGCATCAAGTAGGAGACTGTGGTGCTACGTGAAATACGCTGGGTTATTTCATGAGGTCACTATAGTAGCCATAAAGTTTGATTCAGAACAGTCTGAAATGTATTGGCTACTGAAGCTAGGATGAAAATGTCTACAGGCCACACCTGTCATAAGAGGCAGCTACACTGAGGTTGTAAATCATGCTAGCAACCTCGCCTTGTAAAACATACTACTACAGAAATCGCCACAAGAGCACATAAGTGATATAGTATGGCTTTCTGCATGGATGCTTCTGTCATGGTGACCCCACTTTCCATAAGGAGGAAAAGGGACGGAAGGACAATTAAACCAAGGAGAATAATAAAGTTTCATAAAGCTGGACGCAGATGTTGAAATGTTAACAGATGTTGAAACTAATGCAACGATAAAAATTAGAAAATGGAATGTTAGTGGACAGGAAATAAAGCAGCAGCTGATAGAATTCTCTCACATTTCCTTTTCGCTCCTTACAAAGCATGAAGCCAGTAACTACAGCTGGCCTATTTGTTGGACATTTAATTCAAAGTCCTCATGTTCTTGTAACAGTGTTGCCTGTAGCAATTTATTTCATATGATGAGGTAGCTAGCCCGACACACAGTCTTAGGTAGCTAGCCCGACGCACAGTCTTAGGTAGCTAGCCCGACGCACAGTCTTAGGTAGCTAGCCCGACGCACAGTCTTAGGTAGCTAGCCCGACGCACAGTCTTAGGTAGCTAGCCTGACGCACAGTCTTAGGTAGCTAGCCCGACGCACAGTCTTAGGTAGCTAGCCCGACGCACAGTCTTAGGTAGCTAGCCCAACGTACAGTCTTAGGTAGCTAGCCCGACACAGTCTTAGGTAGCTAGCCCAACGCACAGTCTTAGGTAGCTAGCCCGACGCACTGTCTTAGGTAGCTAGCCCGACACACAGTCTTAGGTAGCTAGCCCGACACACAGTCTTAAGTAGCTAGCCCGCCACACAGTCTTAGGTAGCTAGCCCGACAGACAGTCTTAGGTAGCTAGCCCGACGCACAGTCTTAGGTAGCTAGCCCGACGCACAGTCTTAGGTAGCTAGCCCGACGCACAGTCTTATATTAGTTGTCTTTTAAAATGCGTCTCAGGGTCAGGTAATCCTATTCTTTCGTTGTCTCCTTTGAAATCCTCGGCAACACCATGGGGCAGAATTCATCACAAAAAAAGAAAACTGAAATATTAGGAGTTACATACACCAGAAAGAAGAGATACGATATAACAAACATAATAAGAGCAACACAAGGTTACATAAACATGTCTAAGGTTAGCACAAAAATGTGACAAAAATGGGTACTTTGACTGTTGTTTACTCAGATACCATAAGTGGATGGCTGAAAATGATCAAATCCTATTACACAGATTAAAATACTAGGAGTACACACGGACACACAAATTTATACATGTGAGAGCACAACACGAAGATTAGTATTATAAAACAATGTAACTGGTGGTTGGTTTGGGGGAGTCTGAATGTGTGTGTGTGTGCAATAAGTGAATACACAGGTCAACTAAACAGAAGAGTAAATGAAGCAGAGTGAGTACACTCTGGAACAAGGTGGAGAAGGTAGAACAAAACAACATGTTAAAGGATGTTCTAAGGTCTGATCCAAAAATCAAAGTTAATCACAATAAGTCATTATCCACTTTATAACCAGAGCAGAGTAAATAGAGGTTTGCCCTTCTCTCTAGTGTGGTCTAGTGACCACAAGATGTCAAAGAACACTCATACAACAGTTTCACTAACTGACAATGAACAGGCTTCAAGGACTGATGAAGTACAGACAGGATAATCATTACCAGTATACAATACACCAGAACATAACCTAGCTGTAAACTTACACTCTCAAAATGACCTCCTCTAATGTAATAGTCAGCTAGAGAATTCCACAACACTCCAATTTGATCAGTATATCGTTTTAATCCCTGTCGCAAGATAGGCTCTACTTTCAGAGACGTCACCTTATCGGGATTCTTTGCTATCAGCTCACAAAGCTGGTTCCAGAGCTAAAGAATAAATGTCACAGAAACATAAGCTTCAGTTAACTCATATAATAATTAATAAATAAAAGTACACAAATAACTATAAGACTGAAACTGGGTATTAAAAAAAGGAGACGCTTAAACGTTTGTCTTCTTCTTCTTTGATCCTTAGCCGCCAACCGTCAAAGCAGTCAGTGGCCATCACGCCCAGTGGCGTCTTGTAGGGCAACAACAAATTGATTCCACTTTGCTCGGTCGGCGGCCATCCTTCATACAGTGCCCCAACTCTGGTTCATTCTTTGCATCTCAGCCTCCACAGTCCTCCGCCAGGTTGTTTTTGGTCGGCCTCTCTTTCGTTTTCCTTCAGGGGTCCATAGCATAGCTGTTCTTGTGATGGCATCGGGGTCTCTTCTGAGTTTGTACAACTGTAAATTTCACCCAGTTCTCATTTTGCTCCCTATGATGGTTGCTGTAGCTATTTGTTATAACTAATGAGGTTGCCATCCTCATGCACAACCTCATATTAGTCACCTTGTACGACATGCCTGAGGGTGTGGTAGTTCTATTCTTTCTCATCAGAGACCCCTGGTGGAGCTACACAGCACCTTAGATGCATACGACATGTGATTACTGGAAATGTTCGGTTTAGACCTTTCAAATGTGTTTCTGGATAGAATAGTAGTCTCATAGCAGATACTGCTGTAGGGGAATTAGGTCCAGCTTTATGAGGTGGGGTGACCCGTTCCTTTCCTCAGTCTTTGCCTTCCCTAATCCAAGATCAGAGTCAGGCACCCATTTACATCTGAGTAGACTGGAGTGTAGTGCTATCTTGTACTGAAACTTGAAACTTTGCCATGACAGGCAGGCGTTCTAACCACTTTGCCAATCAAGGCACTTCAAAAGGTTATGTAAAAACTAAAAGAAAAACATAATTTGGTACTGTCAGTACCAAGCTTACCTGATGTTTTGATTTGCCTTCAACAGACACAAAGCCCTCATCATTAATAATGTCAGCCAAACGTTGAGCAGCTTCATCTAACCAACCAATGGAAATCAAGAAACTAATATATTCCTCTGAACCTTCTTTCTGGAGCTGGAATAATTCAAAATAAACAAATAATTCTGATGTGATTTGGCTTTAAAAACACCAGTTGCGCGCACTCTCACAGAGACAGAAAGAGTGCTCATGTAACGTAATCTTTGAAACTAACCTCTGAGGTAAATGATCAGAGGTAACAGGGGGAGTCTTGCAAAAATATGGGACAAAAAACAGTCTACATTATGACCACAAAAGGAGATAAGAGATTGTTGTTGCTGAGCGTGTCACTCTTTTGCAGCTAACACCAAGATGATTTCCTTGGCATTATCTACATTGTAGATCTAGGGTTTTCCTGTTACTTTTCTATCCTTCCACAATTTGTGGAGTTGGAGTCATGAGCTCGTCTTTCCCCAGATATTTTTCCAAGCTCTGCATGCAACATACACTTCCCATGTCCCCTCACCTGTCATCTATCAACTGTGGGATCTTCCTGCATGCAGCTGACCAAGTAAAAGCTGTAGCTAAGACTGAAGCTTGAGTGATTCACACTTGAGCAACAAGATTTCCTTCGCATCCAGGAAGTAGAGGTTAGTTATTATGTTTATGTTATCAAATATACAAACAATTTTATTTGTCACTGTTCTATATATTCCACACACGACTTAGTTCCAACATTACTTGTTGGTTCTTACTTTATTTAACTTCAGAAACAAATTTAACTGAATGTACCTTCAGGTATCTTCTGTAGACTCTCACTGCTGTTTCTGGCAAGTCATGAGAACGAACAAACTTGAGGTACAAGGGCCAGATACGACCATGCTGGGTGATGGGAAGAGACCTCAATGCACGATCAAAGCAACGTCTTGTGCGTGTTATCTTTCCTTGGTCAATTAAGAAGTGGAGGTAGTCCAGCCAAATACGAGGCATCTGTAGACAGCAATAGTTTAGCTGGGATTAATTATCTCACAGCGAGAATTAGAAATAATAAGGATACTATCAAGGAAAATAGCACACTATTTAATAGCAATACATAAAAAGCAACATCCTGAGTGGATTATCTATCCCTGATCTATAAATATATTGGTGACAATCCAGTCGTACGTAGGCTTCTATAGAAAAGGAAGCTCAATATTGTAACTGAGCCTAGAACAGCCTTAAACAGTAAGAACAGCTTCAATAATAATTGTTTTAAAATAAAAATAAAACAGATGATATAAATCGAAGCCACCAAGAAGACATGCGCACCATCACTGTGGGTAGATGCTGGAATTGGGTTGGCCGTATCCTCAGAGAAGACCCTGCCACCATCATCCAAACTGCCATGCTATGGGTTCCAGAAGGAAAGCAAATGTGAGGCTGAGCAAAAGAAAAAGCCGACCAAAAGCCACCTCGCTGAGAAATGTGGAGGCTGAGATGCAAAGCACGAGCCAGAGCTGGGGCACCACATGAAGGATGGCTGCTGGGGCACCACATGAAAGATGGCTGCTGGAGCACCACATGAAAGATGGCTGCTGGGGCACCACATGAAAGATGGCTGCTGGGGCACCACATGAAAGATGGCTGCCGACAGAGCAAGGTGGAGATAGTTTGTTGCTGCCCTAAAGCTATTCTTTAAGAAAAGCAAGGATGATGGTGTGAGCTACAGTCTCATCAGGACTGTCGTAAAATCCGTACGTCCTTATGCATTTTATTCTAAATCCAATGATCCTGGAAGATTAAGCTATTAGCTGGTTTCCTCAATGCATATTTTCTCTGCCACTTTTTTCTCACATTCTAGTTTTCCTCTTCTCACAACATCAATACCTTCTAGCTCCCTGAGGAACATAAGTCCTAAACATCAACATGCCACACCCTCCAGCCCGCTGCCATCCTTCTATGGTTTTTCCATGTCTTCTTTAACCCTCTATGTGCATCATCTCCAGTTGTCCTCTACATGTTTGTTGTCACCCTCCATTTCTCTAACCCTGAAGATTCTAAAACACAGGCTGCCTTGTAATGTTATCATTTGGTTTTCTTACTGTGTGTCCTATCCAACTCCAGCGTCTTCAGCTCACCCCCTATTCCACAGGTGTTTGTCTGGTTCGTTTCATCAATTCCACATCAGTGATCTTCTTACATCACTACAGTCCTATTCTGCACAATCATCCATTTACGACTGTATCATTCTGTTTATCATTTTCTCACAAGCCCAGTAAAAAGGTATTTTTACTTTCTCTTGTGTAGGAAAATTCCTTTTGAAATTGGTCTTTTTAATTATAGACCAGACATACGAGAAAATAGACCAGTATTATGACCTATTTTTCATCTCTTATTTTCTTGTACAATCACTTTTCTTAACTGGTTTTGTAAATTACACGCTTGTAGTAACTGATTATCTGTCATTTTGTAGTATAACATGTTGTCTTGGTCTCAGATAGAATATAGCAATGGATTATCTATGAAACAAGAGGTGAAGGAGACATTGGTAGACAGGATATATATTGAAGAAACCAACTCATAGCACTACAAGGCAGTTCTTATACTGGAAACCCCAGGTTAAATGAAACAAAGAGAGGTTAAAAACTTTGGAGAAAAGAATGGGAAACACTTTAAAATGATACAGAATAGATGGAAAGAATTTGAAACGATGGCACAAAGTAGGAGAGCTTGGCATGAATGGTTGAAGGCTTATGATGACTAGGGAGTTGAAGGGGAAGGAAATATGGCACCTTTACAGAAGTACTGACTGCCATCACTGGTGTCAATACCTTGTCGAGGTATGGCGGCTTGCGTATCCTGAATACTCCTAGAGCTATGCCAGCGGGAAATTTTACTCCTGGAAGGTTCTACCAAGCTGGACAGGTTTGCGCGGCAGGGTCAGACTAAAGCAGATACCCTGGTCCTCCAGGTTGGGGGTTTTAGCATAGGGCTGACACCCCTGTCTATGTAAAAAGAAACGAAGTTATGGAAACGACAACAAATGAACAAACTTTGCTGCGGGACGGACATCCGGAGTCTGAGGCTCGTATGACTGTCAGTGGTGAAAGCCGAAAGGAAGCCACTGACATGAAAATGGACGTCCTGACCGCAAAATGTGAAACAAGGAACCAGAGTTGGGGCACTGTACGAAGGATGGCCACTGACCGAGCAAAATGGAATCAATTTGTTGCTGCCCTACAAGATGCCACCAGGCGTAACGGCCACTGACTGCTTTGACGGTCGGCAGCTAAGGATATAAGAAGAAGACAGAAGTACTGAAGTGATACTGATGTGGTACTGATGGAAAGGACCTAACACCAATGGAACAGCAGGTGAGGAGAAGACGATGTCGTTAAGGTAGGACACACACTGAGTAAACAAGTTTCTAGCATACAAGGTAGTTCTGTTCTGGAATCCCCAGAGTAAGAGAAAGAGGGAAACCCAAACACACATGCACAAATAAATTAAGATGGAAACATGAAGGAGATAAAGAATACATGGGAAAAACTTGAATGGATGGCACAGGACCATAGGGTGTGGCATGTTTTTGTTCAGGAACTGTGCTCAATGTGGAGACGAAAGGCACTGATGAATGGTGATGATGATGACATTTGGTGCAAGAAGGTTAAACATGTGCATATAAAGATAATTTACAATAACCTTATGCATGAAGACCAGCGATCGTTCAAACGCACTGTTGACTTCCTCATATGCTGGATCTGTGACTATCATACCTCGAACTTGTGAACGAAGCAACCTGAGGTAGTTGTACCATAACTTGTAGCTAGAAACAGAGGGCAACAATTAAATAAAAATGAGTGACGATGTTTTGAAGTATTTACAAGTACCAACAAAAAATACATCTTGTCATTTAATGGAAAATTAGTCATTTCAGTGACAAGACAATGTACAGCATACATAAACACATGAATATTACACAAGTTTTGAACTATAGGTCCAGATACTTTTATCCGAACACCCAAAAACTGAAATATTCTGAAAATTGACAGTTTCTTTGTCCGACTTTTCTATCATAATTGGGTGACTTTGGGATACTTTGTGATTTTCGAACAAATTTTGGGTGACTGTGTGAACTTTGAACACATTTTGGGTGACGCAGTGTGAATTCCAAACACACTATGGGTGAAGTAAAGCTGTCCCAAACAATTTCAGATAAATGGATACAGGCTTGTAGTAAGATGATAACATTTGTCAGTATTCTGTAGTACAGTATAATGCTTGCATGTAGTTGTGGGGCCCTATAATGAGGTCAAGAAAGAACACAACTACATGCACCCTCAGGAATGTTGTAAAAGGTGACTAACATGAAGTTATGAATGAGGCTAGCAAACGCAGCATGTAAAACAGATTGCCACTGAAACCCTCATTGTAAGATCACATGGCTGTTTTGTGCAAGCTTCCTACAAGACCAGCTGCAGTGGTAGCTCCATGCACAAAGAAAAATGATGATGATAATGCCTGCACAAGTATAGACAACGTGGTTTGATAAGGTTTATCATTCCACTTCAGCTCAACAAGGAACATAGGCCTTCAACAAAGTCATCTTCTCCTGTATGATAAGGTTTATCATTCCACTTCAGCTCAACAAGGAACATAGGCCTTCAACAAAGTCATCTTCTCCTGTATGATAAGGTTTATCATTCCACTTCAGCTCAACAAGGAACATAGGCCTTCAACAAAGTCATCTTCTCCTGTATGATAAAGTTTATCATTCCACTTCAGCTCAACAAGGAACATAGGCCTTCAACAAAGTCATCTTCTCCTGTATGATAAAGTTTATCATTCCACTTCAGCTCAACAAGGAACATAGGCAGTAAGCGCTTAAACAAGTTACAGGTACCCAAGCCCAGGCTAGACTTGTTCAAGAAGAGCTTGGCTTACTCAGCTGCTCATCTTTGGAACAATCTTCCATATGACCTGAAAAACATACAGTCCCTACTCATATAATCGTAGACTGTTCAAATACATTATGAGTGCTGATTATATGCCGCCCTAACTGATTATGTTTTGAATTATTATCTAATATACTGTATGGAGGTTCTGATGTTCTAGTTTTTCATTTTAATATACTTTACTTTTTAATTGTAATCAGATACTGTAAATGTATGCTGTTATACTACTTATAATGTTGCATCGCCATTAAATTAATACTTTAAGTATGTTGGAGAATGTCTGGATAACTAGCAATAAAAGATGAGTAAGAGGAAGGGCAAAATGCAATATGGGCATATATGCACGATTCTCATCTATCAGTCAATACCCTTTACTTCCCTAAGGAGCATAGGTCATAAAGCTGGATCTTGTATAGTGGAGGCATTAGTATCTGCTCGGGGCTCAAAGCTGCTCGCCTCTGGGAAAATTTTCCGCATACGCTGACAACACACGAAGTCACTGGTCATTCAACAGCAGATTTCCAATTTTCACGAGTTCTTATTATATGCCAAAATAATCTGATTAGGTTTCAAATGATTTCTAATTTACTGTGTCAATGGTTTAGATTTTGTTTGTTTGTCTGTTTTTTTCTTCATTACTTCCTTTTATTTATTTATGTATTTTTTTTTTTTAACATACTTAAATTTGATTATGACTGGATATTACCAATGTATGCTATTATTCTACCTTGATAATGTTGTATGCTTAAATAATGCTCAAAATACATGTTCGATTGAAAGGATACAATATGCAAGATGACAGAGAGGAAGGGCAGACAGAATGTAAGACGGGCCTCCGTGCCCAATTCTTAACCCTTTGAAAATAAAGTTTGTTCGTTCCTGTGCTATCCACTCAAGATCTTTCCATGCCTTTTTTTAGCCACTTAATTTCAGTCACCGGTTCTCTTCCCTATGCATTTTTCAGTCTCCCTCTATGTCTCATTCCTGGGAATTCCAGAACAGGGACTGCCTTGTAGTGCTATCAAAAGTTGTCCACAGTCTGTATTATCCATGACCAGTGTCTTCTATTTATTCTCCTGCTCCACTGGCACCTATATGCTTCTTGTCATCAGTTCGACACGGGTGATCTTGTCATACCTTTTCAATCCTTCTATTCTAAACATACCCAGTTATTTTCTAACTCTCTATGTTTCACAGCCATACAACAGGACTGACATGACATCGAAGATTTTGTTTTTCGTGTTGGACTTGATTTCTTTTGATCTTTATAGATATAAAATCGAACGTCTGTCTGTCTGTTACCCCATAACTCGAGAACCAATTTTGATGCGGTTTGCTTCAGCGTTATGGACACTTCTCCGGAAAGGTTTTAAGCTATACATCATCAAGGTACAACATTAGGAGGCTGAGCAGTGAATTTTTCTTCACTCCATTCATTCTTATCTCATGGGACAAGGGACGTAAAAACTTTTCCGTTTCTTGGGTTAATGGCCTTAGCTTACAAACTATATAAGTCATAAATTTTATCCTTTTTCGTTAAATTTAGAAGAAGTGCGTTGGTTTCTGTTATGTAAGTTTTTTAAACCAGGATTCCTGACAAGGTAACTTTAAATAATACTCAGCTTTGTAGAGTTCTTACTTAAATAAACAAGTGCGTTGCAACTGTTATGCACATTTTTTTAAATCAAGGGGATAGTCAGCTATATAGAATTGTTAACAAGGATTATAAAAGATGACCCCAAAATAAATAAAAAACTTATGTTTTTAAAAGAGGCACACAAACCTTGTCTACATATCTACAAAATATAGGATGTACACTATATTACAAAAACTAAAGCTAACATATAAAAATCAAATAAGGAATTGAACCAGTAGTCCAAACTGGTGAAAGACTCGCCCCAGAAACATACAGATTAACCAAATAAACCATCCAGTAAAAATCAAAAACATACTAACTTAGAAAATAGCATATATTGGAATTTTTTTTAAAAACCATGTTGAACTATAACTACAAAAGGAAAAATACCGACTAGAGATAATATAATATAAAACAAATACAAACAAAAACATATTACAATAAAAGAAACACGTCCTGATATAACCAACAAATCCATGTACATGGTAGATGGTTGAAAGGGGCGTGCTACAAAATGAAGTAGCAAACACATTAATAAAAAAAAAAAATTGTTACTACCATATCCTGATATAACCAACAACTCCATGTACATGGTAGATGGTTGAAAGGGGCGTGCTACAAAGAAAAGTAGCAAACACATAAATAATAAAAAAATTGTTACTACCAATTTCATCTTCACAGAAGCCTTCTTTTAAATTATTTGTGCAGGATTCCTGACAAGGAAAGTTTGAATAATTCTCAGCTATGTAGAGTTCTTACTACCAATTTCGTGTACACAGAAGCTTTCATGTAAATTATTTGTGCTTGAAGATTTGTGTATGTTCTAGAAGATTTGTGTATGTTCTGACATAATAATTGATTAGTGATTCATTTGGATATGGAGAAAAGGCAAGTAGCTTTAGTTTTTGTTTTCAGTTACTATTCTGCTGGGGAATATTAGCTACCTACCCGCATAATAATTTTCGCAATTCATTATTAAGTTTATTTACTACTTAATAAGTTTACTACTCAATTATTTTCAGTTTTCCTTTAATTTCTTTGTTACGTTTTTGTCTTAATTATATCGTAGACAAGGTTTGTGTGCCTCTTTTAAAAACATAAGTTTTTTATTTATTTTGGGGTCATCTTTAGGCGTTATAATCCCACTTCTTGGAAATAGTAGGTTTCCTTTTCTTATGTTTTTTTTTAAACACATACATGTATTTATTCTTAGTTAGGTACTTTAATTTAATTTTTGCTTTACTCTACACCTATCACATCATCTAACAGAACTTCATCACTTGGGAGACTTAGCAACAGAGCAAAGAGAATGAGAAGGGAAGCGCAAAACATTTTTTGAATGAAATAATTATTTTATTTTATTTAATACTTTTCTCCTTCCTTTTTATGTTTAAGTATGCATGTGAAACTACATGTGTGTGCTTTTATGTGTAATGCATCCCCTTACAGCATTATTTTATAGAGGAAAGGGCATTAGTAGTGTACGTGCATACAATTCAATACATAAGAGCGTGGGTGTGGAGGTACATATGTGCATGAATACACATGTATGTATGTGCGTGTATGTATATATATGTATAGATGTATATACGTGCAGATTGCACATACTTTTTCTTTTATTTATGTCTGTTTTTAAATACTTTGACTTTTTACAATTTAAAAAAATTGCATCCTTGGAATAAAAAAAATTAAAAAAGCAGACTGGTGGTTGTGGTAGTGGGAAGAAAGTCTGCAGACCAAGAATCCCGATGATTTGCCTGCGTCGGAACACTTACACGTCAAGTGACTGTGATACCAATGTTGTCTACAAAGAAGCCCTTACTTACATTTTTTCCCTTAGAAGCACACCTCAATGCAACAGTACAATTAAAAACAAAAAAAAGTTAAACCTTCTTAAAACGATTCGCACCAAACCTGACTTGCACTCATTCCGACACGGACCCGCGCTGGGCCGGGTATGACCGCTAGTTTACATATATTTCGCAATGCACTGAAAGTGCATCCTGCATGCTTATTTTATATGACAAAGCTTATCAATAAGCAAATTATGCAGTAGGCCAAATGCCGGTAAATTTAACCATGTCAAATGGATGAAGTGGATAGAATATACATAATAACGGTGAACTGAACCATGTCAAATGGATGAGGTGGATAGAATATACATAATAATGGTGAATTGAACCACGTTGGGGCAAAGTCTTTACAGACAGGGGGTATGATGTGTTGGTGTTGTGGGTTTCCCCCCTTGCTTCACCCTAGGCCTAGTGAATTCTTGTTCATGAAAGGAGCGACCATTGCGGTGTTAGTCTCTTGGCCTAGCAAAACCTCTCATACCCCAAGATCGTTGTGCGTGGTGAAGAGCCACACCCTCCTCGAGGTAGTCCTGGTAACTGAGGGTGCGAATCCTCAGGCTAAACACAACGGATCTAGAGGAGCAAACCTCGATAATAACACCGGTGCACTACACCGTACACGCCCTCTGTGGGTGGGAAGGAGCCAGATGAACAAGTCTTGGGAGTGGGAACGAGTGTGGACTGCTCCCTGAAGATCGGAACCCATCATACAGGCACAGAGACTCAGGACGTGATGATCCTATTGTCTTCAACTCTTGGTCACATGCCTAGAGCCTCGGAGAACTCTGCGTAACCAGCAGGCAATTTGGCGGCGGGGAAAGAGCACTGTGAGCCCTACCTTGGCTACATATCACAAGGAGATGCAGAAACACCCCCTTTATCTCCCCCAGAGCTGGCACAGTACACTTCTGGCTCCTACCCGGGGCGCAGTACACTTCTGGCTCCTACCCGGGGCGGTAGGAAATCCACAGGCACCCCAGCATCACAATGCCAAGAAGATGACAAAGTTGGAATTTACTAACTCAAACCTGGCAGAGCAAGTCCTCCATCAGATGCGGCTGATGCTGGGCCCACTGGTGCGTGGACACGTCCCGATCCCCATCGAGACTTGCCCGGGGAGCCCACCCCGGCTCAAAAAAGCAGAGAAGGCCACTCTTCAAACCTCCGATGTCTTGCGGGCAGTGTTAGGATGTGCAAGAACATGGACAGGAAGACTCCACAACTTCCCCACTGAAGACATGCCCACGACGACCGTTGCCTCAATTGGCTGTGTGTGGTGTACCCGGAAACGGGGCCTCCCAGTACTGAGGCACAGTTAAGTCCCCGATGTCACTTATCGGTGCAGAGTTGAGAGAGATGGCTGAGCATCACAATCCCCCCTGTGTTGCAGCATGATGAGAACCCAGCATTGCACACTGAGCTTGGGGGGATCACTTGGGCACCAGACTTAATACTGGCTCTTGACTGGATGGCCGCATGCAGGAGATTTCTACAATGGAGAGATGGCAGGTGGTGGGTATCTGGAAGTGGCTCTGTGCAGGACGTGAGGATTCCTTGGGAGAGCCCAGAACCAGAGCACAGCATTGTGCAAGCTCTGCATAGTTGGAGAGCCCCCCTGGATGATGGGGAATGCACAGTGTGCCACCCCACCTATCCCCAACTGCTAACTTAGAACCAGAAGTGGGGTCCTCTGTATGCATGCCAGGCCAGGATAAAATGCCTGGGAAAGAGACTGGAGCTCAGAACCCCCTAACTCAAAGTTGCAGGATGGCAGAAAAGCCACAGGAAAGACAGGTCTATTTTGAAGATAACGCAACCATATTTTCACCATACGAGCTCGGACGCCGCCTCGGTAAACAAGGTCCGCGCAGAGCAGTGACACCCCCAGGCTGCTTGCGAATAGTCTACTACTGGGAACATAAACAGATTAGGGATGAGCCCACTCTCCCGTTGAAGAGGTGCTAAAGTCGTAGATACTGGGCCAGAAGGCGCACCGGAAACCACAGTATCACGCAACTCGCTTTTTTTAAATGGATGAGTATACCGTCAAATAGATCTTGTACTGGTGCTCGCCCTGTGGAGCTCCACCAGGCAGGTGCAGTGCCGGGCTCTGAGCCTCGACAGAGCCCACCCTCAGCTACTGGAGGACCCTCTAGACCGTCTTGTGGAGTCAGCAGACGGCGGAGGAGAACTACTGACCGAAACAAAACAGAAAGAGAAACCCAGAGTGCCACTTGTCATGATGCACTGGAATGCAGAGGGAGTGAACCGCAAGCAGGCTGGATACAGCAAAAAGACAGAGCTGGAAAACATCTTGTATGAGAAGCAAGTCAGTGTTTGCTGTATCCAAGAGACTCACTTGAAAGCAGATCAAACCTTTAAAATAAGGGGATATCAATGCTTCAGATCCGACAGACAAGATAGACGAAAAGGAGGAGTACTTACTCTTGTAAGGAATAACATTCATGCACACGAAAGGAAAACCTACATGGATGGAGCAGAATATCAGCTGTTGCAGATTAAGGTAGACAAGATGGAAATAGAACTCCTGAACTATTACTGCCCAAACAACAAACCCCTGAGTCTCAGCTCTATACAGGTACCAGCCACCAACTTTATAGCAGTTGGAGACTTTAATAGCCACTCCCAGAGCTGGGGCTATAACCATCTAGATCACAGAGGTGAAGAGGTTGAAACATGGCAAGATGATCACTCCCTAATCCTAGTCAATAATGCCACAGATACTCCTACCTTCTACTCCAGAGGATGGCACACAACTTCAACACCAGATCTTGCCTTCGCCACCCCAGATATAGCTGGATCTATTAGTAGAGAAGTAGGAGACCAACTAGGGGGAAGCGACCATCGCCCAATCTTTCTTACTGTCCAGAGTGCAACTCTCAGTACAGGCCCAGCCATTACAAGATGGAACTACAAAAAAAGCCAACTGGGGTTTATTCAGGCATCAGGTAAACACGCTGCTGTCTACCCTCAAGGTACAGAACAGAGACATTAATGAAGTGGTAAAAGACTTCAACAGATGCATACTACAAGCTGCAAAAGAAACCATTCCCAAAGGATGCCGGCGTAACTACATACCATACTGGTCCAGCACACTCCAAGAATGTCAGGAAGCTATGGACAGGGCTAGAAAGGATGCAGAGTCTCAGCCTTCACTTGAAACTCACAACAAATGGAAAAAGGCTGTAGCAGAGTTTCAGAGAACACAGCTAGAAGAAAAACGGAAAAGCTGGAGAACTAAAACGGCATCGCTGAACCTTGAGAAAGACGGCAGGAAACTTTGGAGATTAGTCAAGTCTCTAAATGAAGAGCGTTCCTCACCTAGGCAGACTATCACATTGGATGAAGGTGGCAAACTTTTCAGAGGAAAACAAGCTGCAGACTTGTTTGCTAGAAGATACAGTTCAGAAAGCAACTTACCCATTAACATAGGCCATCAGAGAGAGATAAGAAAAGAAATACTGGCAACCATGGGACAGACAGATACTCCTGCCCCAATGAGGGAACCCATCACACTAGGAGAACTACAGAACGCTATTTCCAAGCTTAAGTTTCAAAAGTCACCCGGCCCAGACAAAATCAGCAACGAAATGCTAGTAAATCTGAGCTCAGCAGCAAAGACAAAACTGCTTGAGATATTCAACCACAGCTGGTTGAAAGGAACGGTACCCCAAGTATGGAGAGAAGCCATCACAATACCCATACTAAAGAAAGGGAAATGTAAGTCCGAGGCTGCAAGTTACCGGCCAATCAGTCTCACAAGCTGTGTTGGGAAGACTATGGAGCGAATAGTCAACCACAGATTGAAATGGTATTTGGGACCAGAAGACGCAGCAATAGAGACCGCAGTCAGCGACTCATAGCTTGACTGCCTGCGTCAGGACCAGCGAACCAGAGCTGGTCAAGACCGTGCTCCACCTCCACGTGGTGGTCCTGGAAACAGTCTGCAGCAGTGCAGGCTGGCTGAGCGAGCACGGATCGCAATGGGAAGGCAAACCCGGTCCTAAAAAAATGCCGTGCAGAAGTCGGATGTGTCGACCGAAAGGTGCAGATATCACAGCTACGTTGTAAACAGACACAACGCAACCACCGTCCTTTTCAGGGCGAACGAGGAAGAAGAAGAAGAAGAAATGGTATTTAGAGTCTGAGCAGATCCTGGTGCCGGAACAAGCTGGATTTAGAGAATGCTACAGTATAGAAGACCAAGTTACTTACTTGTCTCAAGCAATAGAAGATGCCTTCCAGGAGAAGAAAAAAATCCTAACGATCTGGGTCGACTTCAAGCAGGCCTTTGACAAGGTGTGGAAAGATGGCCTTATTGCAAAACTTAGGAGAAGTGGAATCCAAGGCAACATGATGAAATGGATCCAGTCATACTTGCATAACAGGAGAACTAGAGTCACTCTTGACAGTCTGCAGAGCAGAAAAGTGTTGCTCCATCAGGGGGTACCTCAAGGAGGAGTAATTTCTCCAACACTCTTCCTTGTTTACATCAATGACCTGGTGAAAGATCTCCCCGCAGGAGTGAAAGCTGCCTTATATGCAGATGACCTAGTACTCTGGTGCGCTGATGAAAACGTCACCACAGCAAATTATAGAATGCAGCGGGCAGCAGACATGCTAGTGTCATGGGCAGAGAAATGGCTTATCACAATAAACACAGACAAAACCTCCACAACACTGTTCTCCCTCGCCCCCAAGGACAAAGCAGCTAACATACACCTAGGGACAACCGTGATCAAGGAAGAAAGCTACCCCACCTATCTTGGGGTGACATTTGACCAAAGGCTTACATGGAATAAGCATATTGAAAATGCAGAAGGAAAGGCCCGAAGACGACTAGGCATACTCAGAAAATTAGCAGGTACCAACTGGGGAGCAAATGAACGAAATCTAAAGAAGATTTATAATGGAGTAATAAGACCACACTTAGAGTTTAGCTCAGCAGCATGGTCATCAGCTGCTAACTCACATCTGCAGTCTTTGGACAAGGTGCAAAATCAAGCTCTCAGGCTCATTACAGGAGCCATGAAAACTACACCAATATCAGAGATGCAGAAGGTTGCTGGATTACAGACATTGTCCCATAGAAGAGACACAAAAACCATGATCCAGATGGAAAAGTACAACAGTATGCCAACGCACCCAATGAAGGCAAGACTAGATGATCTGGCATTGGGACGTCTAAAGCGTAGCAGCTTTGTACATCGGGGAAAAAGACTTAAAAGACAGCATCAAGAAGACCTATCCATGAAGACAACACCACTGAAGCCCACCCTATACCCTGTACCATGGGAGCAGGCCAGCAATGCCCTCCAAATTAATACATCAGTCAGTGGTCTCACAAGTGGATGTGAGTATAATGATCTGCAAAAACGAACTGCTACATTGAGTATGATCCAAGAAAGCTATCCCGATCAATCATGGATACATGCCTACACAGATGGATCAGCAACTAATGCTGTTAGGAATGGAGGTGATGGTATCTTTATCTCATATCCTGACAACCACTATGAGACTAGGCACATTCCCACTGGTAAATTCTGTTCCAACTATACAGCTGAGGTTCAAGCTCTAGAGCAAGCTGCAAATATGATTTATAACACCAACTCTGACTGCCACCAGGTAGTCATCCTCACAGATGCACTGTCTGTCCTGCAAGCTCTCAAGGGTGGTAAACTCCCGCATCTGAGAAATGAACTAAACAAGGTAGCTGCCAAAAAGAGATCCATACTTCAGTGGGTACCATCTCATTGTGGTGTACCCGGAAATGAAAAGGCAGATAAACTTGCAAAAAAGGGAGGAGAATGTGAACAAGAAGATAATGAAGTCACATACTTTGAGAAAAAGAGAGCTATCCAGACTATCAGAAGAGAACAGAACCAACCCAAAGACGACTATCACACTCTCGACCGGCAGGGACAGATAACTATTTTTCGCCTCAGGACAGGGCATAACAAACTGAATAAACACATGCACAAGCTACGATTGTCTGCTTCACCACTGTGCACATGTGGATTAAACGAACAAACTGCTGAGCATGTTCTACAGTATTGTCCTCTGTATGACCAGTTAAGAAAGATATACTGGCCCAATGACTCATCACTAAACTCAAAGCTATATGGAGCTAAAGAGGAACTTCAAACAACAGTCGAATTCATCATGAGAACTCGTCTGACGGTGTAAACATCAAAGATGCGATCGCAAGAAGAAGAAGAAGAAGAAGAACCACGTTGAATGGATGAGGTGGATAGAATATACATAATAATGGTGAACTAAACCTTGTCAAATGGATGAGGTGGATAGAATATACACAATAATGAAGTTAGTGACTAAGAGCACCTACAACTCTGACAGCCAGAAAAACTTTAAGAAGGTCATGAACAAGCCATCTAAACTGAGAATTTAAAATCAACCCTCCATGGTGGAAGAAAGTCTTCCAGTATGGAGGCTAATGGCGCAGTATAGAGAAAGACAAAAGGAGTCTTGATGACTTGCATCATTTTAAGGCCAGGAGCGGGCATTAAATTAACGTCAAAATACAAAAATGATGGATTTTGGGATTAGTCCATTTTCTGATACTTTAACATCTCTTGAATCTAAATATCACCCGTGTGTTACCGGGGCCCGAAAGGGGAGCAAAGAATAGTAACACTGCACCCTACCACGCATATCGTAAAAGGCGACTAAGGAGGGTATGGGCATGGGGCTGTTTACCCCATCCCGTAAAAACTTCGCACAGTGGGCTGATCACCTGCTTGCCAACCAATCTGATTACAGAAACAATGATAGATTGTTTGGTCTGTTTTTGTTCCACAAAGACGCCACTAGGCGTGGTGGAAACAGCGATAGATTGATCAATTTGTTGTTGCCCTAAGACGCCACTAGGCGTACTGGCCACATACTGCTTTGCCGGTTGATGGCTAAGGATGGAAGAAGAAGAAGAAGAAGAGAATCTAAATATAACAGAATTAAATGTCAAAATGCACTCTAACAATATGTATTTTAACTTTGAAAAAGGTATGGTACAGAGAGATTTTCTCAAACTCGAGAAAATATGCCTAATTGGACCTAGTTTTTCCCATAGCAACCAAGCCTGCACCCCTACGTATTATACATCATTGGATTCGCCTAGATCTGGGGAATCCTGTGATGTAGTTCATTTATTTTGGTAACAAAATTATACCCGCCAAGATCGAGAATTTATGGGTCGCTTTTTTGCCGATTACTTCCATATATGGAAATCATCAGACATTCGCTGACATCGGCTTTTTCCGCTCACTATTCTAAACTGTTCGTTGGCTGCGTGAATCCACGTGACTTGTAACAGCAGTGTTGACAATATGGCGTCGGATTGATAAATTCTGTGTACATATTTAGTTAGACTCATTTTTCGGAACTTTTTGTGTGAAAATGCCTCGGAAAAAGAATAGCTTTCGTCATCTAAACATGGAAACGGCCAGGGAGAAAAGATGGAACCAAGATAGTGCAGGTAAAAGTCGCTAATTTTGTTATGGTAATGGTACAAAATGAATCACTGTAGAAAGCCAGGCATGCACAACACATTTAGGCTAGGCCTACACAAATTTAGTTTTGATTGACTCTGTTAGAACTGAGTGGAGGGGGAAGAAGGTACTATATTTGGATATTGGAAATCTGACTTAATTTTCTTGAATTAATACACAATATGTCCTAATTATAACCCATAAAGGGTTCAACGATATACTTTTAAAAAAAATGTCACATGTGAATAAGCTATTAATTTTTTTAAATTTATGTATTTGCAAGGTTTTAGTAAACGCGTTGGCAGTAAACAGTGATCACATTTTTCTGGTTTGACAAAATGACATGATTCCACATTATACGATAAATTATCATGGTATTTATAAGCATGTGACATGTTTCTTGAGCTGTGATTATTTCTTATGTACTTTTTTCAGAACTAAATGGTCCCCCAATGAGCCTAGTCTGCCTGAGGTTATACTGTCAGCATCAGCTATAAATGAAGGAGCCAGCACAAGCTCTTCTACAACTTCTACCTCTTCACCCCACAGCACACCACGGTTCTGTAAAAAGCTGGAACTAAGTGCCTCATAGGTGCAAGAAGCTTCAACGCCTAACAATACGGTCTCCAGAACTATAGTTGATATGTCTGAGATATGCAACCTTGTTAGTCAGCTTGCATGTCCAGAATGCTATGGGAAGCTGTCTGCAGAAATTAATACTATGGGAAGCTGTCTGCAGAAATTAATAATCAGGCCAAGAGAGGTCTTGTTCAACACATCAAAGTGAATTGTTGTGTTTGCAACAAAACCGTTGCATCAACGTACACATCATCGGTTGATGAACATAATTCATTCAGTGTGAACAAAGTTGCAGTTCTATCATCATTGTTATCAGGAATGGGACCCTATAAATTTAACTACTTTGAACAGAACATGGATATGCCTGGCCTGCATAAAAAAACTTTCAACACAATTGCAAAAAAAATTTATTTGCAAACACCAGAACTCGCAAAATTAATATTTGATCATGCTGCTAAGCTAGCACGCAGCGTAAACTGTGCTCAGAGCAATCAACCATATCATGAACATATTATGGATATTGGAGTCAGTTTTGATGGCAGCTGGCTCACAAGGGGCCACAGTTCAAAAATTGGTATTGGTTGTGTTGTGGAGATCTTGACAGGTCTTGTTATAGATGCCCATGTGCTTTCAAAATACTGTCAGACATGTGCTGCAACTGGTTCTTGGTACCAGAAGGAAGCCCCGGGAAACTTCAGCAAATGGAAAGAGGAGCATGTGAAGCAAGGATGTGATATAAATTTTGAAGGTATTTACTTCTGAATCTTATTTTTGATTTCTCCTTCTCCTTGTCTAAAAATTTAAACTGATCTAATTTTAATTTCTCCATAAGTATCAGTTTTAGTAACATAATTTATTACTTACATGTGTTTGCTTTGCTTCCATTGTACTACATTTGCTTCTACATTGTAAAGGAAAGTGTTCAATGTCTGCTTACATCATTATTTTAAGTGTTACTAATTCATACCTTTTCCTCTTTCTAGGAAGTTCAGGTGTAATGAAGGCTGAGGCAGCTAGTGTTTTATGGAGCCGGTCTGTGACACGAGACAAATTTCGCTACACCACCATGTTAAGTGATAGTGATAGCAAAGCCTTCAATAGGGTCATGGAAATTAAACCATATGGCCCTAATGTTGAAATCATCAAAG
Organism: Oreohelix idahoensis; assembly: GCA_024509875.1. NCBI lineage: Eukaryota > Metazoa > Mollusca > Gastropoda > Stylommatophora > Oreohelicidae > Oreohelix > Oreohelix idahoensis. The sequence continues at coordinate 503,506 of JAMPIV010006857.1, forward strand.
AAGAGTGTATTAACCATGTAGGAAAAAGAATGATTACAGCTCTTCGTAATTTAGTTGCTGATTGCCGCAAGCAAAAAGTTACGCTTGGAGGACGTGGCTGTGGCCGTCTGACAGATACAGCCATCCGAAAGCTGCACTAAGAAAAATAACCAAATTAGGCACACATCTCAACAGAAATCCAGACAAGAAGCTACAGAGGAAGCTGGATATATGGCCGGTATGTTCTGAATGACAAGTAAGTTATTTTTTTGCTGTAGTATTACATACTTATTTAATTGTTGTCTTCTTATGTATAAAAATGTGGTTTTCTCATAATCTATTTTTTAATCCTAATTTTCTTATAACTTCCACACTTATGTAAGAATTGGAACATATATTGCCCATAATCTTTTAAAACTTTTTTATGTGATGGATTTTAAGTATCTGATCAAACTCTTGATTAATTGACAAAAGTAATGTAAAATTTAGTAAAATTTGTTACTATTTTTAGACACTATTTTCAAAGTCCTACAACTTTTTTTGTATTAAAATTATCAAAAAATCCATCACAGGAAAAGTAAGAATTGGAAAATATATTGCCCATAATCTTTTAAAACTTTTTATGTGATGGATTTTAAGTATCTGATCAAATTTTTGGTTAATTGACAAAAGTAATGTAAAATTTAGTAAAATTTGTTACTATTTTTAGACACTATTTTCAAAGTCCTACAACTTTTTTTTGTATTAAAGTTATAAAAAATCCATCACTGGAAAAGTTTTAACATATAATGATAAACGTTGTGTTCATATTTGGTATTCATAGCTTAATAAATAAAAAAGCCTTAGCAAATTGAAATAGAACAAAGAATCCAATATTGCTCAGCTCTAAAACTGCGCTAAGACAAGGAAGGAAATTAGGCACAAATTTCAACAGAAAGCCAGATAGGAAGCTGCAGAGGAAGCTGGCTATGCTACCAGTATGTTCTAAATGACAAATAAGCAATTTTTCAGGGGCAATATTACAGACTTATTTAATTGTAATCTATTTATGGAGAAAAATGCGATTTCTCAAAATCTAATTTTCTTATCCTAATTTCCTTAAAACTTCCACACTTATGTGTTAATTGACATAACAATTGGCACATATGTTGCCCATAATCTTTTACATACGGCTGCGAGACTTGGACACTCAATAAAACAGTTGCAAAAAAGATTACATCATTTGAAATGAAATGCTACAGAAGGATGTTGAGAATACCCTGGACAGAAAAAAAGACCAACAGAGAAGTACTGCACTCACTAAACGTACAGGAACATTGGCTCCTAAATACCATTGCAATAAGGAAGCTGAAATTTTTCGGTCATATAAAAAGACATAATAGCCTGGAAAAAACAGTGATGGAAGGCATGGTCCCTGGAAAAAGGGGAAGGGGTCGACCTAGACGACGGTGGACCCAGGACATCACAGAGTCTGAACTTGTCTTTGGCTGATGCAGGTCGACTTGCCCAGAATCGTGATGCATTCAGAGCAGCTGTAATGGAGACAATGTTCTGGAAAGAATACGTCACATGATGATGAATCTTTTAAAACTTTTATATTGGTGGATTTTGAGTATCTGATCAAACTTTTGATTTATTGCAAAAAGAAATGTAAAATTTATCAAAATTTGTTACTTTTTTTAGACACTTTATTCAAAGTCCTACAACTTTTTTTGTATTAAAGTTATCAAAAATCCAGCAATAGAAAAGTTTTAAAATATAATGATAAACGTTGTGTTCATATTTGGTATTCATAGCTTAATAAATAAAAAAGCCTTAGCAAATTGAAATAGAATAGAATCCAATATGGCCGCCGTTTCTATGGCAACCCGTAGTGCAGTGCCATAAAACTCTTCATTTTTCGTATCTAGTATTGATATAGGTTAAGTCTGTGCATTTTCATTGAAATCCAGCAATTAATAACGAAAATAGCATTTCAGTGTAGCCCCTCCCCTTAAAATGACAACCATGATTTTCATAAGAAATGTAGGCTTCACTTTCAGAGAGCTCACCTTACTGGACCTCCTTGTTATCAGCTCACAAAGCTGGTTCCAGAGCTAAGAAATACATGTCACTCAAGCATAGGTGACAGTTAATAATGGATTACAACAAGGCAATCCAAGTTCCAGAATCTCCAGGGTAAAAGTAAAATAAGGGATACTCAAAAATGCAAGAAGAGAACTGGAGACAGACATAATAAATATGAAAGGAAACAGAAAGAGCTTGAACACATAGGCAGGATGGCTATGCATGAACAATAAATGGATTCTGTGCCCCAGGGAGAAGGAAGATGAAGATAAGGAAATGATGGCAGTTGTTATATACTCCTAAAAAGTGAAAGAGATAAAGATCATAAAATGACAAATGGATGTGACTGGAGGGTCTTGGTTGAAGGCTTGTGCTTCAAAAAAGGGCTGAAGGGCAAAATGAAAAATCCCAATATAAATAACTCCGTAGACTGAACACACAGACCATTACCTTCCAGGCAACTGTCTGAGTGCCCTTTCATAGACTGTGTTGAGAACTTCTTTCTTTGCATCTTTCTTGTGTTCAATATATCTGAACCAGCACTTGACATTATAAGGATTGCGTAGAATATCCTCCTCGTAAGGCAGATCTTCCTCTTCCTGGAATATGTACATACAAAAAATGTGACAGTGAATGAATGACTTAAAGGTTCGGAGAATGAAGCCATCACTATGTCTGGTCTCTTGCCAGAAGCTTGTGCCAAGGTTCTCTATGTGGTGCTTCCTGCAGCTATTTGTTTTACATGCAGAAGACTGCTAGCCCCAAGCACAGCTTCACCCTGGTCATCTCTTACATAGTGACTCATGACAGCAGTGATGCCCTCCTCTCCTTGTCTATCTCAGAGACGATTGTAGGAACTAAAAGAGGTAAATCATGTCAATAGTTTTGTTTGATTCTTTTCGACATGATTCAAAACAGCACGTCTCTTGTGCACAATGGTCATGGGGTATTTCAGTTTGTTGATGTGAAATAACTGAAAACAGATCTATGGACAATTCACCATTGAAAGTAGGTTAGCCCTCTAGCTAGCTGTAATATGTTCCTCAACTTTGTCAGCAACATTAACTCTGAAATATCAAATCAGTCATGTGACAATAATTACTCTTTTAGTACAGTAAAGACAAAATAGCTTGATGATCTAGGTTTTGACGATGACCTGGCTCTTTCGTCCCATAACCAGATACAAAGCAAAATGAGAATTCTAGATGAGAGGTTACATTGTGGGTCTGTAAATTCACATGAAAAAGGCAACAATTATGAGAATAAATGCAGTAAATAATAACCAAATTGCTCTTGAAGATGCACCCCTACAATAAGTAGTCCTATATATATATATATCTAGCAAAGGACCCAGTTACATGCCTATTGAGGTATTTTGGGAATATGGTGTGGGGCACATAATTTTTTTGACCATATGGCACACTAAAGGTGATGTAAGCATCATGCTGGCCACTTTTAACCTTCCCAGAAGTTGCTCTGGTACCCAATTGATGAGGCTGGGTCAACCCTGGAGGCATTTGCGGTCTAAAAAATCCCACCTCAACTAACCACTGCACTTTTTTATCACTGGACACACTTGGGTCACAGTCGATTTTATGGGTAGTGCCCATTTTAATTTATTTTTCTCATGTCATTCTTAGCTCTCATTTTCTTTCCTATCCCTGATGAAGGTCTTGAGGCCGCAACGTTAGCTATTTTCCTTATCTTTTGTCCCAGTAAAACAAATCACTTATATTCAATTTTTTAAAATATCCATCTACCCTATTTCATGTCTTACAGCAGTTCCCCTCATTGTCCTATTACAAGATCACTAATGTGGAACTGATGACAAGAACTACTCTGGCGCCAGTGGAACAAGAGATGAGAAGAATAAACAGGTGATGGATACATACATGCCACACTTAAAGGTTTACCCATAATCTGTACGGGGTGTTTGCGTTTTCAGATGTGTACGGGCCGTACACGGGTCTGTACGGGTTTTTTCGCCTAATTATTAAATATACATATAAATCTTGTGCCACTACACAATTTGCGTCATGAGATTCGGCGAGATTTTAAGCCAAGTGGATAAAAAAAAAAATAACCAATGAAAATCAAGCTGCCTATTTTTCAATTGCCGCGGGATGTGCGTGGCGTGTTCATTCACAATTTTTCGCTAAAGCTAGCGCGAGGTTACTGATTATTTGAACGATTACGCAGCACTGAAATCTTTTTTGAGTCGAGCCTATTGTTTAGGATTAATTTCCAGTTTAGTATTGGTAAGTAATTCATTTTTAAAAAAATATTACAATAACATTGTTTAGATGAAGTTAGATTTAACTGTCAGATAACTTAGGCCTATGCTTTCTTTTCCCCTAAGGTTTAGCATAATTGATTATTTACGGCTGGTAAAAAAAAAAAGGCTGATACCACTACATATTATTTGATTTCACTAAAACTTGTAGAAAGTGCGTAAGAAATGTAAATTTTAAAAATAATACAATAGCCTACAAATTATGGGTAGCCTAATAACGTAATGACGGTCGCCGAATGCTCCGCATGTATTTTCGTACCATTTAGAGTTATAATTAGGGTTACAGCTAGGGTTAACCCTAAATCTAAATGGTACGAAAATACACGCGGAGCATTCGGCGAACGTCATTCCGATATTACCAAATTATGAAACTGAAAAGAAAAAAAAACCACAATAGCGTGGAAAATTTACATCTTAACTCGATCAGAGAAAAGTTTATTTGGAGTTAGCCTACTTCTCTTCTTAGTTTTAATTTCGTTTCTTTAAAAAACAATGTTATTTTGCCTTTGGTGGTCATCATTACGGTCATTCAATGATTTATAATTATTAAATAATTAATTAGCCTACTATCAATGTTTGATTGACACTAAAATTTGTATGGGAAGGTCTATTTAAAACTACCAGTTGGGCTTTAACGGCTATTCCAATTTTTGAAGTTTGGTAGAAAATATACAGGCTAATATTACGCCAGCGCTAGTTTATATTTTCATTACCAGCTTTAGCAAAAAATTTATTAGATTTTAAATTTAAGATTCCTAACCCATAATGCTTATTACTGGTCTCTTTAGGCCTGTACTTTTATAAGGCACTATAGAAAACACAGCAACTGTTCTTCATTTCAACCATAAATTGTATTAATTTTTTTCCAAGATTCTATTTCATTATATAATATTAAAATTACAAATAATTATATTTTTCAAACTGATTATTAATATTTGTATTTACTTTTTCACATTAATATTTTTTTTTTTTCTGTCTAGCAGGAAATATTGCATCCATCTAACAGCATGGCTGAGCCTAACTTTAAAAAAAGGAGGTTAGAAGAAGATCAACGTCGTGGGAAGTTTCAATCTGACTGGACAACTACATTCCCTGGGATTATTGAGACATCCAAATTAGGCTCTTCACATGCATACTGTAGAATATGCAATAGAGATATTAAAGTGATGGCATCTGGCTTACACGATGTGAGGGAGCATTTCAAAACAAAACTGCATGAAAGGAACTATCAGCTGAAGAACGGAAGTTCTATCAAGGCCTTCTTTACTCAGCCTCAACAAGAAGATGATAAAATAACGAGGGCTGAAGTTTTATTTGCAAATTTTATTGCTCAACACAACATAGCTGCTTCTATAGCTGACCATTTTTCAGACTTATCAGCTGAGATGTTTCCGGACAGTGCTATTGCCAAACGTTTCAAATGCAAGCGAACCAAAACAACAGCCATTATTAAAAACTGCTTGGCTCCATCTGCAACGGAGCCAGTCATCAAATTATGCAGGAAGACACCTTTCTCCTTGATGATCGATGAGTCAAATGATAGAAAAACTGACAAGCGTTTAGCTATAATGGTGAGGGTATTTGAAGATGGCATAGGACCTAGAACCAGGTTGCTGGGCATGCCGGTCGGTACTGGTGGAACCAGTGAAGCTATTTTCAGTGATATTGATGCTGTGTTCAGCGACTTACAAATCCCATGGATTAACTGTATAGGTTTTGCAAGTGACAACTGCAATGTAATGGTTGGCAAATCAAACTCTGTACTAACGCGAATCAAGAGCAAGAACCCTGATGTGTTTAGTATAGGGTGTATTTGCCACCTTGCAAATCTTTGTGCCAAGGAGGGTATAAAGCAGCTGACTATTCCTGTTGATGACCTTTTGATAGATATCTTCTATCATTTTGAGCATAGCTCAAAACGGAAAAAATCATACAGAGAGTTTCAACTGTTTACAGGAGTGGATGCACTAGACATACTAAAGCACTGCCAGACTCGCTGGCTTTCTTTGCAGAAAGTAGTGGACAGAATTTTAAATCAATATTCTGCTCTATCTTCATACTTCGAGAGCCACGACGATATGGAAAAACCATGCCGTGTCAAAAACATTCATCAGTTACTAAAATCACCACTGACCCAGATGACTACGTTTTCTCCAATTTGTGCTACCTCTGTTGACTGAATTTAACAAATTGTTTCAGACAGATGAGTCCCAAATAGGTGGTATGATGGATGAAATGGATCGTCTGCTACGAAAATTTATTGTCAAATTTGTAGAGATGAAATATGTAAAAGAGGTGAAAGATATAAGATTGTTAAAGTATGCTGAACGTGATCTACAGCATGATGACCATACACTTGCTGTTGGTCTGTCCAACAGGACATTACTGGAAGAGTTAGATATAAGTTCTCAAGTGAGAAATTCATTTTTCAGAGATGTGAGGAACTTTTATGTTGCTGTTGTGAAAAAGATATTGGATAAATTTCCATTTGAGAATGAAGTCCTTAAGGATATCAAAATTCTTGATCCAGCCTTTAAAGACACAGTTCAATATACAGCAATCTGTAAGCTGGCCAACACTTTTGCACCACATTTAGACCAAGAGGTGTTAAAGGATGAATTTGAAGATTATTGTTTGCTGCCTGATGAATGTATTTCAAGATTTGACGCTGGACAAAAAAGAAGCTTTTCTAGGTACTGGCTTGACATAATCAACCTGAAAACTAGCACTGGTCGTACACGATTTCCCAGTCTGGCAGTCATAGTGAAACGCTTATTGACATTGCCTCACAGCAATGCTGACTGTGAGAGGTCTTTCTCTATGATGAAAAAGATTCACACGGACTGCAGAAATAGACTAAATGATGATACAGTCACAGCATTTCTACAATGCAAAATAAATTCTAACTCTTGTTGTTTAGGTTTTAAAGCAAGTGAAGACATGCTTAAAAAGGCAAAGGCCGCATGTCACTATGATGGTGCAGAACCATCTAATTGAATATACTTTTACATGAATAAACTCTTGTTACGTTTTTCAGTCTTTGTACAGGTTTTGCGGGTCTTTGTACAGGTTTTGCGGGTCTTTGTACAGGTTTTTTTAATTTTTTGTACAGGTTTTTCATCTCTGAGGTGTGGCATGTATGTGGATAGGACACACACTGAAGAAACCTACTGATAGCATTACAAGGCAGTTCTTGTGGAAACCCTTAACGTTATAGAGGTAAGGGGAGCAACAATAAAAATTAAAAAAACACTTGATGAAGAGAACAGGAGCCAGACTTAAAAATCAGACAGCCTGAGTGTGTAGCTCAGAAAGGACATGGCATGAACTTACTTAAGGCATATGCTCTATGTGAGTTTTAGAGTGATGAAGAAAAAAACCACACACACAATTTGGAAATTTTCGTTTCCATGTATAGCCTACAGTAACTGGCCAGAAGGGATACTGCCATAAGCAAATAAAAGCTATTGAACTTACTATCTAACATTATAAACATGTTCTTCGGTGCCATACAAACCAGCCGCCCATGTTGTTAGGGTTAGATTAACATTCATAAAACTAATCCTAACCCTTACCCCTGATTAGGCTACTGCGTCTCTGACTACCTTTTTAAGTTATCGAACACACGTCCCTTATATTTCATTTCAACTAGGCCTACCCTATGTTTGGCCCATCAAGGGTTGAACAAAATATTTTTTTCTTTATTGCTTTTAAGAGGGTGACGATGATTCATGTAATTTACAGAAGTCATTCATCAAAAGCAGTGCGTCTTTTACTTAGCCTAAGCCGTCGAAGTATTTGGAATCAATTTTAACTGAAATTGCTTCGGTTTCAGTGCCTTCAGTTCTACAGTCACTGCGGTAATAGTAAGTTTTAACATTAAATATGAAGTTATGTGCATTTAAATTCAATGAGATCTTACAAAAAATATATCGGGATTATGAGCGTCTTCATCCTCATCGTGAGACACAGGCATTGTGGAAACTACAGCGTGTGATTATCGCTTGCAGAATATATTTTATCCTAGCGACTAAACAACGAAAATTTCCGGAAGTTGAACGTGAAGTCTTTTGTACCAGGTAAAGCAGACAGTGTGTGAATGTGATCTAAACAACAGTGCTTGCACATTATAAGTCCGCCCGCTCTGAAACTGGTCAGAAGTGAAATGATTGCAAAATTTAAAACTAAAGAAAGTGTCTGGTGGACATTTTTTTTTATACTTCTTATCCCTGAACATTTAATCTTGCGTGACATTTTAACAATCTCAATAAAGAGTTATTAAACATCAAGCCAAACCCTTAAAGCTTCCACACCCCCAACTTTTTTTGTTTTTTGTTTGTTTTAAAGAGCCGGCTCTTGATCAGTGCGAACGGTACGGCCGGACCGGCGTCATCTCTAGGGGGACGCTGAAATGTAATTAAAAAAATGACGCCTAAACGAGTCCTTGCACCATATAGAAACATCCTTAGGCTCTTTATATATGCTCCGTGTTACAGTTCGGCGTGATACTTGAACGACAGTCCACGATTAAACGTTACTCCCAGATACTTCAGCTTGTCTTGCCTTTCAATGTTCTGCCCACTGAAGGTGATGCCTGGAAGGTCTACTTTCACTATGGAGTTGTTCAAAGAGCACCACATCACACAGGCCTTGTTGGGATTGACCTTTGATCCACTTTCCTCTCACCATTTAGAAACCGCCTGTAGTGTCTCTTGTATGCCTTGGACCATTTCCTGTCTGTCAGAGCCAGTTCTGTACATGAGTATTAGATCTGATAAAAATCTAATAAATGTAGGGACGAGTAAATCAGAGATTAAGAGCTTAATTAAAGATTTAATAACAGATGAATGGAAAGCAGAGTGGGATAAAAGTCTGAAAGGAAGACATGTATATAAGATGTTTAAGGCTCCAACAAGAAAATGTCAGATATCTAGGGAATTGAAAATTCCCAGTAATAAGAAACTTCTCAGACTACAGCTGGGAAAAGGCTATTTCAGAATAGAAGAACCTTACTGTGCAGGATGTCTTCAAGACAATAATATAGAACATTTATTGTTAAAATGTAAGAGTTATGAAAAAAAAGTTAGTTGCTTATCCTTTACAGGACGTGGCAATCAACCGCAGCTTTTATTGGCTGTTTGTGATTTTTCTAGGCAATTTTTTCATTCAGTAGTTTGCCATTGCTTTCTGAACGGTACGGCGCCTATACCATTGTTTAAAATCCACACAAAGCGATCTGCTACCAAACCGCCTGCAGAAGGTTTCGAACCTGGTATATCTGGATTATGAAACTGCGTTCATATCCATTAGGCCACAGACGCCGACAAGAGGTATGAACAAATGAGAATACCAATATTAGATTATTTGCAAGCATCCAACTTACCTATAAATATAGAAGAGGTGTTAAGAATAGACAGACCTAGGGAACTGCATAATACAGTCAAACAATATTTAACACGAACAAATGTTAAAATATAGTGGCTGGGAATGTGAAGGTCTGATGCTGTTCTTACAATGCATATGACTTTTAACAGATGAAAGTCAATTAAATATCTGTTAAAGTCAGTTATATAACTGGAACCACCAGGCCTCTACACCCCTCCACTTTAATATCCTCATTCAGAGAGGAATGAAAATCCACAGAACGAAAAAGGGGTGTGGGAGTTCATCAGGGGGAGATCAACAGCGCACTGTCTCGACGGATAAGACGTTAGAAGAACGCAGCCAGGAGTCAATCCACAGTGCTGAGTACATTCAAGTTGATCTGCCTGATGATGATCTCACACACTTCTTTGACGGGAAGAGAGATGCAATCAAGTTTCCACCTGCCAGTGCAAAAGGGCTTTGGGAACAGCTGGACGAAGCCTTGACAAAAGAGTTGGATAACAACCTGAAGCAGATAACTTGGGAGAAGAAGCTGGAAATCTTCGGCTACATAATATATCTGCACTGTCGCAAAGTGTTCGGAGTCAGGGAGGCAAGGGAAAGTAACCCACCACGGAAAAGTAGAAGACAAATCAAAATAGAAGAAATCAGGAAATAGAAGAAGCATGCCCGAAAACTGTTCAAGAACGCAGTTGCCACAGAGAAGGAAGGGTTACGACAGGTTTGAGAGCACCTGAAAGGCCAACATAATGCCCTTTGTAGAGCAGAAAGGTTGTGCAGGAAGAGAAGGAAGACTCGAAGGGATAGAGAAAGATTCTTCAGGGAGCCCTTCAAGTTTGCCAAAGAACTGTTTGAGCAGCCACGGTCGGGTACGCTAAACATCAGGAAAGAAGACCTGGAAGAACACATTAGAATGACATATTCAGATGATGAGCCGCTCAGCAGCATGGCAGGCCTTAAATGGCCGAGTAAGCCAGGAGTTGAATTTAACACCAAGCCCCCAACGGTGCAAGAGGTAGAAAGCATTGTCCAGAAAGCTCGGTGCAAGTCAGCTCCAGGTCCTAATGGTGTTCCATATGTGGTGTATAAGAGATGCCCTGAGGTGCTCAAACGACTGCTCCGTTTACTGAAGAATGCGTGGAAAACCCAGCTTGTAAGCAAGGAATGGAGAAAGGCGAACGGAGTCTACATCCCGAACGAACAAAATTCCACAGACATCAGTCAGTTCAGGCCAATCTCACTACTCAGTGTGGAAGGGAAGATATTCTTCTCAGTGATGGCGAAAAGACTCACTACATACCTCCTGGCAAATGGGTACATTGACACTACCATTCAGAAAGGAGGTATCCCAGGTACACCAGGGTGTCTAGAGCATGCCACAATGATCTGGGAAGCAATCCAAAAGCAAAGTCTGACAGAACAAACCTCCATGTAATCTGGTTGGATCTAGCAAATGCTTATGGATCCGTTCCACACCAGATGTTGTGGCAGGCCTTAGAAATGTATCATGTTCCACAAGAGATTGCAGCAATGCTGAAGCTGTATTTCGCAGGGTTTTCTGTCAGATTTTCAACCAGAGAGTACACAACGAAGTGGATTGGCCTTGAAGTTGGAATTGCGATGGGATGTACCATCTCTCCGATACTATTCGTGATGGCTATGCAGGTAATCCTCAATGCGGCTGAAGGAATGGCTATAGGTCCAAAGCTCGGCGGAATGTGTCACATGCAACCGCTCAAAGCATTCATGGATGACCCAACAATTCTGACATCAGATGACCATCAGGCCCGGAGGATGTTAGCACGCATGGATGAACTAGTCAGCTGGTGCAGAATGAGCTTCAAACCCAAGAAGTCGAGAAGCCTATCAGTCAGGAAAGGGAAGATAGCAGAGGTCATATTCATGCTTTCCAACCAAAGAATCCCTACTGTCATTGACGAACCTGTTAAAAGTCTTGGCAGGGTGTACGATGCCTCATTAAAAGACTCGAAGGCAGTGCAACAGATAGTAGAAATGGCAGACAGAGGACTACAGATCATAGACCAAAGCAGACTCCTGGGAAAGTTCAAACTGTGGTGCCTCCAGTTCATGTTGATTCCGAAGTTGCTGTGGCCACTGCTTATATATGAAATAAACACAAGTACAGTGGAAGCTATAGATCAGAAGGTCAACAAGTTCATGAGGAAATGGCTAGGGGTTCCACCAGGTCTGTCAGATGTAGCACTGTACTGCAAAAAGTCAAAACTTCTGCTTCCCTTCAAGTCAGTTGTTAAAGAGTACAAAGTTGGAAAGGCAAGGCTTGCAATGATGCTACGCGAGTCAGCTGATGATGTGGTTAAGTCCATTCAGCCCACACTGAAAACGGAAAGAACGTGGAGAGTGGAAGAAGCTGTTGATGCTGCCCAAGAGTCACTCAAACTGAGGGAGGTAATCGGATACACACAAACGAATAGACGGGGATTTGGTCATGGAGACATCCGCTGGTGGTCCAAGGCATCAAGCAGGGAGCGCAGAGACATGGTAGTTCAGGAGATACGAGGAGCTGAGAATGATAAGAGGTTGCAAAAAGCAGTGCAGCAGGTCCAACAAGGCCAATGGACTACATGGGAAAGAGCCCTGCAGAGGTCCTTGACATGGAATGATATATGGCATATGGCACCTCTTAGGCTCAGCTTCGTGGTTAGATCACTGTATGACCTGCTGCCGTCGGCCACCAACCTTGTGAAATGGGGAAAGTCGGATCATGAGCAGTGCCCCCTGTGCCAAGGGAGGCAGACACTTGAACACGTGCTCTCAGCGTGTAAGGTGTCATTAGGGCAAGGGCGATACACTTGGCACCATAACAAAGTGCTAAATGAGCTTGCTGCGACAATAGACCTGGCAAAGATGAAGGCGAATAGCAAACCCAGGCCGAGCACCGCAAATACATACTTTCTGAGGGCAGGAAAGTCAGCACACCCCAAACCGAGTAAACCTGGTAGCAGTTTACCATCTCTTCTTGACTGTGCAAACGATTGGGAGATGGCGGTAGACCTACCTGGAAGAGGGGCATATCCAGAGAGTATAAGAAAATCACAAAGATGGCCGGATATAGTGCTTCATTCTTCAGCAGCGCTTCAGGTTATACTGATTGAACTGACCGTGCCATTTGAATCCAGATTGGACGAGCAACATTCGTTCAAAGCGGCCAAGTATAATGATCTGGCCGCGGATCTGAGACACGATGGGTTCACTGCAAGGGTCATGGCTGTTGAGGTGGGCGCAAGAGGGCTTGTGGCTGCATCAGTGTATGATTTATTGAAACTGTTGGGGCTGAGGGGACAGTCGAGAACAAGGGCAATGAAGAGGCTTAGTGAAACTGCGGAAAAAGCATCATGCTGGCTGCGGAACAACCGCAATGGGCAATGGAAATCGTGACAATAAACGCTGCGGTACAGAAAATACCGAAATTTTTTCAAGTCCACAATACGCTGAGTTTTTTTTTTTTTTTTGGTGTACTAGTGAAATGGCTGTGACTGAAGTAATAAGAAACTTCTCAGACTACAGCTGGGAAAAGGCTATTTCAGAATAAAAGAACCGTACTGTCCAGGATGTCTTCAAGACAATAATATAGGTCAATTGCGACAGCCATCGTTTCTCTTTTACCCTGGAATCTCTCGTGCGCAAACGTTCCAGAATTACCCCGTGTTGTTTTTATAGGCATATAGCTACCCAAGGTATCAGGAAGGATGTGTGCATTTTCGAGGTAGCTCATTACTTGTCTTGCAACTATCTTTTCAAGTAATTTACCATAGACATTCTGTAGTGTGATAATTCGATAGCTGCTGAGCAGTGTGGGGTCTTTGCCAGATTTAGGAAGTGGCCGAAGGTAACTGTGTAGCCAGTCTTCCGGCACCTCAGCATTCTATATGCTGGTATTGAAATGGCTCACCATATTTATAATGGCTATGTCGTCGAGCTGTTTAATGTGATGGTATTGTACACCATCAGGACCTGGAGCAGTGTTTCTGCTGGTTTTCAATGTGTACACTACGTCCTCTTCAGAAATGAGATCGAAGTATTTCTGGCCCCTTGGGGCATTTTCCAGAACACTGTCCTTTATTTTAAGGCGGGCACTTTTGTTACCTTTATCCGTTTGCTCCACATATCGATTGAATAATGCTCTTTCCTTCTCTTCATCCATCTTCAGGATTAGTCCTGCGGAGCTTTTGATATTAGGGATGGGTTGGCTCGCACTTATCCTATTCATTCTTCGATGTAAGGGCCAGAATTACTGTAGGGTTTTTCCGTGCCCACCTTAATCACAAAGTCCTCCCACACTTTATCCTTGGCCTCTCTTGCCACGCTCTTGAATCTATTAACGGCTCTTTGCTTTTTCTGTGTCACCTTTTCAACCTTTCCCTCATTGATCATTCTTCTGTTTCGTGCTTTACGCCATTCCTTTGTTGCTCTTTCCTTTTCTATCCATGCTTCCTCAACTGTCTTATTCCACCAGGGATGTTGGGTGAAAGGTGTTCTTGCTGTCTTTTGTTTAGCATTTTGATGCAATGTGTGTAAAGGGTTGTTACAGTCGATTGGGCCTGTAGGATACTTGAAGGTCTGTTTAGGTTTCCTGTGTCTAGTGGTCCTACCCTTAGCAACGAGTGTGACTCAAGATAGGTGATCACTTTCCTGTGCACCTAATGCATCCCAACGTGCCATGGTGGTTATACGAGTGTATCTTATATAAGCTATCTTACAAATTTTGTACTGATAATATAACGCTAAATCTGCCACTTCTTCTCCGGTGCGTCTTTCTAATTTGCTGAATGTTATAATGTGTGCCTTTGAAGGGTTAGTGCCCTAAAAACGTGCTTAGTGTGCTTAATGGATAATCCAGCCTTGATATTGAGTATACGTTGTTATTGTTCTTGTTTAACTAGGGCTTCTGAGCGCCGCTCTTTCGCAGCCCATTCCAAGTTAAAAGAATATGCTGGTGTTCTGTAGCTGCTGAGTGGTTCTGTATAGAGTGTTTGTGATTGTTGGGGAGCCCGGCAATAGCTTTCTTATTTCTGTGAAGAGTCCTGGGCAATTGAGCAGTACATGCTGAACTGTCTCACGTGGATGGGTACAATTGTTGCAATTAAGCTCACTTGAGTTGTTCCATTTGTTTAATTTCTCACTGATCTGGTGTTCTCTGTTCTTAATTGGAAGCTTGTGCTCTGCTCCACGTGTTGTAGGTTATTGATGTTGTCTTTTTAGTTTGGATTTGAGTATAGGTCTTCAGAAAGTTCTCGCAAAGCCTTTCTGAATTTTTTCCCCATATATTTCCCAACCCAATGAAAGTTCCTCTTGTCTTTTATGATACCACGATCGGGTATCGGCAATTTCCAGTAATCTTCTTTATTTGCCTCGTCCTCTAGTTCTTAGTTGCCTTCTGCGACATTTTAGTAGGTGTCGCATAGAGATTTATGATCAATAAATTTTCTATATTCTTTTCTTTTTCTACCCGTGTCCTCTACTTTATTATCGCTCTTGCATCCTTCTCATGTTTTTCGCATTCGTTCGTTTGCGAAAAATATTTACTTTCCCTTTCTGATACTTTCCCATTCTGACTTTACCGTTTTTTTCTCATACACTGGTAACGCACTTTATTACATCAGATGTCAGTCGCTGCAGATAGACGGCATGTGTGATAATTCGTTTCGCCAGACATAGATGCAGACAATTGTCTACATTTTCATCGGACACGTAGCTTCTACGGCTAAAGTTCCCGGCGAGGTGTGGAAACTGCCATCTGCCTCGACCAGAAATGAGACATTCGTCTAGCATTTCCATCTGACACGGCACTCTACGGCCAGTTTCTTAGACGGAGGTGTCAAAGACGCGAATTGGCAGTTTATGCAGTCTCTTGGTTTAACGTAGTGTTAAGAGGAGAGGGGAAAGACGGGGGTTTTCGAAATAATGTGGGATCCTTTGTCTGTTTCATATATCTTAACCGGAGTTTTAGATTTCATTCACTCAGTAACTTCGCAGTCAAGACTAGAACAACCTACGTTCGATTCCTAAGAATCTCTGTTGATAGAAGATGACATTTAGTTGGTCGAAGTGGTTTAGTTCTTAGTAGTTCTGTGTTGAGGTAAATATATATTTGATATCTAGTATTTTGTGAGTGATTAAGTGTTGATCGCCTATTTTATTTCCACTAGTTTCTTGTGTGCAGAAGAAATTAAATTGCAAGTCCGTTATATTCGCTATCTGACGTGTTATAGTGGAAAGCAGAATAAATTATAATTTCTAGCTTAAACTTATGCAGCTGTAAGGAATTTAATTTAACTGCTAATAACCAGTCGAGAATATGTTAAAACTAACCTATATCAGCATCGATTCATCATTGAGTATTGACGAAATACGTATGTATTTCTAATTCATGATGACAGATTTTTTTAATATAACTTATTTCACGGGAATTTTAAATGATAAGCCAAGCTCTCCGCTTGCAGTTTATAATGTAAGTTATAACCGAGTACATAGTATGTATAAGTATTTTATTTGTTGTTTTCTTTATTCAGTGAAAACAGGGATAACCCAACTTTGCCAGCGTTTGAGTACAATTGAGAGAAGAAACATTTTACCTTTAACCACGTAGGTTTACAAGTTAACACCTGTCTGACAGTGCGTGTGTCTCCATAAATAGACAGAGTACAACTCTCACTAACGGCTATTTTAAGGACTAAATGCTTATACTGTGCCTTTGAGCCAGATCATATTTCTTCAAAAACTCTCAAGTACATTTTCAGCCCTTGTGGCAAGTAAATATCACTATTAGTAACATTCCGACGTAGTTTTGACTAGTGGTGGTGTGACCAAATAAAGTCCTATACTGAGATAAGGCACCGACCTGACATTCCTCATTTCTAGAAACCTAAGCTATTGACACTGTACTCGCTGTTAACGTTCGTGCCTGGACAATTTTAATGTGACTTAAACAGACATCCAAAATAAGAATAACCAGGAAAACGTTTCCCTGAAGCAGCGAATTCAACCCGTCTTTTTGGAACTGGGGTTCTCTTGGCCAAGTCTAGCATTGGAGAGTCTGTATGTGCATGTCCTAAAAATTGTGTTTCCAGAAGTTGCTACCAAAGCTGTAAGTATGCATGAAAGCACGTGATCACGGCTGACTGAATAGAGTGAATGCAGGACTGAGTGATTCCTTTATTGTTGTATTTTTGGCACCCATTTTGCAGTCTTAAATTTCTTTATGCAAGTTTTGTTGTTTTGTTGCTAACAATATTTTTCCTTAGGATATATCAGAGTATCCAAGCCTGTTCATACCTTTAAAGGGAAATCTTAGACTAAATCATATGTATCCGTGACTCTTTGTGGCTATCACTTCTCTTCTAACGAGACTGTGGGTTATACATCGGGGGAAAAGATCATACCAATGGGTCTATCATTCTTGTAGCAATTCATTGACTTTATAACTATTTGTATATGCTTAAATGTAAATTTTTTTATGTGTTGTGACGGAATTTTAGTCTGATAATTAAAATTCAATTAAACTTAATCAGTGTGTTGGTCAGTTCGTTCCCAAATATCCACAATTTTTCATTGTCATATTTTCACGTTTGTGCGTCTATTGTCGTCACTTATGTGTGTGGGTGCGGAGCCGCGCTAGCGTAGTGGTTAAAAAACACCGCTCTGGCGACCGGGTGATTCAGGATCAAACCCGGGCGACGGCATTTGAGGATTTTTCGTCGACCGGGAATTGGACTGGATTAACTCGAGACCTGGCGAGAACATTTGAAGGAGTGTCGTCGACCAGGGATTGGCGGCTCCTGAGCCGACCCAGCTGCAATGGGTACCTCCGAAATCGGAGAGTATTTGCCTGAATGGCGAGGGACACCTGTCTCTGTACAAGAAAAAAGGGATACTCACGTAAAAATCAATGTCAGGTTAGACATTAGTAATAACCTGAGATTTCGCCTCGAGTATTAGCGGGCGTACGAAAAAAAAAAAAAAATGTGTGTGGGTATGTGAGGTCCTATATATATTAATATATATTATATCAGATTTGTCTGACTAATCTAACTCTGTTGTAGATGATTGGCTGACTGAGAGGAGCTTCTCGAGTGTCAGAGACATAATCTAATATATTTCCTCCATCTCACTCGTGAAATCTATTTCTATTTTATCATCTCACTGAGCTATCACCTATTTCTATGTCTATTCAGAAGGGACCAAAGTAAGTCTTAATCACCTATCACAAATCTACGACAGTAGGGTACTTCTTCGTCTTCTTCTTCTTCCTTTACAATTAGACGTCAACTTGAATATGTTCAAAGAAAGCAATGGTCAGTACGAGGCTGTTGACATCTCCGTAGAGCTTTTCTAGGAATGGTACCGTACCATTGATGGCCATATGCGCTTTCTCTGTTCCTCATATGTTGGGCAGCTTTGAAGTAGATGAAGTAGCAGTCATCATGTCAGTGCCACAGTTACGCTCATCAGTAGTTCCCATCTTTAACTTGTTGAATAGATGGTATCCCAATCTGTTGTGACCTGTGCGAAGTCTGAAGATTACCACTTGTTCACTTCTGCTGAGATGATAATACGCATCATTTTTACTGTGTCCTGGATGTTCTGCTTCCCATTTGAACCCGTATCTGCGCTTGATAAAACTCTTGGCCTCTTCATAAGTTAGGCTTGTGTCAAGCTGACGTAGCTTTCCACTTCCTTTGTCAATCTGTCAGCCTCTTCATTTCAGGGGATGTCGCAGTGAGAAGGGATCCACTGTAGTTTGGGAAGTGTTACTCTTTGGTCATCCAGGTCGGTATTATGTTGATTCTTCGGCGTTGCGATCACTGACAGCGCATCTGAGAAGATAGAGACTTGTCTCTCTGAGCTTTCTTCTGTCATTAGGACTTCTGCTGCAGTTTGTAAGACCTCTGCCTCTGCTCTGAAGTTACTCGAGAATTTTCCTGTGTAAAAAAAAAACAAAAAACAAAAACTGAACAATAAATACGTATAGATTTGTCATGGCAGATTCGAAAAATAATTTCGTCTTCTTGCAATATCTCGCACACTGCAATAATATTATAAAAACTACATCAAATGTGCCTATGTCATATTCATGATAACTATAAAAATAGATTACAGTCAAGATACTGGTGATATTAATGTATCACTGCAATGACACAGATATTGTGGTGTAGATGATATTGTGTAACAATGAAAATGCGGCAGTTCAATGTTTGGCTTTTCTAATTAGAGCAGTTGCAAACTGGCAAGTAACTTGAAAATCTGGTAAATCTTTTTGATTTCCGCTCCATCTAACCAAAAATAGTAAAGGAGATTATAAAGTAGAAGAATTAGTGAGCGAAGGAGGCTTGTTTACAGATTTGTGTTGACTTTTATCGTTTAGACCGAAAGGTCAGGTAAGTAAAATGCTTTGATCTGTAATTTTCAGATACATGTTAGAGCTGAAGGAACGTTTTGAGCTGTGAGCAAGAGAGCACAACGAATAGCGCTCGTCAGTTTGTGTGTGAGTGACAGTTGAGTTCGCAGTTCATTTCATGTAGGCTAGCCGTAGCGTGAGGATGTAATTATACGAACTGCACTTACAAATCATACATTGCTATAATTCACCCTTTTCCAACATTTTTGCTGCAGGTATATATATATATATATATATATATATATATATATATATATATATATATATATATATATATATATATATATATATATATATATATATATATATATATAAAGGCCTGTATAAATAAATAGCCTATCCTCTTCATGTGCCTGGTCTGGAACAGACATTGGCGATCATGACCCTCCAATCTTCTCTGTCTTTTGATTGTCTAATGAGGTTGTTGTTGCCCAGGCTGTTGTTTGTTGCCCAGTTGTTTAATCTTTCCACATAGGCCTACATCTTTCTCTCCTACCTGGTATTTTCCCACATAAGCCTAATTCCTCCACTCCCCCTCTTCTGTTAACTGATTCCGTACGCAAGATCTTTTAAAAGACGCTGATTTATTTCGTCGTTTCTTTCTATTCTGATATTTTATAGGCTACTGCCCGGAATTTATCTCGAACAGAAGTAAACTCAAAACTGGGCAAATTTCAACAAGCTTCAACGTCTTTTATTTGCGTTTGAAGGGATTTTTTCACATTTATCTTCATCTTTAATCGTGTTTTGTCGTATCGCCATAATGGCCGAAAAACACAGGATATGTTACTAATATGTGAACAGTGAACAAACTGTGTGATCAACCATAACTTTCTTACTTTTTCTGTGTTTCTAAATGGATTACCTGCACAAAGAGAGCAGTGAAACTATTGTGATAACAATTTATGTTACAAGCCTTACGTAAGTCGAAAATTTTTGTTCAAAATTTCAAGTTATCTTTTTTCCGTGTACATGTTATCTGTTATAACATAAACATAACATAAAATTAGCTAGAAAGGCATATGGATTTATATTGTTCATCCAATGTACTTTAATTTGATATATAATATGTTATACTTAACTCATGATTAGACACACATTGTCAGTAAACGTAAATTATGTATGTGTAAATTTTTGGGGCTTAAAAATTATTCTGTCCAGAGCTGAAAATAATTACGTACGGAAAGAGTTAATATGTCCTATAAATTTCATTTGTCTTTTCCTGAAGGTTTTGATGAGCGATCTATTAACAACCACAGCTGTCAATACCTCAGCATTTGTTCTCTTCTCTGTCCTTGATATTCTCAGTATCCTTCTCAAAAAACAAATTTCCGCTGCCTCCAGTCTTTTCACCATTTGGTTACTCATTGTCCAACATTTGCATCCATATAAAAGAACGGACCACATGTAGCCCCTTAGCAAGCGAATTATTGTGTTTATGGTGATGTTTCTGTTTTTCAGAATGATTTGTAGATTTTCCTCTGACCAGGGAGGACGAAATATCAAAAATCTGAGATACGCAGATGATACAGTTTTAATAGCAATTTCGTCTTCCCACTTTAATTCCCTCGAGGTGTTCAATGTTTCGAAGTATCGTCTCGCTGTATATGTTAAAAAGATCAGATGATAACACACATCCCTGTCTAACTCCTCTTTTAATTGCTCTGAATTCACTTAGTTCTACTTCAAATCTGATCGCGGATTCCTGCTCCCAATATATGTTCCTTAATATCCTAAGATCTTTCCCATCTATATTTAGTTCATGTAAAATATCAAAAAGGTCTTGGTGTTTCACTTTGTCAAAAAGCTTTTGAGTAGTCTATAAAGCATAGATAAAGGTCTCTTTGTGTATATATATATATATATATATATATATATATATATATATATATATATATATATATATATATATATATATATATATATATATATATATATATATATATATATATCCACATTTATACCCATGGCAACTCATTCTGACATAATTTTATAAAGAAAAAATATCCCGCTCAATCTCTGATGGATTAATTAGGATAGGCATATAGCCTAGTGTCTCTAATGCAAGATAATAGGCCTAATTTTATTTTGCGATGTCTGTTCATATCATCATTTCGCCCTTCCAGTGAGCTTAAATAGAATAAATTGTACGTGTGTGTATTTTCCCTTGCCTCAAAATGGTAGTCTCTCGTACCCGTTATGTCGCTATTGGGGGGGGGGGGGGGGGGGGGGGGGGGGGGGGGAAGGGGTGGGGGGGGGGGGAGCTCTGGATGTTTGGGATGAAATACACATTATGAAAACAGGACGGCCTCTATCGATCTTTGTTTCTCTCCGGCAGCAACGGTACATTTGTGGTACTGATTTTTATTATTTGCTCTCAATCGTTGCACTTTCTTTCGTTGCTATTTTTCTGCTAAGTAGCAGATATTTGATTTTATCAAATCATTGGACACTCCTCTCTGTGATGTCTCCTGTTTGTTACCCGGTCATCCTGGCTTGCGGTGAGTAACTGATAGTCGCCGGCATGTTTAGATTGAACCGCTTGTCGTAAATTTTAGATAGGTTAGAAGATTTTTATGGTCCCGTCTGAGCAGAGGTGATAGTGGAAATATGTGAGAATAAAGGTGTAAGGAATAGATTTCATGGGTGAATAGTTTAAGGAAAAGATCTGTCCCTGGAATGAGTAGTTTCTCTAGTCCAGCCTATCTATACGACTAAATTTTAGTATAAGACAATCTAGTACCTCCCTATATTTAGAAATATAAGTTAAACTAAACACAAACACTCAATTATGTGACAACAAGACACACAAACGTGAAAAACTATGGTTAATGAGTATGGGTCTGACCACACAAAGTTGAGTTCTTTTTGTTGTTTATTATCATTAAACTTTACAACATCAAAAACATATAGAGAAATCAATAGCGTAGTGGTTACAACACCGCTCTGGCGACCGGGTGATACAGGATCAAACTCGGGCGACGGCATTTGAGGATTTTTCGTCGACCGGGATTTGGACTGGATTAACTCGAGACCTGGCAAAGACATTTGAAGGAGTGTCGTCGACCAGGGACTGGCGGCTCCTGAGCCGACCCAGCTGCAATGGGTACCTCCGAAATCGGCGAGTATTTGCCTGAATGGTGAGGGACACCTGTCTCTGTACAAGAAATAAAGGGATACTCACGTAAAATCAATGTCAGGTTAGACATAAATAATAACCTGAGATTTCGCCTCGAGTATTAGCGGGCGTACGAAAAAAAAAAAAAAAAAAAAAAATCATATTTACAGACATGAAAATAACCGAATAAGTGCCTTCCCCCTTGTTGAGAAAGGATCCCAAAAGAAGTTAATAACCCAAAGGTCAAAGATTAGCACAAGGTTACAGAATAGACTGTGAAGAACAAGTTCCCACTAAATTACTACTCAGTAAAGTACACAAGTTAGCGAAATAAAAAAAGAAGTTAGTACAATGCTTGTAACAAAGGAAAATATTCACTCTCTCTCTGTCATATGTGGCCACAAACAATCTCGCTGACCCAATTGTGGTGTTGATATCCCTTGAAAAAATTACAATAGTTCCAGAACCTATACTGTCAGGTGGGTTGCCAAATTAGCCCCAGTCCAGCCTATATATCGAATAATAATTACAAGTTGGACGCCAAATTTGGTGGTTTAATTTTCCCTGGATGAAACAAAGGTCACCGCGGATAGTTACTGAAGCAAGACGTACTCTGGACTTTCACAGTTGCAAAAGGAGAAAAATAATTCCATTATTGCGAAACATCTTTTTGCTAAGAAAAATTTTACAATATGTAAAAAAAAAAAAAAAAAAAATGATGGTAAATCCTATTGGCTGGCTCTATGGTGAGTGCCGATTTTGAAACAGCGTAACTTTCTGGATCACTCCGTTGATACGGCTGTCAAACGTCAGGAATATATGTTCTTTCGTATGCCCAGTGGGCTGGAAAAATTGAATAAATAATTCTGGGTAAGGTACAGTCCAGTTAAGATTTAATATTAATGTTTATTGTCTCTTTGGCCCAACCGGTTCACGAAGGAACTTGGGACTTGTAAGCCAAGAAGAAGACACCATTAATCCTTCTCTGAATGAAGAAAGAGGACCGAACTAGCCCAAAAAGTCGAAGACCCAAATTAAGACCTCTGGCTGCTGGTTTTTTGATCAGGTACTATTTAGGAAGAAAAGAACATTTATGAAAAAATGAAATGCTACTATCCTATCCACGCATAAGTTTTCCGCTCTGGCATGTCGGGGAAAAAAGGGTATGCGCCCTCTCCCGTTATTGCCCGCGAGAAAATGAACAGCGCACAAAGTCAATTATTATTTAATTTATCCATACGCGCACTTTAACAAAAATCGCTTGTCACTACTAGCTATTTGTTTGTCGGCGTCTGTTGTTTTGTCACATGCTATTAACACTAGTCATATATAATTTCACACAATGAAATATAATGCAAATTCTATTCTGTCACTCATCCGTCACGCGTAATAATCCCAGTCAGCTAAACCAAATCTTCTTGTGTAAGAAAGTGGGGTGATGGAATTTACATTAAACTGAACAACTGGCACGAAAATATCTAAGCATTATGTTATTTCCCTAGTTTTAATGCTAGGGAATCACAGTGAATTAAAATGGTAAACTTAACACTTAAGCACAATTTCTATTACCACAAATCAGAAAATGAAAAATCCCCGCGAGACAATTTAACACATTTAGCGAAGAATGGTTCTAGTCTGGCGTGTTTAGATTATCCAAAAATTTCTGAGCGACTCTGATAACTGACTTGGAGAGAACGCAGTATATATACAGATCATGGTGTTATTATCTCTAGAGGATGTTATAATTCACACATTCTGCATAGCAGAGAAATCAGGAAACTGCGTTTCCCGGATCAAAGGTTTTATTTGTTCGCTCTACTCAGCGATGTTGACAGACATCAGAAGACTTGGCCGTGCAACGGGCCTCTCTTAGATTTCATCCCCTTTCGCAGATCAAACAATTTACCTTCCCCTGAACGTACAAACATCAAAGGTGGTCAGGAAAATATTATCGCCCCTGTATCTCTTCACACAGTCAGTTATTTCCACGTGCATCTGTCTGATGACCGATAATTGGCAGATCGGCTCGCGTGAGAAACTCAGGTAAGCAAACGTGATTCGCTCCCCTGTTAAGACTGGCAGGTTGCGAAAAGTTGGTAAACAACTCTGTTGTTATGTTCCCAGAAAAAGGGCGTGGATTAAAAGGTGAGTCATACAGACAGAAAATTGCGTGGTTTGGCTTAGCAAATGGTAGACACTAGATGGGAAAGCAACGGCTGTCAGATTACTGTAAGCTATATTTCCATTATACGTCACACCGCTGATAAGATGACTCATTTGGTAACCCAGATAGGCAGACACTGAGTTTTGTGTACATACGACAGATAACGAGACTACTGTCTGTGTGACACATGTGGGCAGACAAGTGTGACATAATCGCTTCCGGGCCGACTTGTTATGACAACATTACTTTCTAATAAAGTAATAAGCATTACAGCTTACACATGTTGTCATGTGAGTTCCCCGATCTGTCTGTAAGTTTGTACACAAGGGCATCAGACATATTACCATATATGGGAGAGTTGACCTCTGCCTTACGTTCAAAATTATCTGATGTCGGAATATCTTTGAAATCATCACACCCTATCCGCATGATTTGAAATGATTGGATCTTTCTGATTAGATTCATAGCAACAATGCTTGGGAAGATAGGAATATAGTCTGACCATTTTCGCAGTTTTATTTCACTGTGAATTTCACGCTCGCCAAGACATCATCAGACCTTACCAGAGTGAAGACTAGATTCATAATTCCTTTTTTTAACCGAACCTTTTACTGGAGAACCAAATAAGACTTACAAAGAACAGGAAATCTCTACATTTTAATAAGGAACACGGGACTTGGAAACTGAAGAAACACACAGTCAGAGAGGTAATCTATTGTCAAATTAAAGACACCCAAAACACGTTTAAGAGACGACTCATCTCTTTTATTCATCTGAGCAACAAAAAGTCTGTGAGTCAGGATTGGCATAAGTTGTGATTTACATTTCATATTCTATTACTAACATGTGAACTAACATATGTATGTATATATTACCACGTGAAGTTTAATGCGTGAAACTCGCTATTGGATGTCAAAGTCATTTGAGGCTGGCAACCTCAGCAAATAGAATGATGATTCATGAACCACCACTGCATGGGCTGGTGATTGCTTTATTGATAGTTTCGTAAAGGAGCAGGGAGGGAAAGATGAAAAGAAATGATGTACATTCTTAAGTATAATACTTACATTTTCAAAGCAGTGTAAATGTCCCTATGAACATAGTCACTTTAAAATTAATGTAAGTTTTCAAGCTTAAACCAGTGTAAATGTCTATGTGAAAATATTCATTTTAAAGTAATGGAAGTTTCAAACTTTTCAATCAGTGTAAACATAAATGAAAACGTATTCAATTTATATTGTGAACACTTTTCAATCAGTGGAGATGTAAATGTAAACAGACTGTATCTGTATTATTAATCTTTTCATTTAAATAATAAAGTAACTATGAAAGCTATTCTGTTTAAATGTAAAGAAAGTTTTATACCGAGGGATTACATTTAATTCTCATCGAGGATAAAGTCTTGAGTAATTAGGATGGTGGTATGGGAAGATAGGAACCCATAACTATGGGGTGGAAAACGCCATACTCAGAAGAGCGTTTCGTTCTATTCTTTACCAAAGTTATTGGTAGTACCAGCAGAAAGTACTATCTCTGGAACAAGAAGGGAACTGTGGCCTAAGCTTTAAGACGAAGGATCCACGTGGTGGACTCTCCTTGATGTTTCTGGGAAATGAGCTACCCCCGACAACCTTGATCAGAGGCGAGCGCGAGCAGAGTGAAAAGAACCAATCCATAAGAAGGAGCAGAATCATCATTGGCAGCTAATTTCAAAGCTATGCTGCCACTTGAACTTCTTGTAATATCTCCCATTCCCTAAAGACTGTGAGGATAACTTTTCTTGATCCATAACTATTCAAATTATTTCCAACTGTTAAAACCTAAAGTGCTTATTAAATTTTGTTATTTGTAATGTTACAAATTTAACTTCAATTTAATCATTTTAAAGTTACTGCATGTTTGTCTCAGTCAAATTACTACACACACTCTAAACAGAGCTATACTAAAATAATAGAATTCCACTGAGTAAGTCAGGGGTGGGGGCTTAAACGAGCTGAACTTAAGAAGTGCTTAAATCCTTCACAAAAGCATCGGCAGAATTACAGAGTTAACATACTCAGCCAAAGCAGTATTGTTCTCGCTTATTCTGAATATCTTGTGAAGACTCCCTTTGTAATAGAAGTGTCATTACCCTTCTATCTACATCTCTGCCAAGAGTAATCTTGTGCGAAGGTAGATACCTTTGAAGCCCATATTAGATACTCTTGAGTTTTGGCCACTGGTGGACCACTACTGCAAAGCAGGGGAGGCAGTACCGTCACAGACCCTCACTTTCCTGCCATACCCTCACTAATCCTAATATATGAATTTTTTCTTCTTGTTAAATGCCTACTGTTTTACAATATTTACTGGTTTGTCAAGTCTGTCAGTTCTTAACACCTGTTCTACAGTTATAGGTGAATTTCATGCATGTAAATAATCTAATATTGGTATTCTCTATTGTTCATACTTCTTGCATTTTAGTTGGAAATGCTCTATATTATCTTCTTGTAGACATTCTGCACAGTTAGGTTCTTCTATTCTAAAATAGCTCATTCCCAGTTATAGTCTAAATAGTTTCATATTGCTGGGAATTTTTAGTTCTGTAGATATCTGACACATTCTTGTTGGAGCCCTGAACAACTTATATGCATGGCTGCACTTCAGATTTACATGTTACTGTCCATTCATCAGTCATTATTATTAGATTACGCTTTTGATTTCTGTTCTACCTACTCCCACATTTATTTGGTTTTTGTTGTCTACTTTTCTGACATAACATGTAGACCTATTACTTAGCAGTGCATTTTATGACTGCTGTGCTTTGTTTTTACTATAGTTAATCTATTATTGTGCATGTTTGGGGCTTGAAGTTTCATAAGTAATTAACTTTAAGATGCACCGCTGTGCACATGATTAAAAAAAGAAAATAGTTAATATAGTCTCATTCTTAACATTTTCATAATCCCCAGTTTCTTGTACTGTACTCTTCAATAATAATTTATGTATTTAACACATTTTGTCAGTTTGAACCTTTTTTTATGACACTAAATATGCTGAAGGTCTTTGCTCATTTAAATACAGATTTACAAAATATTATGTTTAGGGCATAGTTTAATGTATTTGAAAACTTACTTACTTACTTAGTCGTTCCCCTTCTACCGTGAGGTGTAGAGGTTTGGAAGAGAGAGCGCCAGACCATTCTATCAGCTGTCTTCTTCCTGGCCTGGTTCCATTCTAGTCCTCGGTCCTTCAAAGATTGTCTAATGTTGTCCTCCCAGCGGACTCTGGGTCGTCCTGGAGGTCTGGATCCCTGGCTCTTTGTTTCCCATGCTTGTCGTGGTAGCCGATCTTCTCCCATTCTGCAGACATGGCCAAACCATCTTAGTTGGGACTGTTCTATTTGGGTCTGCAGCGGATGGGATTTTAGGCCTTGACGGATCGTCTGGTTGCGGACCATGTCACTTCTTGTTACTTCAACCACTTTCCTCAGATACCTCATTTCTGAGGTTTGGATCTGGCTTTTGTGGGTTGTAGTCATTGCCCACGACTCGCATCCATATGTCAAGACTGGGACATAGGTGGAGCGGTATACAGCCATCTTCGTTTTCTTACCAACCTCTTTCTTGCTGAGGAATCCACGATTTATGGCCTGAAAAAGTCTCCCAGCCGCTGCTTTTCGAGTGGCCAACTCTTCTTTGATGCCTCCCTTTCGGTCTATAATAGCTCCGAGATATTTAAAGTGGTCGACCTGCTCCAGGACCTGTTCTCCCAACTTAATCTGATGTTTTCTTTCTTCTCGTGATATCACCATGGATTTTGTTTTAGAGCTGCTTATGACCATCCCTCTCTTCTCCAGCTCTTCCTTCCAGACTTGCAGGTTGGATTGGAGATGTGCCTCTGATTTAGCAATCAGGGCAACATCATCAGCAAATGCCAGCTCCGAAATATAGACCTGTCTCATCTTCCAGTACCCCCACTGAATACTTTCTTGTTCTCTCCTTACATGCCTTGATGACATCGTCCATAAGGAGTATGAAGAGGTAAGGTGATAAGATATCACCTTGTCTTACACCAGTGGTGGTCCTGAACTCTTCTGACTTATGGTTTGCTGTCCTCACATAATTTCTGCAAGACTTGTAGAAGCTCTGTATAGCATGAATCAGAGGTGCTGGAATATTCTTCCTTGCCAAACAGTCCCAAAGTTTGCTCCAGGGGACCCTGTCAAACGCCTTTTCCAGATCTATGAAACAAAGATGGATCTCACTCTTATACTCAAGGGCCTTTTCCCACTCAGCTGTCTGAGTGTGAAGATTAGGTCTTGAGTACTTCGGTTTGCTCGGAATCCGCACTGGACCTCATCCAATTGTGGCTCAGCTAGGCGTCGGAGTCTCTGCTCTAGGATTCTAGAGTAGATTTTACCAGGGACACTGAGAAGGGATATGCCTCTATGGTTTCCACATTGTCGATTGTCACCCTTTTTGAAAATTGGTGTTATGATGGCAATCTCCCAATCCTTTGGTATGGTCTTGTTGCACCATGCTGCCTGTAGGACCTTTAAGAGTAATAGGTCGCCTGATGCTCCCATGTACTTAACTATTTCTGGTGTTATACCATCATGCCCTGCTGCTTTGCCCATCTTGATTTTCTCTAGTGCTGCCCTCAGTTCTTCCATCTTTATGTCATCTTCACCATCATTGGTTTTCTCTTCTGTGCTAGTGGTTATCATTTCTGATGCTTCACCATGCTCACCATCCAGGAGTTCTGAGAAATATTCTTTCCATCTTTCCATTACTTCCTTCGGGGCAGTAAGCAATTTGCCTTGCTTGTCCTTTATAAATTTGAGAGGGCATTGTTTTTCCTTCCTCATGTTCTTTAGGGTCTTATAGAACAATTTCTGGTTTTCTTGTGCATCTTTTTCTAGCTTTTCTCCAAATTCTTCCCAGGACTTCTGTTTTGCTGCTAGCACTTTGTTCTTTGCTTCTGTTCTGAGTGTCACATATTCTCTATATTTTTCCATTTGTCCTGTTGTGTTTTTAGCTCCTAAGTATTGTTTCCATGCCATTTTCTTCTCTCTTATTTTCTCTTTGACTTCCTCTGTCCACCAAGGTGTCCTCTTTCTCTGGTTCCCAAGTCAGACTTCACCGCATGCTTCTGCAGCAGCTGTCTTTATGATATCCTTGAATTTATTCCAGAGGGTTTCCAAGTCATCAGGTCGTTCTTCTGTGTAGCAATAAGCACCTGATATCTGGTCTTAATTTCTGGCTCTCTCAGCTTGTAGGTCCTAATGCTCATTTCTCCTGCTCGTTTACTTGGTTTCTTGCGTGATGTTGGGTTGTTCCTAGGCTGAGCAACTCTTTCAGTTGTTCGTTTGATTGTTAGCAAACAGTATTTGAAAACAAGAATTAAATTAATTCATGACCATTTAGCTGCCCAGGGAGCATAGCCTTCAACAAATTCATTCATTCAAAGTTCTCCTGTCCTGTACCGTCCTCAAAATCTTTTCACGTCTCCTTTATCCTTGTCATTTCTGTCTCTAGTTCTGTTCTCTATGTTCTTTTCAGTCTTCTACTTCTCTTACCATGAGAGTTGCAGAATATTGTGGTTGACTTGTTGTATTTGCTGAAGTGTAAGTGGCTTAAATATTCTTCAGGATAGGGTAGCTGGCCTCAAGCCCAACCCTTCATAGTCATCTTTTATGACATGCTTAGTAGGTTACAGTGTCACTATTCCTTGCTCTCAGTAACACTTTGGCAAAAAATGAAATTGGGGATTATTTATTTGTAGCTGATGAGATTTAACCAGAACTCCGCCTATGCCTGTCCCAAGCCCAGTTGAAAAAGGAGGATGGAGGCCGTAAGGAGGCAGCCCCTCCACCATGCAAAGGCACAACAGGCCAATCACCTGTTTGCTTTAAACTTTTGATTACGAGAACTACAAGAGAGAAAACCGGACTGATTCTAAAGGCGACGAACTGGAACGGACTATGGACTACGACTTATGGAACTTGGAACACAAGAAGTATAAATGGGACAGAAGAGGCTGGTGGAAGAGATGAGGAAAGCAAAACTAGAAATCCTGGCTATAACGGAAACAAAGAAAAAAGGACAAGGAGTCGTGAATCTCGATGGCAACGTGCTGCTGTACAGTGGTGTACCCACATCTGAAAGAGCTAAAGGGGCGTGGGTTGCATTGTGGCCAAAAAACCAAAAAGATAGTATCAAGGGATGGAACTTTGTCTCGGAGCGCATTATGGTTGTAAAACTAAAAGAAGTAGAAACCATAGTCAACCTGGTCATAGTGTATGGGCCAAATGAGGATGAGAGAGCAGAGGTCAAGGAGGAATTCTTGAGCTGCTTCAAAGGACAGTGGATGACTGCCTAGATGAAATTATCATGCTCGGAGATTTCAATGCCAGAGTTGGAAATGGCCATGCTAGATGGGGTGGAGTTAATGGAAGATGTGGAGAAGATACTCTCAATGACAATGGAAAGTGACTCCTTAGATTCTGCAGTGAGCAGAATCTGATCATTACAAACACAAAGTTCCCCCATAAGCGCATACATGCATACACTAGATGTGAACCAACAAAGAATGAGAAGTCAGTGATCGACTATGCTATTGTTAGGAGGAGCTCATTCAAATATGTCCGGGATGCTAGAGTCTGGAGGGGGCCAGAGATTGGAAGTGATCACTACTTGCTTACAATCAAAAGAACAAATCAAAAGAGTGCTCAGCCTAGGAACTGCCCAACATCACGCTAGAAACTAAGTAAACGAACGGGAGAAATGCGCATTAAAACCTACAAGCTGAGAGAGCCAGAAATTAAGACCAGATATCAGGGGCTTATTGCTGCAGCGGTGAGCAACACACAACAACCTGATGACTTGGAAACCCTCTGGCTTAAATTATAGGACAACATAAAGACAGCTGCTGCAGAAGTATGTGGTGAAGTCCGACTTGGGAACAAGAGAAAGAGGACACCTTGGTGGACAGAGGAAGTCAAAGAGAAAATAAGAGAGAAAAAAATGGCATGGAAACAATACTTAGGAGCTAAAAACACAACAGGACAAATGGAGAAATATAGAGAATATGTGACACTCAGAACAGAAGCAAAGAACAAGGTGCTAGCAGCAAAACAGAAGTCCTGGGAAGAATTTGGAAAAAAGCTAGAAAAAGATGCACAAGAAAACCAGAAATTGTTCTATAAGACCCTAAAGAACATGAGGAAAGAAAAACAATGCCCTCTCAAATTTATAAAGGACAAGCAAGGCAAATTGCTTACTGCCCCGAAGGAAGTAATGGAAAGATGGAAAGAATATTTCTCAGAACTCCTTGATGGTGAGCATGGTAAAGCATCAGAAATGATAACCACTAGCACAGAAGAGAAAACCAATGATGGTGAAGATGACATAAAGATGGAAGAACTGAAGGCAGCACTGGAGAAAATCAAGACGGGCAAAGCAGCAGGGCATGATGGTATAACACCAGAAATGGTTAAGTACATGTGAGCATCATGCGACCTATTACTCTTAAGGGTCCTACAGGCAGCGTGGTGCAACAAGACCATACCAAAGGATTGGGGGATTGCCATCATAACACCAATTTTCAAAAAGGGTGACAATCGACAATGTGGAAACCATAGAGGCATGTTCCTTCTCAGTGTCCTTGGTAAAATCTACTCTAGAATCCTAGAGCAGAGACTCCGACGCCTAGTTGAGCCACAATTGGATGATGTCCAGTGCGGATTCCGAGCAAACCGAAGTACTCAAGACCTAATCTTCACAGACAGCTGAGTGAAAAGGCTCTTGAGTATTGTCACGTGGGTCTTTATATCATTAAATTACCTACATCTTCTTCCTATTCTCTCACCCTAATCCTTTCATTTTATTACTTTTTCCGTACTTGTTTTTTCCTGTATTTTTTCGCATCATTCGTTGCGAAAAATATATTTCTTTCCCATCATCGTTTTTCTTTCTCATACTGACTAGTAACCTTATTGCATCAGATGTCAGTCGCGCAGATAGCTGTGAATGTACGGTTCTCGCCAGACATACGTCTGCAGTTTCCCCGGGTCAGAGCGCGGCCCGACCAGATTTCTGGGCCTGAGGTGTGAGAAATTCGTTTCGCTGGACATAGAGCAGACTTTTGGTCTACCATTTTTCACCTGTCACTAGCTTAAGGTGTCAAACCCGGCATCTGTACGACGCAGTTGTAGACGGTTGTCTGAGATTTGCAACTGTCACGCGCATTTCTCGGTCACTGGTGGCAGTTACGTCACGCGTTAAGCTGACGTAAATGTTGGGAGTAGGGGAGATAATTTCGCTTGGCGAAATAAGTTTGGGGCCCTTTGTCTGATTTTAAGATATTGGCCCGAGTTTGAAACTTTAATTTCATTCTCGCTCCTATATTCGCAGTAGACAGGTTGTTCGAAACAGAATAGCTGTTAGCGAAGTTTCTCAGTTTGTTTCGGCAATTTGTCGAACTTCTAGACTTCCTTAAATATTCAGCATATAATTCTTAAGTTGTGCGACTACCTGTAGTTCTGTGTGAGGTAATATATATTATATCTAGTATTTTGTGAAATGATAAAGTGTTAAGTCGCTTATTTCATATTTCACTAGTTAGATTTTGCGCAGAGTGCCAAATTTATATAGTCTGTATGATTTTCTAGTGACGTGTTTCAGTGGATAGCAGAATAAATTATATCTTAGCTTACTAAACAAGCCGCGGTAGCATAGTGGTTAGTGCACTGGCTTCCTAGCGCAGT
The DNA here is from genome assembly GCA_024509875.1 of Oreohelix idahoensis. NCBI lineage: Eukaryota > Metazoa > Mollusca > Gastropoda > Stylommatophora > Oreohelicidae > Oreohelix > Oreohelix idahoensis. The sequence goes on from JAMPIV010006857.1 coordinate 536,697, forward strand.
GGTCTATGGTTCGATCCCCAGATGAGGCGGAAAATTTTTAGGCCACAAACGGCTCCTGGGTCGACCCAGCCCCAAATGGGTACCAGAGCTACTCTGGGAAGGTTAAGGCGGCCGGCGTGATGCCGACCACATCACCCCTCGTGTGCCGACGGTCAAGATAATATTCTTTATTTCCTGCGAGTGCCTGATAACATACCTTTATATTTGTTTCATATTAATTTACTGTTTACAGGCCTCGGGTTTCCCTCCCTTATTTGTAATAAATGTTTGTACAATACCAAACCTACCCACTATCCTGTTCTCACTGTTCTAGTCTACTATCATTTACTGGACACAGTATTAAGGTCCTAAGGGTCTTGTTGGATTCGGCCTATACTGCTTGCTAGAAATACAACAGAAGTGATTGCGTCATTAATAGGCTGAACTGCCCATGGAGGACTTCTGGTGTCGTGTATTGTGGTTCGCACTATTGACCTGACATTGAAACATCATTTTTTGATGATGCGTAGATGGCAGAGCGGATAGTGTGATTCGCTTGCATGGCTAGGCGGGGTTGTCGCACGGAAGGTCCAGTGTTCAAATCCTGGGTAAGCCACTCATGTCTGTTGTTTTTCTGTTGTCTGGTGTTCTACTTCTTTATTTCCTGCGAGTGCCTGATAACATACCTTTATATTTGTTTCATATTAATTCAAGATAATATGGGCCTAACACCATATTCCCAATATGCCTCAATGGGCGTGTAATGGGTTCCTTTACCTTTACCCTTTTTACTAAACAATAATGTAGCTATAATGAAGTTAAATTTTACTGCTAAGAAATCAGACGAGATCATATTTTTCTAAGCTAACTTACAAATGCTAGAAACCTCATGAGATGTTGACGGAACACGCACGTGTTCCTAAATTCATGGGGATTGATGATTTTTTTTAGATATAACTTACTTTACGGGAAATTTAAATGATAAGTCAAGCAGTACACTTGCGGTTTAATAATGTAAGTTATAGTGGGTACATATTGTAAAAATTATTTGATATGTGTTCTTTCTTTTATATAGTGAAACGGTGGTACCCAACTTTACCAGCGTTCTAGTACGTGAACTTTATTTGGGAAGAAACAAATCACATTTCATTACCTGAACTGTAACAGTTAAATGAAGTAAGAGGCCTTCGCGCCAGAATTAATTCTTCCAGAATAACTCTTCAGTACAATTCAGCCCGTTGTGGCAAGCAAAGATCAGAAACATTCCGACAGAGTTTTGACTAGTACTGTGGCGACCAAATATAGTAACTTCCTGAAAGTAGACACCGATCTGACATTCCTTAAATTCTAGAAACCAAAGCTAATGACATTGTGCTCTGCTAACTTTCGTGCCTGGACAATATTTTATGTGACTTAATCAGACATTCGAAAAATTAGAACACCCAAGGAATCGTTCCCTGAGAGTTTAGTACGTCTTTTGGAACTGGGGATTTCTTGGTCAAGGACTGCATTTTCGGGTCTGTGTGAAGGTCCTAGAATTGAGTATGTTCCCAGAGGCAGCGAGCAAAGTTGTGAGTATAACTGCATGGCCATGGCTGAATGAATGAGTGTACGCAGATCAGAGTGTTATTTTACAATTATAGATTGTCACCCATTTACTGTCTTAATTCTTTTTGTTTAACCTGCAGAATTTGTTACTATTTGCTAGAGTTTCTTTACTTCTTAGGCTAAATCAGATTATTCAACTCTGTGCATACATTTACGAGAAAAGAAGAAAAACTCTTAGCCTAAACCCTACGTATCTATAACTCTTTGGGCCATCATCTGTTCTCTTAACGGGGCTGTGGGCTAAACCTAGAGCTAAGATCATAACGGGGATATCATCCTTGTAGCATTTTTCTTAAATTTTATGACTATTTGTATATGTTTTTCCTTGATGTATTTTTGGTGTTGTGAGAAGATTTTTTTTGATGATAATAATAAAAATCTCTCTCTTGAACTAAATCAGTGCGTTGGTCAGCTCGTTCAAATACATATAAATTCATTGTGATAGATTCCCACGTCTGTGTGTTTAACTGTCGTCACGTGTATGTGCGTGCCCGTGAGTAGATAGAGATATTAATATATATATATATATCTGTGTGTAGACTGTCTGACGCCTTTAAAAACGGTCGTAGAAGATAGGTGAGAGAGAGAAGATTATCTCGATTCTCAAAGACAGCTTCTTTATCACATTCTATCATCTCACGTATGGGAAATTCTATTGTGGTTTTTTTTTTTTCACCAGCTCTCACTGTGACTATCACTCATTCCAACCTATTCTGAAGGGACCAACCCTAGTCTTAATACTCCTATCTAAAATCTACGACAAGTATAAGAGTGAGATCCATCTTTGTTTCATAGATCTGAAAAAGGCATTTGACAGGGTCCCCTGGAGCAAACTTTGGGACTGTTTGGCAAGGAAGAACATTCCAGCACCTCTGATTCATGCTATACAAGTCTTGCAGAAATTATGTGAGGACAGCAAACCATAAATCAGAAGAGTTCAGGACCACCACTGGTGTAAGACAGGGGGATATCCTGTCACCTTATCTTTTCATACTCCTAATGGACGATGTCATCAAGGCATGTAAGGAGAGAACAAGAAAGTACTCAGTGGTGTACTGGAAGATATGACAGGTCTGTATTTCAGAGCTTGCATTTGCTGATGATGATGCCCTAATAGCTAAATCAGAGGCACATCTCCAATCCAACCTGCAAGTCTGGAAGGAAGAGCTGGAGAAGAGAGGGATGGTCATAAGCAGCTCTAAAACAAAATCCATGGTGATATCACGAGAAGAAAGAAGACATCAGATTTAGCTGGGAGAACAGGTCCTGGAGCAGGTCAACCACTTTAAATACCTCAGAGCTATTATAGACCGAAAGGGAGGCATCAAAGAAGAGTTGGCCACTCGAAAAGCAGCGGCTGGGAGACTTTCAGGCCATAAATCGAGGATTCCTCAGCAAGAGAGAGGTTGGTAAAAAAAAACGAAGATGCTGTATACCGCTCCACCTATGTCCCAGTCTTGACATATGGTTGCGAGTCATGAGCAATGACTACAACCCACAAAAGCCAGATCCAAACCTCAGAAATGAGGTATCTGAGGAAGGTGGTTGAAGTAACAAGAAGAGACATGGTCCGCAACCAGACGATCCGTCAAGGCCTAAAATCCCACCCCCTGCAGACCCTAGAAGAACAGTCTCAACTAAGATGGTTTGGCCATGTCTGCAGAATGGGAGAAGATCTGCTACCACGACAAGCATGGGAAACAAAGAGCCAGGGATCCAGACCCCCAGGATGACCCAGAGTCCGCTGAGAGGACAACATTAGACAATCTTTGAAGGACTAGAATGGAACCAGGCCAGGAGCAAGACAGCCGATAGGATAGTCTGGCGCTCTCCCTTCCAAACCTCCACACCTCACAGTAGAAGGGGAACGACTAAGTAAGTAAGAGATTTAACCAGACACATGTACTACATTTCAAAACATAACTTTTATTTTAAGCTTGTATACATGGTCCACTTCAGCACATGATTGATTAATACCTAAATAAAATTCTGCAGTGTAGAGTGTATATTTATTCAGTTTGATAAGATAAGGTTAGTTAATTTTGGTTTGTTCTTTTACAAGAATGTAATTTTTCTAACGTTTGTTTTAATTCCAAATGTTGTATTTGTATTCTATAATTGTGCAACACTCAATGCCAACAGCTGTACTGTTAGTGCGAGTTTTTTAGACGAGACCATTTAGAGACCAGCAGATGTTTGTTGCTTAACACAGTGGTTCCCAACCTGTGGTCCGCGGCGCATTATCAGGTGGTCCGCGGCTGCGTTATTGATTTGGTATTAAGTGGTTTGATTTTGCTCTGATCCTCCCTACGTTTTTAGTGCTATAAGGGGAGCCGCGCTAGCGTAGTGGTTACAACACCGCTCTGGCGACCGGGTGATACAGGATCAAACCCGGGCGACGGCATTTGAGGATTTTTCGTCGACCGGGATTTGGACTGGATTAACTCGAGACCTGGCGAGGACATTTGAAGGAGTGTCGTCGACCAGGGACTGGCGGCTCCTGAGCCGACCCAGCTGCAATGGGTACCTCCGAAATCGGCGAGTATTTGCCTGAATGGCGAGGGACACCTGTCTCTGTACAAGAAATAAAGGGATACTCACGTAAAATCAATGTCAGGTTAGACATAAAATAATAACCTGAGATTTCGCCTCGAGTATTAGCGGGCGAACGAAAAAAAAAAAAAAAAAAAAAAAAAAAAAAAAAAAAAAAAAAAAAAAAAAAGTGCTATAAAACAAAACACAGAAACCGTTTGCAAGTAGAACCAGCTTTGAAACTGTCTTTAACTTCTATGAAGCCTAATATTGAAAACCTAGTGAGCAAAGTGCAAGAACAAGGCTCTCATGGAATATTTTGTAATTTTAACCATTGAATTGTATGAATATGTAGCATTTGACCAATATGAATGAAACCAGTATGTATGTAACCAATAAATTGTATGTATAATTTATTTTTCATTACTATTACCTTACAATAACCTTGTCATCTGGCAAATAATTAACAACTTGTGTTATTGAATATATGCCTATTCATCTATTTAATAAAAACAGTTAAAGTGTTTATGGCATTACAAAATTACATATAAGCTGGTGGTCCGCAACTTACATGGTAGGTGGAAAAGTGGTCCTTAGATGTAAAAAGGTTGGGAACCACTGGCTTAACAGATGGGATCAACCATATATGATAATTTTGAATCATCACGTCTTTCATTCCTTTGTCCCATACCCTAGGTGGTCATTGGGGCACCTTCTTCCATTGAATGCTTTTGTTATTTTTTGGATAAATTCACAGCTGCATACTGACCATGCTCATGATATTGTATTCAATTATGTAAATAATAATAACAATACATAGAGTTTATTGTTTGTGTCATTATTGTCTTATTTATCCTGTCATTTTTTAAATGACCATCAGTACCCTTCACCTCCCTACAGAAAATTCACACCAAGTCTTCCTGTCCTGTGCCATCAGCTCAAGATCTTTTCATGTTTTCTTCATGTCTGTCTCCAGTTCTCTTTTCCATGTGTTCTTAGGTCTTCCTTTACCTCTCATACCCTGGGGATTTTGGAACAAGTACCGTCTGGTAGTGCTGTCAACAGGTTTTCTCAATGTGTGTCCTATCCATCTCCAGTGCCTTCCTCTCCCTTCTTATTCCATTGGTGCTTGTCTAGTTCATGTCATTAGTTTCCACATTAGTGATCTATTCTACGCAAGCATGTATTTATGAAAGTCTGTTGTCGTTTTTGTTGTTCTCCATGTTTCAGAGCCATACAGTAGGACTGACTTGACATTTGAAATGACAATTCTGATTTTTGTGTCCATGTTGTTGCTGATTATTTTTACTTTTCCTTGTCTTTTGTCCTTGTAAGACATATTAGTGTGTTTTGTTTGTTTCCCCACTTCTGATGTTTGTATGGGCTTTAATCTACAGGATTTGTTATCTGACTTAATGCTTAACCCTCCTTAATCGCCATGATGGAATAACATACCTGTTTATTACAGTGTTACTTTTCTTTGTTCCCCACTGGATCCCAATAAGACATGGGCTAATTATATAGAGTAAAGTTAGTCCCATAGCAGATACTGACATATGGGAGTGACTTCACCCATATTAGGTCTCAGCTTTATGAGGTTGGGATGGCCAGTTCTTTTCGTTGCCACCTTTACCTTCCCTAACTCATGACCAAAATTTATTGTATTCATTATTCATCAGCTCCCTGTGGACCATATGTCTTCAACAAATTCACGCCAAGCCTTGCAGTCCTGAGCCAGCCGTTGGTCATCTGTCCATGTTTTCATTATAGCTGTTAAGGCTGTCACCAGTTCCTTTCTCTGTATGGTTCTAGAACAAGGACTGCGTTATGATGTTGTCAGCTGGTTTCCTCAGTTTATATGTCATTTCCAGTGCCAGAGTCTTTGCCTCACCCCTTACTTCATAAGTATTTGTCTAGTTCTTTCCTTCAGTTCTGCGTTAGTGAAGTATTATAGTGTTGTTTTAGGTAAATATATTTTACAGAAGCAATGCAACAAGTGTAACGATCAGATACCATGGTCATGTTTGTAAGTGGAAGAATTTGTGGATCCTGTTTTTACATCATCTTTTATTATTCCGTTGTAATTAAATGAGTGCACCTCAGTATACTCCATGTGGCTTGCAGATGTATGTGGGGGGACAAGACAAAAATTTGGACTTCTGCATCATCAGGAATATCATAAGAAGCATGTGAGGTGACATCCCCACATCGAGGCCTTTAAAGTTGGGAAGGGTGGAGTGACCTGGATGATTGACCCTGTTTAAAGTACACCAGCAGTTGAATGCTGTCGTGATTTGAATGGGAATAGCTGGCACTTTCAGCTGAGCGATGTGCCTGTCTTATTTTCTGCTGTAGTCTCCTCCCACTTTTCTGTATGAGCTCCTACAAGCTCTATTTCTCTGCATTAGTCACGTCACTCTTACGTTGGACAGGCTAAATCCCACCCCTTTACATGTGAGCATCGGCATCTAGCTAAAGATCCTTTTATTCTGCCTTTCTTGTAGATGACGCAAGTTCCCTGATTCTGTGATTCACAGAGAACTTGGGGACCGACCTTAACCTTTCATCTGCCCGAGGAATTATGAATCTAGTTCTACACTCTGGCTAAGGTCTGATGTTGTCTTGGCGAGCGTGCAATCACAGAGAAATAAGACTGTGAAATTGGTCAGCATATATTCCCTCCAATGATGTTATGAATCTAATCAGAAAGATCCAATCATTTCAAACAGGTCGGGTGTGGCACATTCCAAATATCTCCTACACGGAAAATTTTCCAAAAGGTCATGTCTCCCATATACGGTAATATGATGTCTTGCATACACTCTCACCAACACCTTTGTAGACTCATATGGTCTAAAATGTAATAAATCCATGATTACTTTTTACCAAGTGACCGGAAGCGATTATATCACTCTTGTCTGCCCACAGGTGTCACACAGACGGTAAAGTTGGTGTAGCAAGGATGACCCGGAAGCGCTTATGTCATAAGTTCCGCCTCGTGCACGGGTTATCATGTGTCGCCAGACAAACAAACCTGGTTTTATTTAACACTCCTTCCCACTTCGATATTGTGATAAAATACTGTCGCTGACCGTCTAATAACCTGACGTAACTTAACACGTCTTCGTGAAGCGTGAATGCGACACAATAAGATAAGAATTACTCCCGTAGCAAATACTACCATAGGGGAGTGGCGTGTTAGAGACTTCAACATGCTATGTCCAGCATAGAGCAAAATAGTGAAAATACAAATGAAAAGGCATGATTTATGCCAAATAAAAGCGATGAGTGAGAAAACTGAAAAGAAAGGATACTGCTGAAGGTGTGAGAGATCAAAAGAGCATGTTCAGACGTTTTGTCACAATCCTGAGGAAGTAGTGATGGGTTCAGAGCTCATCTTCCAGTAGACTATTAAGGGAAGGAGATGGTGACCAGTTTCCCTCTTCTTGGACTTTCTCAGCGGACAGGATCTGACACTGCCAAGTTTCGAACTCTGAAAACAGTAACTTTGCTGCGTAAAGCGAGCGCTCTAACCACTTTGCAAATCGGACACTCATTCCCGATGTAAACATAAAACAGATGAGAAAGATGGCGTTTGTGAAAAAAAAGGGGGGGGGGGGTCGAGTCCAGACCGAGGTGAAGAACATACCACCAGATGCCATGATCAGCTATTGATTAGGTAATAAGTGTTCGTCGTGAACCGACATCCGTGTCTATGAATATTAGTGGCGTGTCATACGATGTGCCTAAATTTAGACCAATCACACCGCCTTGATAACTCAGACACTGTCATTAATATTGGGTCTGCCCTTGAGGCTCATCTGCTGGTCTCTTAGACAGGGTCTAAATTGCTTTAGTTGTAGGGTTTGAGTGCCCCTTGGATTGAAACACGGGAGTAGAAAAACGTATAAGAGATATTATTTAAAGGGTGAGAAAATGGAGATTACTGACAGCTTAATTATTCTTTGTAGAGAGAAAGAGAGGGTGGGTAGTCGTTGTGATAAATGCCTTAGGGAATGACTGGTTAGGCCGGCACAAGAGGTAGTGGTTAGGAACGCCATAAAACGTGTCGTTGTATTTACTGCTGGGGTAAGGTTGTGTGAGTGAACGACAAAATGTAGTTTGAGTCTTGCGGGACTAAAGAACAAAGAAACAGTCTACGTTAGGATCTCAAGATCTTCTTCAGGGACATTTGTACGAAAAATAACTTAAGAACTAAGAGCTAAAGGTAGTCGCATGTAGGATACTGTTATAGAGGAGTGAAGTGTAAGAGACGTCACTTATGCTCACTTTATGAGGTGCGGGTGACCAGTTACCTTCCTCGCTGTCCTTGCCTGTCCCAACACAAAGAGCAGAGTCAGGTACCCATGGCTGGTTTTCGAACCCGGTAAATTTGCCTCGAGAAGCAATTGTTATATTCACCCTGCCACTAATCTAAACGTGCTAAAAAAAAAAAAGGGTTGCGAAACGCTAAATAAAAACGGAAGGTTTCACATCATATACGAGGGACGGTCAAAAAGTAATGCCTCCTATTTTTTATGTATGTAAATACTGCATCGGTGTGCAATTTGTAAATTTAGCAGGATTCCTCAAACACTCTTCTGCACTGTATAGCATTACCAACCTGTTTCAGTAACAGGTGGCACCACTGTAGCAGTTTAAAAATGGCTGCCAAAGATGTACGGTTAAAACAACGTTATGTCATAGAATTCCTCAATGCTGAAGGTGAGACCCCAATTCGCATCCGCGAACGTTTGAAGAATGTTTATGGAGATTCAACAGTGGATGTTAGCACTGTCCGACGTTGGGTACATCGTTGTGACGAAGCTGAAGTAGGTCAATCCTCAATGGATGTCGCAAAGCGGACTGGCCGTCCGTCTACCGCAGTGACTCCACACAACATTCATCGAGTTGATGGCATCATTCGTGGTGACCGTCGGGTAGCACTGGATGAACTTTCTTCCATGTTGTCCATTAGTAAAGGCAGTGTCCAGAACATCATTAAAGACCTGGGTTATTTAAAAGTTTGTGCACGGTGGGTACCCAGAATGTTGACAGACAGACAAAGAAACAAGGAAGACCATAGCCATCAACCTCCTGCACCGTTACGAAACTGAAGGAGAAGAGTTTTTATCGAATATTGTGACAGGTGATGAGACTTGGGTTCATTTTTTTTGAACCAGAATCCAAGAGGCAGTCAATGGAATGACATCACACAACATCGCCGACAAGAAAGAAGTTCAAAAGTTCACCATCTGTAGGGAAAGTTATGGCCTTCGTGTTTTGGGATGAGAAGGGTGTGATTCTTCTCGACTTCTTGGAACAGGGAAACACGGTGAATGCAGACCGTTACATTGAAACTTTGAGTGAATGCAGACCGTTACATTGAAACTTTGAAGAAGCTTAGAGGTCGTCTTCGGCGACTTTACCCATTAAAAGATCAGAGAAATGCACCACTGTTGCACGATAATGCCACGTCACACACCGCTAAACGCACCATTGATGCGATTGCAGAATTTGGCTGGACATTATTACCACATCCCCCTTACAGTCCCGATCTTGCACCTTCTGACTTTCATCTGTTTGGACCACTGAAAGAAGATCTTCGCGGGCATCACTTTGAGGACACCGAGACCCTTAAACGCGCCGTACGCCAGTGGTTTAGGAAAAAGGACACAAATTTTTACCGTGCGGGGATACATGCCCTTGTGAGAAGATGGACAAAAACTGTAACAAATAACGGAGACTACATTGAGAAATAAATTTTTGAAGTTCAGACTTGGGGCTACATTTCAATGTGAATTTTATCTGTTTTCTTGCCTATTGAATGAAATTAAAAATTACGAGGCATTACTTTTTGACCGTCCCTCGTAATTATGATTACGATTACATCTCAGCTTAGTAGCAGTCAAGATAGACATAATGCCGTGGACGTGTTTCTCGCTGTATTTTATGGGCATAAGATGGTCTTATTTTTTTCTGTCATGAGAGGGGTGTGGAGCAGAAGGGAAATAAATACAGTTTATATCAGCCTTTCTCAACTGTTTTTTATCCTGGAGGGAACCTTGAAATAATTGTCAGGTCTCGGCGAACCCCTGCATACAATTATTGTGTCTACAGCTCATGGTATCTTAGCGTGATCAGTTTGTTGTCAAAGCTCTTTTGAATAGAGAATGATTTTTTTCCCCCTTTGAATCTGTTTATTTTGGCCTACTTATTTGCCTACTACTTTTGCGTGGGGCCCCCCCTCCCCACAAAGGATATCAAATCTAATGCAAGTCAGCAGTGTAGGTAGAAGAAACGTAAGTTTTTCATGTGTTTAAAAAAATTTCTGCTTCATTTTTTTTTTAACTTATCCAAGTAGGCCTAAAAGCCTTTATCACAAACTTCTACTCTACAAGATGCTAAGGAAATGTGGTACAGTATGTACAAGAGTGAACACGGTCCTATTGTGCACTGCCATACGGAGGCTTGTCGATCACTGCCCACCACTGCGAGCGCTAACATCGCCCAACGCACATAGTTAAATAATAATAAAAACGACCCTTGTGTCTTTTCAATCACGGCCTCTCGCGTAACCCCGGTTGAGAAACCTTGGTATACGTTATGGGACAGAAAGATGGTCATTTAAACTTGATGATTTGCGTGTGTTGTGATGTAGGACAAGCATAACATTTCTCAGATCTGTATAGCGTGTGCGCACATTCACGCCCCTTATGGGGAATACAAACCTATTTGGTTCAGCGTTTGAAATCCGCGTTTTGTCCTGTTGTAAATAAGATAGAGGTGCACGCAATCGTTGAAAGAAAAAAAAAAGTGGCTGAAATTGAGTGTGTATTCTAATTCTCACCGGGTTTGTGTTTGTGTGTTACTTGTGATCTTTCGTGTAACACCTGTGTTACCGGGGCCTGAAAGGGGAGCAGAGAATAGTAACACTAGCTTGCCATTCATCTCGTGAAAGCGACCAATGAAGGTTGGGCATGGGGATAGCTATCCCATCCTGTACATAATTTAACCCACAAAAACTTCAAGAAACGGTATAGAATACACATTGCTGAAACCCGATCATAGCATTACCAGGTAGTCCTATATTTGGAATTGCCAGTGTAAGAGAAACAGAGATGGACCGACAAACATACGGAGAAGAGGACTGGGGATAGAAGTGAAAATGAGGAGAAAGACCGCGAGTTAATGTCACGTGACATGAGGACTTGGCAAACGTTTGTTAAAGGCCTGTGCGTCTTGGGGGCGTGAAGGGTAATGAAAGAATAATCAGCGTTATTAAATAATACAAAATAAATCAGCAAGCAGTTTTATTCGGGTTTGCTTTCTCAGGGTGTTGCTGTCTCCAGTCTACCTGCAAGGTTTACCTTCTCCTACGTGCAGAAAAAGACTCCACTGAGGAAACACAAATGCCGGTTTGTGTGTGTATGCATACGTGCGTGCTCATGTTAGTTAGTTGCTTATCCTGTTACAGGACGTGGCAATCAACCCCAGCTTTTATTGGCTGTTTGTGATTTTTCTAGGCAATTTTTTCATTCAGTAGTTTGCCATTGCTTTCTGAACGGTACGGCGCTTATACCATTGTTAAAAATCCACACAAAGCGATCTGCTACCAAACCGCCTGCAGCAGGTTTCGAACCTGGTATATCTGGATTATGAAACTGCGTTCATATCCATTAGGCCACAGACACCGCGTGCTCATGAGGGAGAAAATAACAAGAAAAATTATAGTGAGAAAAATGACTGCAGGAAGAGATATTGTTGAATGTTCACCCCCTCTCTCTCCCTTCCCTGTTTAGAAAGAAATGGCTGATTGTAAGAATTGTAGTTACAATAATGGAAGCTAATGTAGAAAGCTGCCACATTTCAAGCAATAATAATATTAATACCAGTAGTAGTAATTAAACTAGACTGGGCCATATAAAACGTTAACTCTATGAAGTAATATAAACTTGTTGCCGTATAATCGTATTGTCATGTGATGTTGAATGCAGGGTTCCTAAATCTCTAACCTTGTTCACCGTAGCTCCACCTCCAGTGTGGATTTGATGGAATGGGCCAGACGTATTTACATTTGGAGGTGGAGGAAACATGTTGGGGGTGAATTGGGCACTTTTTGAGGACGTCAACTGTTAAGATCACAAGACAGAAATCCCCAGGGTAGAAAAAAATGTAGGGGAAGACCCCCCCCCCCCCCAAAAAAAAAAGTCACTCGAAGAACACACGAAGAGTAAAAATAAAGAGGAAATGGAGCGAGCGTGGACAGATTTACCAAGACAAGTGAACGTCAACAACTGGTTGATGCTGTACGCTCCACTGGGAGCATCAGGTACAAACAATATTTACTGTCCCGTACTTCTTTATTTCTATCTTTTCTTGATCAACACGTATCGTGTCGGCAGGCGTATGAGACCATGTTGCTACAGATACGTTGGTCTCCAGTGTTCGGGGTCAGTTTTGTTGTTGGTAAGCCTCGGTGCCAAGCTTCTGGAATTTCCAATGTGTTATTATTGTTTGTCATTGTCAGTTTCTGTTCCCATTAATTGTGTCTGCGTTTACATCTTATTTCAACTATCCTATTCTCTGAAAACGTGTGTCAAACGTAAGCGTAAAACATCTTTCAGACCGTTGTTTAAATTCTTTGTTTTTGAAGTAATCCACTGGATTATGAGGTTTTGGTCTCTAATGCTCTCACTATTGAGATGGTGTGACAACATCGCCAATGGTGAACTGATGGCATGAACTAGATAAGTGCCAGTAGATCAGGAGGTGAGAAGACGCCGGCATTAGATGTAGGTACCACAAAGTGATGTTTGTTTGCACAGAAACACCAGAGAAAACAATGCAGTTTGGAAGCTCTTGGAAAACCATGAAATTGGGTACTTAATTTTTTTAAATCGGACAAAAAATAAAAATGTTACGGCATTTTAAAAAGTGTATGTACTTTCGCAAAGTTAAAAAAGTTACATCACACCAACTTCAGAGTGCTCCCGTTTTCTTAAGTATAATCTTAGAACCTTCTCTGATAAACAGCATACAGTCTGCAATACACTGACCACATAAAGAAAACTATAGGGCTATATCATGAATAATTATCAATATATTTTAGACCAAATATTGCAAATCATTACCAAAAAATGTAGTATTTTGCATGAACATCAATTTTCACAACATCATATTTCAAAAAATATAAAAGGTACAAGCTTTATATTTGTACATATTAATCTGCATACTACACAAATACAACCCAATTTTTTTCAGAGGATTTGAACATCTGTTTGTTCTTGTATAATTTTTTAAAATATGTCCAGAGGCCAATTTGTCGCAGGGGAAGAAAAAAATGTAAAAATTAAGATTTTTTTTTTTTTTTTTTAAATACTGTCCATATTTCAATTAAAAAATCATTTGTAGGCAATAATTAACAACATGTAAACAATAATTAACAATATCTAAACGCTATTTTGTGATAAAACAACTGGTTACTAGCATTAAAAAATGTTTTTTATACCATCGTAGTATGAGTCATATGCAACAGTAAAATTCCAGAAGTGAGTTTTCTTTACATGTATGGAGCATTAAACATACCATTATTATATCATACATGTAGTGCATTGAAAATCACGACGAACCTTAAAACTTGAAAAGTGTACAGCCTGCTTAAATTAAAATGTTTATTAATTAACATGAATACGTGAGTCTGAACTATTTAAAGTGCATTTCATGAAAGCTGTTTATACCCGGTACTAACATATTTATGTTCGAGGTAAGACTATCAACTAGTGCCTGCTAGTCCGGACATTTCAGTACACCGTCAGCTACTAAGTTATGGTATTTTTCCGGTTTCCTAGCCTTGTCTCAATACGTCGACCATTAGCGTTTGGTTTTCCGATATCATTCGCTTTAAGATCATTATTCACCCTATTATGTTGCAAAATAAACCTTCATTTAATTACCAATTAATCAAAACATGCATTTTTTTTATTCAAATTGGTAACTTTCTTAGCTTTTCAAGCTCTTGAAAAAATTAGATTGTTGTGCGAATGTCTGAAGCGGTGATAACAATTCAATCCACGTTGTTACACAAAAACTGTGCGATCGTGTTAAATTGCTAAATAATATTAAAACTATTGTAAATTTTACATTTGAAGTTCAAAACATTGTTAATAAGTGATATACTTACGTATAGTCAACCTCAAATCAGAAGATGTGATGATGTTTGCACATGAGCCAATAAAAGTGGCGTCTAAATCTTGAATACATCGGGAGTTATGACGGCCGATGGAACAGCCTCGCTGTCTATTTTTCGCTAAATTTCTAGGCCTAGCTTGAGCGATACAGGACTTACTGAAAGTCAATTAGCTCCACCAGCAAATATCGAAGTCTTTAAAATTTCACACGAATAAAGGAAAATGGCTCCCAAATCTTCTTATAACAACATTTAAAATGTCACATCTTGTAAAATTTCAACTTCACTTTGAGAAATCGACGTCTTCCACGTTGTTTTCTACAGCTTGCAATCTACCAAATTAAAGATATGCATCTTCCCATCATAATGGTGAAAATAGTATGCAAATCAGACGTTTGCTGGTCAAGCGAAACCCGTTTGAATGAAGCGGGGTGAGGCAAAAACGCCGAGAGTTGGCCGCGCGCCCGGGCAAACTACGCGTAACGTTGCTGTTAGTTTTTATTAGTAAAAAAATACTTCAATAACTTTTATTATTCGGGAATTAATACATTTCAAAAGAGAAGAGGATAATGAGTATCGTGATATAAATTTTATTACAATCCGCTTAATAGCAAAGGGACAGCGACGACTTAAACTTGACGAATTTTCCTCAGTTTTCTCAACTTTCGACCGTTGTCAACCAAAAAAGCGGCCGGTTTGGGGTACCTATTAGATGGGACACACCTCGAGGAAACCTGTTGATAGCATCACAAGGCAGTCCTTGTTCTGGAATCCCCAGTGGAAAAAAGTGCAGAGAGGCCGAAACGCACATGGAAAAGCAACTGGAAACAGACGTGACAAGGTTAAAGTTCTTGTACCTGATGGCTGAGAGCATGGCGTTTTGACATGAATTTGTTAAAGGCCTATTCTCCTTATGAAGCTGTATGGTAGTGATGAATGCTGGTGTCTACAATAATGTGGCCGCCACTGGTCTTATTCTTTGTTTTCACCACAACATTTATTCCTTCTCAGATCGTCATATCTGTTGCGTTTTTTTGGTTTGTTGTTGTTGTTTTTGTCATCCGCCTTCTTTCGTAGACGCCAACGCTGTAGGTGCCTTTAATTTGATCAGCATATATATATTCTTCACTTAATGCCAAAACATGTGGCGGATTTAGGTTAAGCAGACCCTAGGCAAGCGTGAAATTGCGAGGTCCGTTTTAAATTAATTCACATTGTATCTTCTTTTATGGTCCTTGGTAACTGGCTGACAAAGCGGCCAGTGACCATCACGCATGGTGGCATCTTGCAGGGCAGCAACAAACTGTCGTGTCTCCACCTTGCTCGGTCAAGTTGTATCGACAAGCATATAATTTGTACGCGAGGCCCTTGACAAAAGCCTAGCTTTCCTAAGCATAAAGCCGCCACTGGCCAGAGCGTTCAGTAGCTGCCGTTATTTGTATTATATTTAAAACTCGCCAAAATGTGCAGAAATTTTGTTGCCGTGGTGTCGAGAAGGAGGGTAGGGGAGCACGAGACTATGTGGCGAGGCCAGGGTTAAAGGCCAAGCTAAATAGAAAAAAAAAATTATTCAAGCTCAGGGGCCATGCACAATCCCCCCCCGTCGCTCGATGGCCGTCCTCTATCCATTATGCCCATGGAAGAAGCACGGTACGATGTAAAGCGATTTGCTCGTCCACTTTAATGTGCTCGTGCAGTAATTTGCTCACAATTTATGGATCGATCGGTTCATGCATGTCGTATCTGGTTTTCTCTTTATCCGCCGTTCTGTTTGCTTGGCTACCTGCATGCCAGTCTGCCTCGAACGGTTTGTCTGTCTACGTCTTTGTCTTTCAGTTTATCTTTTTATCTGTCTCTTTTATTGTTCATTTTATTTGCTTGTCGCTTTATGTTTAAGTTTATCTCTATGTTCGTGTCTCTCTTTGTCTTTCAGTTTATCTCAGTGTCTGTCTGTCTCCTTATCTTTCAATTTGTACGTCTTATGTCTTTATCTTGTAATGTATCATCCAGTCCCGTTTGACGTTTATTTATCTAAAGTATGCCTTTCTGTATCTTTCACTTTATCCATATCTCGATATCTCCTTGTTATTAAGTTTATCTGATTGTCTTTCTCTCCTTGTTTTTTCAGCTTATCTATGTGTCCGTCTGTATATACGTTTTTCGTTACATCTTAAGCTTTTATCCTGATATCCTCACCAGACTCTCTGGTCCAGTGTTCAATTTCCTGCCCTCAATTCCTTCCCTGTTTCTGACACCCAGTGTCATCATAATCATATCGTCTGATGCCTTGAAGCTTAGCTTTTCACAAATGTTTGATGAATCATAAGACACGGTGGCTCTCTCTTAAACCGTCTTTCATTTTATCTTCTCGGCGGCGACCTGTCTCTCTTGCCTGTTACACTTTTGTGTCATCATGTTCTGTAAACTCGCTATCACAAATATTGACATGTGTGACGTATAATGGAAATATAGCCTACAGTATCCGACAGTCTTTTGTGACCTCTTGGCGTTCTATGATTCGTTAGCTAAGTCAAGTATTTGACAGCCTGCATTACTCACCTTTAATCCACGTCTCTTTTCCTTGAGACGTAAACAAACAGACAAATTACCAACTTCCGCGATCTGCCAGCCATAACGGGGAGCGAAATCTGGTTTGTTTACCCGAGTTTCTCACGCGAGCTGATCTGTCAATCATCAAGATAACAGACAGAAGCATGTGGGATAACACCGGACCCTTTTAAAGTGAGACGAGCGGGCAAAATATTTTCCCGTGTACTCTCTGATGTTCGTACATACAGGGGGATATGAACTCTTTGATCTCCAGAAGCGGGCAAAATCTACGGACAAGACCCGTTACTGACCCGTTACGCGGTTTAAGTCTCTGTTGTCGGTTAGCAACGCCGAACAGAGTGACTGTAAAGCTTTTATCTTGGGGAAACGTAGTTTCCTGATTTCTGCTATTCCTCAAGTGTGAAAATTAACATCCTCTAGAGATCATAATAACATGATGGTATATATACTGTAGTTTCTCTAATCAGTTATCAGTTGTCGCTCAGAATTTTTCGGAGAGTCTAAACACGTAGTCTAGAACCATTGTGAATAGATGTGTTAATAGTTTCGTGGGGATTTCATTCTAATTTTCTGGTAATATAAATTTGTGCTTGAACGTATTTGTGGTGAAGTGGGATGTTATAAATATTTATAGGGGACTTAGTGTACTGACTGAGATCAGCTGTGAAGGTATCTATATCTAATAAGAGTAGTGTATTATAGGTAACCTTACTTGCTGCCACATATGTATACCTCAGTCAGAATTATTCTGGAATAGTGTGATGACTACGTTATATGTCTAGGGTATGTGTATGATGAAGTGTAAGTCATAACAACAACAGACAAATAAACAATTTAATTTATTCCACCACACTTGACAACACTGTGACACTCACATACATAAAACACTCTACAAGGATATCTTAAAGGAGTCACTGATAACCTTTCAAATAACAATATGTATTCAGTGCTGTCATGAATGTATATGTGTCCTGATTCAAATACAAAGGGAACCAGGAATCACAATCAATTTTAATTACAAGTTATATGTACAGAATTTATCAATATGAATATTGTAGTGACATATATTATTAATAGTATCCTATGTGTGTCAGTTGTGTAGTAGTAATCTGAGGTAATACTGGTTTTGTTTTGTTCAAGCTCTGTTGGTATTTGTCATCATGACTTCAATAGTTTGTCTTTATTGGAACTAGTATTGGAGATGTTCTCAGTTCCTGATATTAAAACAATTAAATTCCCCTCTTAATTGTATTTTACACTGTCATTTTAAGATGGGGGTACATAATGTTGAGCTCCATGGCCACACTCTCTTATCTTTCGTGATGACTGCAGTAAAGGCCTCCTCTGCTCGATTACTTTAATGAGTTCTGGAGCCACTCCACTGGTTGCTATATGGACCAAGGAGTATGCTGTCCACCTCTGGCTTCAGCAAAGCTCTGACCAGGTGCTGCTCAATAACTTTAAGACCACGGTCCCTGAAACAAGAAGGATGTACCTTCTACGTCATAACTAATTTATACTCTCTTTCTACACTGAGCACAATACATCACAAACATTGAGTTCAGAGCGTTAGGCCAACTGTCAGCTTCATCTGAAATACTTTATACCAGTATTTCCCTCCCTAATGGTTACTACGCCTCTGCAATTCCAGCATTATTTCTGTCTAATCAATAATCTAGATGTCAGTGTACTGTTTGGCCATTCCATGCAGTTTTACTTTCCTCCGACACCTTCTGTTCAGGCTGGAGCAAGATAGGCTTTACATCATGTTCGCTACTGAACTACACATATATACAGGCATAAATTAACAATTTACATTCAATTTTCATTAAAAGATATTGAATATTTCAAGCTTACCACAATTCATAGAATAATAAACAGTTTCGTTGACTGGCAATGAATATAGCACAACTCCGATCTGCCGATGTCCCAGGCTTTATTTTATAAAAAATTATACACTGGTGCTCAACGCACTGCTTCTTAGTAGGTTTATTACAAGATGTGGCAATGAACAGACGCTCTGAATCGAGTATATTCGCAGCTCTACCCAATGAAACCATGTCTACACATCTTTTCAAAAAAGTACTCCTTTTTCACGTTTCCCCTGACAACACAAGATAGTATTTATAGCCCGACCAATCGTGTTTAGTCTTATATTTGTTGCGCTCCAATCAATTTGGAGTTAACATGGTAGGCTATTTCCGTAACGTAAGGTTTTTTTTCAAACACGTTATAAAAAAATTTTATGAGCAGAAATGATTTCATGCTGTCAGGCACCCCCACTATTTTTATTTTGGTTATAATTTGGTAATTCCTAGACTATTTGCGTAACGTTTTACATATTCTTTGTCAGCAAACCCTAAGGAACCCAAATATACAAATTTAAAAGAGCTAAGTGGCTGCGTTCAAAATATGCAATTTCTTCTACCTCCTGTTTCGAAGATGTGCTGTCTGGGTACTGTAATGTTTTCAAACGTAAACCCATCTAATGTCATCTTTTCTAATAAGCGTTTTCCAGGTTTTTTTAAAACCTAACTCTGGGAAGGTTAGTGTTTTTATCACTGTCCGTCTGAAAAAAAGTTAGTGCATGTGGCCTTACACGCGTGATGGCAGCAATTGTGTATCGCGCGACGCGTGTTTAGTGTTGCATGTGTCCTGCCTTCATTCGCCCCTCTCTCTCCCCTGCTTTATCTGTCTTTTAGTTACGCCGTGTATAAAATGGAATGAATGAAATATTAAATTTAGGTCATTGATCAGTTTGCGTATCTCAAGGTTGTTCCAAGAAATACAGTACACGTTTCATTGAAGAAAGCGGGTAATAATACAGTAGGCTTTTACTATCAACGTGAAAGCGTTACAATTTGCAGACGAATGAGAACACAAGGGGATTTTGCGTACAGTCATTGTGACAGCACTGTTTCTTTTACCATTTCTCTTTTCTTTTATTAAATTTATTTGTTAGGCTTTACATTTACGTTTTAATTTATATATGTGGATTAGAATATTCCACGACATCTCCCCTCTTAAAACAGACATTATATGTCAGTCCTTTATTCTATATACACATAGAGAAATTTATTATTATTTCTGGGGTTTACGGTGATTCTCATCACACGGATGGCGGCTTAAAAAATCCGCTCCCAAATTTGTTTTTCCAGATATATACTCAATGCTAAAATTATATGGAGCCAAAAGTAAGGACCATCGGAGTAACCTGGAGTTCTCATGCCTAGCCTGTGCTAGAAACGATAAAGGTTTGTGATCCGTTTGCAACTTAAATGCCTTCCCATACAGATAAATATTGAATTTCTTTATTGCCCATATTACTGCAAGACATTCTTTTTCGCTAGTTGAGTAGTTGATTTCAGCTTTATTCAACTTTCTGCTAGCATATGCCACTGGGCTTAATTCCCCATCCAATGCATCTGATCTCTGTAGTAGAGTTGCCCCTAACCCAATATTACTGGCATCCGTTCTTACAATGAATTCTTGACTTAAGTCAGGTAATTTCAAAATAGGTTTGCTTGTGAGCTTTTCCTTCAATTCCTGGTAAGCCATTTCACATTGTGGTGTCCATGTAATGCGATCTGGATGTCCTTTACGTGTCAAATCAGTTAACGGTGCACATATGGAATTAAAGTTTTTGATATACTTCTGGTAGAAACCACATAATGAGACAAAGGATCTCACGTCCTTCTTGGTTTGTGGTCTCGGGGCTTTCTGTAGTTTCTCTAAATTCTTTGGGTCAGGGGTCATGTTTCCCTGATAAACTGTGTGTCCCAAAAATTCCAATTCTTTACATCCAACGCAACATTTGGTTGGTCGGGCTGTTAAATTCGCCTCCCTAAGTCGATTAAACAGCATATTCAGAGAGTCAATGTGTTCCTCAAATGTTTCTGTTGCTATAAGGATATCATCCATGAAATTTGTTATATATGGATTATTCAGAGGGTCCAATAATTTTCTCATCATTCTAGAGAAGACACTAGGCGCATTCTTCAATCCAAATGGCAATCTATTAAACTCATAGTGTCCTTCTGAGGTACTAAAAGCTAGGTATGGTCTAACCTCAGGCTTTACTGGAATCTGATAATATCCTTTACTCAGATCCACTTTTGAGAAATATTTAGCTTTATTTAGCCTGGCAAACAGCTGATTTGTATCCGGCAATGGATCCACCTGTCCTTCTGTAATAGCATTCAGTCTCCTGTAATCTATACAGAGTCTATGTTCTCCAGAGGGCTTCCTTAAGAGTACAACACCGGAACTATACGAAGATTCACTGTGCGAAATAATTCCTTCCTTCAACAGATAGTCTATCTCTTCCTTCAAAGCTTTCTCCTTAGCAAACGGAATCGAATATGGTTTTCATACAGACAGGTGTGGGGTCTATCAGTTTCATATCATATTCCAATAAGTTTGTATGCCCTGGTCGGTCTGTTAACACCTCTGCATGATTATTTAGAACCTGTTGCACTCTCTCTTTCTGAGTTTTCGTTAAATGTGTACTGATTTTCACCTGTGCTGCTGTCTCACAGGGTGTAATGGATATTCAAATGATGAAAGTGGTTCCTTTTTCATCTCCATGGCGATGGACAAGGTCAACAAGTGTGTCTCTTCCTGATGTTCTCTTTCCAAATATTTCTTCAGGAGATTCACATGATAGATTTTTTTCTTTCCCCTTCTTATCTATCTTATAATTTGTTCTAGACACCTTCTCTAGAACTGTATATGGACCCTGCCATCCAATTTGTAACTTATTCTGACTCCCGGGGAGAAGAAGCAGTACCTTCTCTCCCACAGCCAAATCTCTGTCTTTCGCCTTCCTGTTATAATAGGCAGCATGTTTCTTCCTGGCTTGTTTCAAATTTTCATTGGCAAGTTTCCAGCCAGTTTTTAAACGAGTGGTCAGCTCATTCACATATTGGTATGAAGATGTAATGTTTTCCGCTGCCTTTTCATCAGTCCACGTTCTTAACAAAGCTTCGAGTGGACCTTTTATTGGTCTTCCAAACAATAATGTTGCCGGGGCCATACCGGTTGAACTATGGGGTACCTCCCGATAAGCAAAGAGGGCGGCGTGCAGGTACTGGTCCCATGTATCTGGTTTTTCGTGTGCCAACTTTCTCAGGATCGACATCAATGTGCCGTTAAATCTTTCCACTTGGCCGTTCCCTTGGGGATGATACACACTACAATGGAAGTGTTTGGCCTGGAAGATCCTGAAAACTTCTTCAGTTAGTTTCCCCTTGAACTGAGAGCCATTATCAGTCAAGATTTGATTGGGAAAGCCTAACCTTGTGAAAATTGTGAGCAATGCCTCTGCCACATGTTTAGAATCAATCGATGACAGGGCTACTGCCTCTCCCCACATAGAACAAGTGTCCACCAGAGTCAGAATGTAGCTGTTCCTTCTCTTGGTTCGGGTGAGAGGTCCCACAAGATCCACGGCAACTCTCTCAAAGGGTGTTCCCACTATGGGCATTTCCCCCAGAGTTGCTGGTGCAGTCCAATGTTTAGGTGCTACTCGTTGGCACTCTGGACAGGATTTTACATATCGTTTGATATCTTCAGTTATTCCTGGCCAGAAATAGTGACAAGCTATTCGCTGTCCTGTTGCGCTGATTCCCATATGACCACTGAAGGGAATCGCATGCCCTAGTTCCAACACTTTAGTCCTATATGAAGTGAGAAGGACCAGCTGTCCGTGACCATTGGATTCAGATCCAGCCTTCCTATATATCAGTTTGTTCTTCATATAAAACTCTCCCTTGCCTGGAGGTGTATGAGATTTGGGCAACTTCTTGAAACATGGCTTGAGTGTTTTGTCCTCAGCCTGTGCCTTCCTCATCTCATCTGGATGAGTATTTATTGGATTATCCTCCTCCTTTTTTAGACTGTGATCTGGTCTGCACTGTTGCCAATATCACAGGTCTCTTGGGATTCCCCCAAGAAGACATATCTACACCCCAATATCAGAGGGTAGATTGGCTCATTTATCACTGCTGCTTTTATGATTCCTTCCACATATCGCGTTTTCACTTTTATTCGGGCGACGGGAAGTGTCATGGTAGCTACATCCTTGGTTGCAGTTTGAATCTCCACTGTTTCTGTGGTGTATTGATCGGCCTGCACCAGGTGAGAACTCACAACGGAATCGTAATCTAAACCGGTATCATATAAACACCTTATAGTGACACCATTACAGATGACATCTTCACACACTGGGGGGTGGTATGGTTCCTGTAGTTCTTCAGGTTTGACCTTCTTTTCCTTTTTCCCCGATGTCATAGCAGCACAATGAGGAGGTTTCCTTCTACAATGGTCAGTGTCATGATTGTTCATCTTACAATTTTTACACCACCTTTTTCCTTGGTTGAAAGATTTTCTTTCATCATATTTCCTTTCATCGAATTGTGGGAATTTATTTTTATTTTCATACCGTGGCCTATCAAACTGGTGCTTACCTTTGTTTTGATCCCTAGGATCAAATTTATTAAAGTTCTGGGGTGCCCTAAAGTTATCCACTTGTTTCTTTTTATTACCTGTTACCTCTGCTTGAGCTGCTTGATACCTTTCAGCAACATTTAGCAACTCACCCAGCCTCTCTGCACCTTGTTCCATGAGAAACTTTCTCAGGTCTGGAGCCATGGACTCTCTTAGTTGCTCTATAAGGACCATTTCCTTAAGATCTTGGGTTTTCCCCAGAGAAGTCCATTTCTCCAAGTATGTCTCTATTCGTGCAGAGAACTGGTGATAGGTTTCACCTGACAGTAGTTTAGCATTCCTAAATTTTTTCCTATAAAATTCTGCATTCTTTTCATATCTTAACAAAAGAGCCTGCTTTAGCATGTCATAATTTTCCTGATCACTTCTGCTCATTTTTGCAAAAACTTCATAAGCTGCCCCACGAAGTCCCTGAGATAACTTTAAGCTCCACCTTTCTCTCTCCAACCCATATGTGGTAGCTAATAGTTCATACCTATTTAGATAGCTCTCTATATCATCGTCTTTCTCAACAAAATGATCTAAATGAAAATTCATAGCTGAGGTTGAGGCTCCTTGGCTAGCAGTGGCATCAGAGGCAAAGGGACTGGCACCATTTTCAGGAGCATGGCCCTGAAACTCAAACTCCCTTAGTCGTAACTCATGTTCCCTTTGTAATCTCTTATCTTCTGCTTCCCTTTCTGCAGCTAATTTCTTGTCTTCTCTTTCTGCAGTCAATCTTTTGTCTTCTCTTTCTGCTTCCAATTTCTTAGCCTCAGCCTCAAATTGTAACTTCTTAATTTCCCTTTCAGCCTCTAACTTTCTTTCGGCTTCAAACCTTCTTTCTTTGCGTTCAATAAATTTGTCACATTCAGTAGTGACATAGGCAACCATAACTTGCCCATCTAATCCTAACTCTTTTGCAGTCTGAACAGCAGCAGATCGAAATTTGGCTAGGTCCGCCATTGTCTATCAGGTAAGTTTATACAATGTCTAACTAACAATTCAATCTGTAAATATATATCTAATGGACAACACAGGCACCGAGAGCTCAACCTTATTTAATTCCACCCAAGGATACCTTTTACTTCTTATTATTCCCTGAAGTGAATTACCCCCCAATATTTGTAATAGGTAAAGATTCAAAATCCCGAGAGCGAGACCCCAATATATGTGGTGAAGTGGGATGTTATAAATATTTATAGGGGACTTAGTGTACTGACTGAGATCAGCTGTGAAGGTATCTATATCTAATAAGAGTAGTGTATTATAGGTAACCTTACTTGCTGCCACATATGTATACCTCAGTCAGAATTATTCTGGAATAGTGTGATGACTACGTTATATGTCTAGGGTATGTGTATGATGAAGTGTAAGTCATAACAACAACAGACAAATAAACAATTTAATTTATTCCACCACACTTGACAACACTGTGACACTCACATACATAAAACACTCAACAAGGATATCTTAAAGGAGTCACTGATAACCTTTCAAATAACAATATGTATTCAGTGCTGTCATGAATGTATATGTGTCCTGATTCAAATACAAAGGGAACCAGGAATCACAATCAATTTTAATTACAAGTTATATGTACAGAATTTATCAATATGAATATTGTAGTGACATATATTATTAATAGTATCCTATGTGTGTCAGTTGTGTAGTAGTAATCTGAGGTAATACTGGTTTTGTTTTGTTCAAGCTCTGTTGGTATTTGTCATCATGACTTCAATAGTTTGTCTTTATTGGAACTAGTATTGGAGATGTTCTCAGTTCCTGATATTAAAACAATTAAATTCCCCTCTTAATTGTATTTTACACTGTCATTTTAAGATGGGGGTACATAATGTTGAGCTCCATGGCCACACTCTCTTATCTTTCGTGATGACTGCAGTAAAGGCCTCCTCTGCTCGATTACTTTAATGAGTTCTGGAGCCACTCCACTGGTTGCTATATGGACCAAGGAGTATGCTGTCCACCTCTGGCTTCAGCAAAGCTCTGACCAGGTGCTGCTCAATAACTTTAAGACCACGGTCCCTGAAACAAGAAGGATGTACCTTCTACGTCATAACTAATTTATACTCTCTTTCTACACTGAGCACAATACATCACAAACATTGAGTTCAGAGCGTTAGGCCAACTGTCAGCTTCATCTGAAATACTTTATACCAGTATTTCCCTCCCTAATGGTTACAACGCCTCTGCAATTCCAGCATTATTTCTGTCTAATCAATAATCTAGATGTCAGTGTACTGTTTGGCCATTCCATGCAGTTTTACTTTCCTCCGACACCTTCTGTTCAGGCTGGAGCAAGATAGGCTTTACATCATGTTCGCTACTGAACTACACATATATACAGGCATAAATTAACAATTTACATTCAATTTTCATTAAAAGATATTGAATATTTCAAGCTTACCACAATTCATAGAATAATAAACAGTTTCGTTGACTGGCAATGAATATAGCACAACTCCGATCTGCCGATGTCCCAGGCTTTATTTTATAAAAAATTATACACTGGTGCTCAACGCACTGCTTCTTAGTAGGTTTATTACAAGATGTGGCAATGAACAGACGCTCTGAATCGAGTATATTCGCAGCTCTACCCAATGAAACCATGTCTACACATCTTTTCAAAAAAGTACTCCTTTTTCACGTTTCCCCTGACAACACAAGATAGTATTTATAGCCCGACCAATCGTGTTTAGTCTTATATTTGTTGCGCTCCAATCAATTTGGAGTTAACATGGTAGGCTATTTCCGTAACGTAAGGTTTTTTCAAACACGTTATAAAAAAAATTTTATGAGCAGAAATGATTTCATGTTGTCAGGCACCCCCACTATTTTATTTTGGTTATAATTTGGTAATTCCTAGACTATTTGCGTAACGTTTTACATATTCTTTGTCAGCAAACCCTAAGGAACCCAAATATACAAATTTAAAAGAGCTAAATGGCTGCGTTCAAAATATGCAATTTCTTCTACCTCCTGTTTCGAAGATGTGCTGTCTGGGTACTGTAATGTTTTCAAACGTAAACCCATCTAATGTCATCTTTTCTAATAAGCGTTTTCCAGGTTTTTTTTTAAAACCTAACTCTGGGAAGGTTAGTGTTTTTATCACTGTCCGTCTGAAAAAAAGTTAGTGCATGTGGCCTTACACGCGTGATGGCAGCAATTGTGTATCGCGCGACGCGTGTTTAGTGTTGCATGTGTCCTGCCTTCATTCGCCCCTCTCTCTCCCCTGCTTTATCTGTCTTTTAGTTACGCCGTGTATAAAATGGAATGAATGAAATATTAAATTTAGGTCATTGATCAGTTTGCGTATCTCAAGGTTGTTCCAAGAAATACAGTACACGTTTCATTGAAGAAAGCGGGTAATAATACAGTAGGCTTTTACTATCAACGTGAAAGCGTTACAATTTGCAGACGAATGAGAACACAAGGGGATTTTGCGTACAGTCATTGTGACAGCACTGTTTCTTTTACCATTTCTCTTTTCTTTTATTAAATTTATTTGTTAGGCTTTACATTTACGTTTTAATTTATATATGTGGATTAGAATATTCCACGACAGTATTAAAGTGTTAAAAGTTTATCATCTTAAATTCACTGTGATTTTCTAGGTGTTAAAGATCAGTGGAAAATAACGCATAGTTATTTGTGTCCCAGTTGTTCAGTTTAATGATAATTTTACCACCCGCTTCCTCACGTAAGAAGAGACGTTTTAGTTGACTACTTATTACACTAGGCACGACGGATAATTGACAGAATAGAATTTACGTTTGTCGTAGATTTTAGATAGGAGTATTAAGACTTGGGTTTGGTCCCTTCTGAATAGGTTGGAATGAGTGATAGACACAGTGTGAGCTGGTGAAAAAAAAAACAATAGAATTTCCCACACGTGAGATGATAGAATGTGATATAGAGGCTGTCTTTGAGAATCGAGATAATCTTCTCTCTCTCTCCTATCTTCTACGACCGCTTTTAAAGGCGTCAGACAGTCTAAACACAGATATATATATATATATATATTAATATATCTCTATCTACTCACGGGCACGCACATACACGTGACGACAGGTAAACACACAGACGTGGAAAAACTATAACAATGATTATACAGATAATTGGGATCGAGCTGACCAACGCACTGGTTTTTTTGTTTTTGTTCAAGAGAGATATTTTAATTATCATATCAAAATTTCTCACAACACCAAAAATTACATCAAGGAAAAACATATACAAATAGTCATAAAATTTAAGAAAATGCTACAAGGATGATAGCCCGTTAGAATCTTACTCTAGGTTTAGCCCACAGCCCCGTTAAGAGAACAGATGATGGCCCAAAGAGTTATAGATACGTAGGGTTTAGGCTAAGAGTTTTTCTTCTTTTCTCGTAAATGTATGCACAGAGTTGAATAATCTGATTTAGCCTAAGAAGTAAAGAAACTCTAGCAAATAGTAACAAATTCTGCAGGTTAAACAAAAAGAATTAAGACAGTAAATGGGTGACAATCTATAACTGCAAAATAACACTTTGATCTGCGTACACTCATTCATTCAGCCATGGCCATGGATACACAGTTATACTCACAACTTTGCTCGCTGCCTCTGGGAACATAATAAATTCTAGGACCTTCACACAGACCCGAAAATGCAGTCCTTGACCAAGAAATCCCCAGTTCCAAAAGACGTACTAAACTCTCAGGGAACGATTCCTTGGGTGTTCTAATTTTTTTCGAATGTCTGATTAAGTCACATAAAATATTGTCCAGGCACGAAAGTTAGCAGAGCACAATGTCATTAGCTTTGGTTTCTAGAATTTAAGGAATGTCAGATCGGTGTCTTCTTTCAGGCAGGTACTATATTTGGTCACCACAATACTAGTCACAATCTCTGTCGGAATGTTAATCTTGTAATATTCTCGCCGCCAGGCAGCATGTACATTTAAATTTGTGAAGCAATATGAACTGGCTCAAAAGCCCAATATATATTTCTAGTCTTTAGAAACCGTTAGTGGGATTGCTATTACTGTCTCTCTCTGATGGCTTATGCACTGTCAGATCTGTGTTACTTGAAACAAAACAAAAAAACCCCACGTGGTTAAAGATAGGAAATGTCTATGCTTCTCACAAATATGTCTCTCAGGCTACTAAACGCTGGCAAGTTGGGTACCACCGTTTCACTATATAAAAGAAAGAACACATATCAAATAATTTACATATATGTACTCAATATAACTTACATTTTAAATAGCAAGCCTACAGCTTGACTTATCTTTAAAACTTCCCGTAAAATAAGTTATATTAAATAAATCAAACATCCTGAATTAGAAAATACATACGTATTTCGTCAACACTCAATGATGTATCTAGCGTTATAAGTTTAGTTTTAAAATATTCTCGACTGAGTATTAGCCGTTAAATTTAATTCCTTATAGCTACTAGTTTTAGTAAGCTAAAGATATAATTTATTATGTATTTCCACTGTATGCGTCACTAGAAAATAATACAAACTATAAATTAAGCACTCTGGACACAGGACTAGTTTAGAATGAAATAGGCGATTAAACACTTAATCACTTCACAAAATACTAGATATAATATATATTACCTCACACAGAACTACAGGTAGTCGCACAACTTAAGAATTATATGCTGAATATTTATAGAAGTCTAGAAGTTCGACAAATTGTCGCAACAAACTAAGAAACTTCGCTTATACAGCTCTACTCTTCGCGAACCACCTGTCTACTGCGATATATAGAGAAAGAATGAAGATAAAGTTTCAAACTAGGTTTAATATCTGAAACAGACAAAGGATGAACTATCTCCCCCGCCCCGATCTCTCCCCCTTCTCATAACAGCTACGTTTAACTTAGAGGCGTGTCGTAACTGCCACCAGGGCGATTACGCATCTGCGTTGACAAACTGACCGGGAAAAGCGCGTGTCAGTTGCAAATCTCAGACAACCGTCTGCCGTGCCACGAGTAATCTCACCCTTCGTTTAACAAACTGACCGAGAAACGTGCGTGTCAATTGCAAATCTCAGACAACCGTCTGAAACTGCGACTATAAGGTGTAAATATTCGCTCCTACTTAAGCGTTCGGCCCGGAAAACCCGCGCGTGACAGGTGCAAATGTAGACAAAAGTCTGCTCTATGTCCAGCGAGACGAATTTTTTCGCACATTTACGTCTTACCTGCGCGACTGACATCTGATGCAATAAGGTTACTAGTCAGTATGAGAAAGAAAAACGATGATGGGAAAGAAATATATTTTTCGCAACGAGTGATGCGAAAAAAAAATACAGGAAAAACAAGTACGGAAAGATAATAAAATAAAAGGATGCGGGTGAGAGAATAGGAAGAAGATGTAGGTAATTTAATGATATAAAGACCTACGTGACAACGTTGTATTTCATTTTGTGTAATTTAAGTAAGTGACTGTTGTTTAAATACCATACAACGACCCACCGACGCCGACCCTCTAATAGCTATTTAGCGACATGCGATATTTGTTAAAGTGCGCGTATGGATAATTAAATAATAACTGACTGGTTAGGAATAGGCTAGAGACACCGTGTGTTTATATGTAGACATTTTATTAGTAGTAATTTTTTCATAATGTTTCTCTATTCTTAGGCATGACCTGATCAAACAGTGACCAGCGGTCTATATTTTGGTCTATTGTGGACTATTTTGGTCCTTTTTCTTTATCTACTAATTGATTAATGTTGTCCTCTTCTTGGCATTGCGCATCCCCAAGTTCAGTTGTGAACAGGAGTTGCCAAAGAGACACATAAACATTTCAAATAGTAAAGTTAAGTGGACTTACAAATACCCAGATATATTTTATTCAATTTTATCAGCACACTGTGGCGTACTACAAATAACCATAATATCTGACTTTTGACAGTCGTGGCAGCGGATTTATCCAGCAAGTTACCCTGTTTCAAAATCAGCACTAACCCCCCAGAGCCAGCCAATAGGATTTATCATCATAAATAACAGTTTTTAGCAACCAGATAAGAGCTAGGTAAGGTGCAAAACCAGGCGCTTAGGGTCATCACGGGGGCAATGAAATCAACGCCTATAGTGAAGATGGAGAAAATGGGGAGGATACAAGCACTGAGAGAACGCAGAGACACGAAAGTGCTAACACAGGCAGAAAAGTTCCTCTGTATGCCGAGCCATCCAATGAAGGACAGATTCCAAAACCTAGCAATGGGGCGACTGAAAAAAAAGCAGCTTTATCCACCAGGCCAAACGATTACGTAGACAAACCTCAGACCTGCCTGAAGTTAACAGCCCCCTAAAGTCTGTGCCAGAACAAACCCCTTGGAGAGAGGAGCATGGGCTACCAGTACACATCCACACAAAAGTGAAAGGAATATTCGACAGAGATGAACAGAACAGCGTGCAACGTAGGACAGTCATTCTCAGTTTCCTGGATGATGAATACCCACAGGACCTCTGGGTCCGAGTATACACGGATGGGTCAGCACAGAATGCAGTAAAGAATGGAGGAGCAGGAGTGTACATAGAATACCCAAACAACACTAGGGATACTGTCAGAGTACCAACGGGGAAATTCTGTAACAACTATGATGCAGAAGTCCAGGCAATCAAGGTGGCAACTGAGAAACTATTGAACACCAATCTCGGTCCACAGCCTGTAGTATTCCTGACAGATGCAAGATCAGCACTCCAAGCACTTCAGTCCAGAAAATTACCAGGCATACAAGCCCTACTTTCTGAACTGTGCAACCAGCGCAGGGTCGCCATGCAGTGGATACCGTCTCATTGTGGAATACCAGGAAACGAGAGAGCAGATGGACTGGCTAAAGAAGGTGCTGCAGACGAGCAACCGGATGTACCAGTTACATACCATCAGAAGAAAAAAATGATCAAATCTATCAGAAAGCCACCAACACCAACGCAGGATGATTACCAAGCTATGAACAGATCAGAACAAATAGTCATTCTACGCCTCAGAACAGGACACAACCGCCTCCACGGCCACATGTATACAAAATTCAAGATTGGCAATTCAGCCATATGTACGAACGAACGAACGAACTTTATTTTCGAAGGGTAAAGAATTGGGCGCGCAGGCCCGTCTAACATTCTGCCCTTCCACTCTCATTAATCTTGCATACTATATCCTTTCATTCCCACATGATGCTTTAAGCATTAATTTAAAGGCATGCAACATTATAAAGTTACCATAACAGCATTCATTTACAGTATGCAAGCATAATAAAAAAAAATGAGTAGGGTTGTTTTTTTTTTTTTTTAAACAAACAAGCTAGTAAATGGGGGAAAAAAGTAAAAATAAAATAAATAAAAATAAATAAATTCTGTATACCGACACTCACTCATGCGGTCAATCCGTCTACAATTAATCTGTACATGTACATGTGGACAGGCACCCCAGACTGCGGAGCACGTACTTCAAGATTGCCCCGAATATGATATATTGAGGCAAACCCACTGGCCCAGAGAAACAACACTGGAAGCAAAACTATATGGACCTCTGTATGAACTACAAAAAACAGTGAAGTTTATACAAGAAACAACATTGCAGATATAGACAATATAGTTCAAGCGAACGAAAGAAGAAGAAGAAGAAGCAACCAGATGTTTCCCTATACTAGAAGGATTTGCTACTGTTTAATGTGAACACCAGATCTTGTTTTTTTCTCTACATTAACTATTCGAGGTGACATTAGTTTATCCAGGAATCAACCACCATATTAGGCGTTCCCCCTTATAAAATTTAATTATTCGAGGAGGGACTGGGCCCAATTTGGAAGATAAAAACACTGGAATATATATATATATATATATATATATATATATATATATATATATATATATATATATATATATATATATATATATATATATATATATATATACTCAAAAATGGTATGTCCAAGAGCTTTGTTCAACAAGAGTAGGTAAGAAGAGCGAGTGAGTGGCCACGTATGTCAGAAAGAGTGAATATTTTCTTTGGTTACAGGAAAAATTGTGTTATCTGAGTCTGCTTAAATCTTGTTTATTTTACTGGATAGATTTAGTAGGAACTAGGTTCTTTCTTTACTGTCTATTCTGTAACATAGTTTTAACCTTTGGGGTTATTAACCTGTTGGGTTCTTTTCTTCTCAAGGAGGGGAGGGCACATGTATTCTGTTATTTTTCTATGTATGAATTCTGATTTTATTGGACCTTTCTTTAGATATTCGATGTTGTAACGTTTAATGATAATAAACAACAAAAGAACTAAACTTTGTGTGTTGGTCAGACCCATACCCAATTTACCATAGTTTTTCACGTTTGTGTGTCTTGTTGTCACATAATTGTGTTTGTGTGTTGTAGTTAAACTTATATTGCTAGATATAGGGAGGTGCAAGATTGTCTTATACTAAATTATAGTCGTATAGATAGGCTGGACTAGAGAAACCACTCATTCCAGAGACAGATCTTCTCCTTAAACTATTCACTCGTGAAATCTATTCTCACACCTTTACTTCTCACGTACTATCACCATCCACTCTACTCTCTACTCAGGGGGGACCATAAATTATTTTCAAACCAAACCTATCTAAAATTTACGACAACATGCACCTTCTCCACATTGTTCTAATAGCTGTGGTTTCTTCCTTAGTTTCTCATGTTTACCACAGGGCTTCTTAAACTTGTTAGTGCTGTGGACACCTTTGATTGTCCTTTGCAGGCTATGAACCCCTCTGATTGTCCATTGAAAGCTATGAACCCCTCTGATTGTCCATTGAAAGCTATGGATGCCTTCTTGGAAAAACTAATGTACATACAAGCATGACTAAAAGTGTTATATTTGAAGTTTTGGTTATGTACGCGGGCCCTCTAAAATCCATTCACGGAACCCTAATGAGGGGACCAAGTGCCACAGGTTATGAGTTCTGTTTCAGCACATGCATGATGTGTATCTTCCATAACGGATTAGTGGCCCCCATGGATCGAGTCGCAATAAAATTGATGTTCTATATCTCCTTGGTCCGTTCCTTTACTTGTTTGTAATTGTTCATCTTTCTCTGCCTGCAGGATGATTGAAAAGTCACGTGATCTGTTATGTCTTCACTCATATCCAGCTAATTGTTATGAAACAAACGTCAAAATAAAGACAATTAGCTGCAGTCTTTATAACATAAAATGTTATGTCACATTGAATTAACCACTCAACTTCAGATGCTGGTTATTCTACTCATAATGTCATAGCAGGCAGCTATTTTTGTCATCTCTTATAATATCAGTTTATTGTCTGTTTTTAGATTAGATTCTTCTTCTTTTTTTTTTTTTTGCAGTTAAAAACGCACCAACTTTTGTACGTGGTCAAATGGCAGTTATTGCCAATTGTTTAGACATTTGTTTCATGTATATCCAATATATAAAATTGAGGATATAAAAATGTAAAAACAGGAAGTGATTTCACAACCCTCCTGTGCTGTCACAAATGTCTCATCTCATTCAGCAGTATTCACTGCACGTTTTTCCGCCATTTCCTATATCGGTCGTTGATCATTTACAGCAAGGTTGTGGAGTCGGCCACAAACTTTCCGACTCTTGAAATCTTAAAAGTCCGACTCCGATTACAGTTTGTTACTAGTCGTATAGCATAAAATTGAGAGCAGGTGTCCGGACATTTTTGACCGACTGTCCGACTCCACAGACCTGGTTTACATGACAGCTTTAGTTTACCACCGACTGTGCGACTCCACAGACCTGGTTTACATCACAGCTTTAGTTCACCACCGACTGTCCGACTCCACAACCCTGGTTTACATCACAGCTTTATTTCACCACCGACTCCACAACCCTGGTTTACATCACAGCTTTATTTCACCACCGACTCCACAACCCTGGTTTACATCACAGCTTAAGTTCACCACCGACTGTCTGACTCCACAGCCCTGGTTTACATCACAGCCACCTCCGAAATCGGCGAGTATCTGCCTGAAGGCGAGAGGACACCTGTCATTGTACAGGGGGAAAAAAAGGGATACTCACGTAGACATATTAACCGGAGATTTCGCCTCGAGTAATAGCGGGCGTACGAAAAACAAAAAAAAAACATCACAGCTTTAGTTCACTGCCGACTGTCCAATTCCACGCCCTGGTTTATATCATAGCTTTAGTTCACTCATTTCACTTTTCGCTCCCGACGGATCATGGAGCCACCACCACAGATGTACCCCCGGGAGGAAGACAGCACCAACACATTCATGTATTCTTGCAGCAGTACTGTCTTAGCAGTTTGTTTTACTTGATAAGATTGTCAGTCTCGTGCACAACGTAATAGTAGACACCTCATACGACATGCATGTGGGAGAGTAGTGGTTGTGATATTTATTTGTCTGGTCAGAGACCCCTAGAAGTTACACGTGGCAGAGCGTTAGTAACACACACCTTCTTTGTCTTGAGAGTTCCCTCTTTATCAGTGCCACCGTTTTTGTTCTTCGTATGTTGAAATGACTTCTTGTTTTCTATATCTCTGTTTCTATCTTTGGCAGGTTGTAATTATGTTTAAAAGTAGCAGTTTCGCCTCGTTTAGGCGTGGTGTGCCTCATTCAGTGGAGATACAGCTTCCATCGGTTATATTAGCACGTGTGTACAATAGTTTTGCAGTTGCTGTTCTGGCATTTTGTTGCATCATTTGAATTCTCCCATTCTGGCTTTGACTCTCCTGTGTTCCGTCATCTCAATTGATTTTCGTTCCTCAAAAGCTGTTCCTGTAATTGTGTGTGTGTTGAGTCTGTACCCGGAACATCTTGATATCTTTTCTCTGACTGTTTGCTCAGACCACTTTTATCCTCATCTCTGAGCGGCACACAGTTGCGTCATTGATTCCCGTTTTAACCATTTTTTCCCCAGCATGTCTGGGTCGGGATTTCAGTAAACCTCAACTTTATCGCGCCTGTTTATCACTCTCTTTATTTCTGTCTTTGTTGTTTTCGCGTATTGGCTTTATTTATTTAAGAGTACACGTTGCTACATGCAAGTACACTCAAGCCCTCACTCACTAATCCTCTCTCGCTTGCACGCGCTTGCTCATGGGACTGCCGTTTTTATATCCCGGCTCCCTTGATTCTGCTTGAATAAGCGATGTCAGATCACATATATCTTGTTTTCAACTTGACGTGAGCATATAAGATTCCACGATGTCATAGATTTATGTAAGCTGAATCTGTAATGTTTCCGCCTGTGGCCGTGAGGGAGAGAGAAATGACAATGTGTGGGAATGTCTGAGTATAGCTGTGTGAGTCATTTATGACGATGTGTGGGTACGTCTGAGTATAGCTGTGTGGGTCATTTATGACCATGTGTGGGAATGTCTGAGCATAACTGTGTGTCATATCTGACCATGTGTGGGAATGCCTAAGCATAGCTGTGTGAGCCATATCTGACCATGTGTAGTGTGACAGAATGGGGAGACCCCTTTCGATCTCAGTTTCACTCCGGCAGTAATCGGTGCATTTGTGGTACTGATTTTATTGCGTGCTTTCAGTTGTCGTACGTTCTTTCTTTCTATACTATGTAGCAGATAGTTTATATTTTCAAGTATTCTCTCACTACGTTCAGTATATTGTTTCTTGTTATCTGACACTCCTTGTGGATGATAAACTTCTCACATTTGCAAGGAGAGGTAGAGATAATATTACGAGAGGCAGGTTGGTAAAATTCCCTTGTACCAAGCTTGGCCGTGGCAGATTAACATGTACATCGCCCAGCGCTATCTGCCTAATCGCCGATAAGACGGATGCGCGCATCACCAAAGCTGGGAATATGGGCAGACAACTGATGGACAGACACCGATAAGATATTAATTTCTGATAAAGTAATGAATTAATACTTTTGACACACGTCATATGAGGTTATCGACATGTTTGCGAGTCTGTACGCAAGGCATCGCATGTCTTATTACCATATATGGTAATAAGTAAATAAATTAAGGCTGCTGTAAAACTGGTAAGGAATATAAGTATATAAACCAATAAAACGGTATTGAATCAGTTTTACAAATAAGGGTTCACATGAAACAAGGGACGTTTCAGGTTTTACCCTTCGTCAGCCACAAACAGGTGACAAAGACAAGAATTACATATAGGTACTACAAATACTTCCATAATTTCCTGTAGTCTAGTATAAAATGCTTCTTTCACAGACTCTTCTTTGTCATTAGTTGGTGCATAACATTGGATGCCATTTACATTTATTTTCTTTTTAGCTGTTTTAAAAGAAGCTGTTATTATTCTGGAGCCAACGGCTTCCCATTCAATGAGTGCTTTCTGTGCTTCTTTAGATAACATAAGAGCTACCCCTTCACTGTGGTGTGAACTTTCGTCTTCATGTCCCGAGGACAGCACCAATTCACCTGTGATGAGTTTCTTCCTGTCTACCCCCTTCCACTTTGTTTCACACAGTCACAGAACATAGATTTTATATTCCCTCATCTCTGCTGCTACTTGTGCCACTTTCCCTTGTTCGTTTAATGTCCGAACATTCCAGGTGCCAAATCTGGGAGTTCTCCTAGAAGAAAGAAGGTTAGTCAGCAACACAGACTCCTTTCGGCTTTCTCTGTGTTGCGTCATACGCCTCCCTGTGAGAGGACCTTCCCCTTTCTTGGATGGCTCTGTTTTATTTTCTTTATTTGACTTGTCCATGTTTGTTGAAGTTTTTGTGGTTTAAATTTTTTACAGGATGGGGTAACTGGCCCCATGCCCAACCCTCATTAGTTGCTTTCTACGACATGCTTGGCAGGGAACAGTGTTACTATTCTTTGCTACAAAAATCAAGAGGAGCTTTCATTGCATTGGGAAATATATGGAGATCAAGAGAAATTGGATCCAACACGAAAATAAGAATCTTCAACTCAAATGTGAAGTCAGTCCTATTGTATGGCTCTGAGACATGAAGAACAACAAAGACAACTACCAAAAAGCTACAGACTTTCATAAATGGGTGCTTGCGTAGAATAGAGGGATTAAAATGGTATGACAAGGTTACCTTTGATTCGATCAGATTCACGCCTGATCGTACTTACCATCTTTTCCTCCTAGATGTTTGTTCCCTTTATATACTCATATATGGTAATACGTGACCTTTTGCTTTACGCCACCTTATTTCACTTGGAATATTTTGAGTCTTCTTCTTCTTTGATCCTTAGCTGCCGACCGTCAAAGCAGTCAGTGGCCATCACGCCTAGTGGCGTCATGTAGGGCAACAACAAATTGATTCCACTTTGCTCGGTCGGTGGCCATCCTTCGTACAGTGTCCCAACTCTGGTTCATTCTTTGCATCTCAGCCTCCACAGTCCTCCGACAGGTTGTTGTTGGTCGGCCTCTCTTTCGTTTTCCTTCAGGGGTCCAAAGCATAGCTGTTCTTGTGAAAGTACCACACCATTACCCGCCTGTTTGAAAATGATTGGACTGAAGCGTTTATTTAACTTCATAACAAACAGATGCGTGGGAGACTGGGAATATAACGTGACACGTTTCAGTATTATTCGACTGTGAAGATCGCTTGCCAAGATACCAGACCTTGCTAGAGTGAAGCCTAGAATTCAGAATTCCTTCTTAACATACCGGACACCTTTTGGAGAATTTTGGTCAGACTTTCATAGCCCTAGAAATCTCTTTCATGTTAAATAAGGAAACTGAAGGACCAAACACGGAGTCAGAGAGGGAACCTATTAAATTAACGACACCCCAGATGCGTGTAAGAGGCCGATTCAAGTCTCTTTTATTCATCTGAGCAAAAAGTCCGTGAGCCAGGATTGGCGTAAGTTGTCGTTTTACATTCTATATTTTCATTACTAACATGTGAACTAACATATATGTATATTGCCATGTGAATTTTAATATTTGAAAATCGCTAGTGGATATACCAGTCATTTGAGGCTGGCGACCTCAGCCTATAGAATGATGATTCATGAACCACCACTGCACGGGCTGGCGATTGCTTTATTGCTAGTTTCTTAATTAGAACTACAAGCAGAAAGTAGTCCCATTTTATGCGGAGCAGGGAGGGAAAGGTGAAAGGAATGATCTACATTTTAATTATAAATACTTACAATTTCAATCAGTGTAAATGTCCATATAAACATATTCACTTTAAAATTAATGGACGTTTCAAACTTTTCAAATCAGTGTAAACATAAATGAAAACATATTCAATTTATATTGTGAACACTTTTCAATCAGTGGAGATGTAAATGTAAAAATATTTTATCTGTACTATTCACCTTTTCATTTAAATGTAATGTAAAGCTAAAGCTATTCAATTTAAATGTAAAGAAAGTTTTATCCCGAGGGATTAAATTTAATTCTCATCGAGGATAAATTCTTAGATAAAATGGGATGGTAGAATTGAAGAAGGGGGGCACATAACTATGTGTCGGAAAACGCCGTGCTCAGAAGAGCGTTTGTCTCTATTCTATTACCACAGTTATTGGTGGTACCAGCAGACAGTACTATCTCTGGAACCAAGTGAAGGTGGAAGTGGACTGACGTTGTGCGAGACGCCATCATAAGAGGGTCTTATAGACAGACGCAGGACCAGCTTGGCCGTTACTCCTTGACGTTCTAGGAATGTGCGTCGCCTTTAACTGCGAGCAGGAATCAAATAGATTACATCTTCATACAACAAAGATAGAGGTCAGGTATATCATCTACAAAGACACTCCCAGGAGCAGATTGTGATTCAGATCATGAGCTACTAATTGCAGATTTGAAGTTAAAATTGAAAAAAGTGACGAAAGGTGCTCGACCTCTCCATCACGATGTAAGCGCCATACCACCTGAATATAACACAGAAGTACAAAACAAATTCGAAGCACTGATGGCTGTACAAGAGGATATGACACCGGATGAGCTAGCCACACATGTGAGAGATATTCTCATCACATCAGCAGAAAACATGATCCCTAGAAAAGTGCATAAGAAGCAGATATACATCATGGAGGAAACATTGAGGCTCATAGAGGAAAGAAGAAAATCAAAGCAAACAGGGGTAGAACGGAACAGTGACAAATACAAAAACTGCACAAGAAACATCAGGAGAGAGATTAGGAAAGACAAGCAACAGTACATAACGAACACCTGCAATAGAATAAAAGAGCTGCAATTTCATGGAAAAGATGGGGATATGTTTAAGGAAATCAGAACGCTAACAGATTATTTTAGACCATCATTATATGTAATCAATGATAAAAATGGTAACATATTAACAGAAAGTAAGGATATATTGGAGAGATGGAAGGAGTACTGTAGAGAAATGTATGAAGATGGTACAAAGACCCCAGACATGACTATTGAAAGTGAAGAGAGAGAGAGCCAGAACGTTTATTAGATGAAGTACGTGCAGCAATCAAAAGCCTGAAGAAAGGGAAATCACCAGGATGCGATGATATACCAACTGAACTAATCCAAGCAGGAGGAGAGGCCAGTGTCCTCGTTTATCATGCACTATGTGTGGAGATCTGGAACAATGCAATCTGGCCCAAAGCATGGAAAAGATCTGTGTATATCCCTCTCCCAAAGAAAGGCAATTTAAAACTGTATACCAACTATCGTACTATTGCTTTAATAAGTCATGCCAGCAAAATCCTCTTGCGGATTATCATGAAGAGGATAGAAAGAAAGTTAGTACATGAAGTACAGGCGGGTTTTAGACAAGGCAGAGGTACGAGAGATCACATTTTAAATGTGAGAAACATCCGCGAGAAATGCAGAGAATACAACGTAGATCTTCGTGCCTGTTTTGTAGATTACACCAAGGCCTTCGACTGCGTACAACATCAGAAATTGTGGAACATCATGAGAAACATGGGGTTTCCGGCGCATTTGATCCATCTAATTGAAACACTATACCATGAACAACAAGCAGCTGTCAGAGTAGAGGGGGAAACATCAGGATGGTTTGGGGTGAAAAGGAGAGTAAGACAAGGTTGCATCCTCTCTCCATACTTGTTTAACATCTATGCAGAAAATATAATGAGAAACGTTCGGAGTGACCAAGAATGTGAACATTGCGATCCATTCAAAATTGGTGGAAATGCGATCCCAGAACTCAGCTACGCAGATGACACAGTTATTCTTTCAAACAGTGCCAAGGGACTAGAACAGTTAATCCTGTCTGTCAAAAGACACAGTGAGGATCAGAACCTTTTTTTGAACACACAAAAGAAATAAAAAAAAACAAATATAATGTCCACAGACAAAACAAGATGCCAACCAAAAATTACCAT
Organism: Oreohelix idahoensis; assembly: GCA_024509875.1. NCBI lineage: Eukaryota > Metazoa > Mollusca > Gastropoda > Stylommatophora > Oreohelicidae > Oreohelix > Oreohelix idahoensis. The sequence continues at coordinate 577,362 of JAMPIV010006857.1, forward strand.
CAATGATGAGGAAATTGAAAATGTCACAAATTTTGAATATCTTGGCTCCATAATTAACAACAACGGAGACTGCTCAAAAGAGGTCAGAAGGAGATTGGCCATAGCAATGCAGAGGTTAAATAAAATGAAGAACCTATGGCATAACACCAGCAAATTAATAAAAGTAAAACTTCTGAGAACATGCATCTTTCCGGTAGCAACATATGGATGTGAATCATGGACCGTTTCTCAAACATTAAAGAAAAAAAATCGAATCTTTCGAAGCAAAGTGTTACAGAAAAATTCTCAGAATATCTTGGACCAAGAAGAAGAAAAATAGAGACATCCTACACGACCTGAACATCGAGGAAAACTGGCTCATAAACAATATCATGTCCCGGAAACTGAAATATTTTGGCCATATTAAACACCATGGTGGCTTAGAGAGAGCAGTGATGGAGGGTATGGTACCTGGAAGGCGAGGCAGGGGCAGACCAAGACGACGGTGGACACAGGACATTGAAGACACCTTGAACATGACATTGGAGGAGGCAGGAGGGCTGGCTAGAGATCGAGAGTCTTTCAGGCGGGCTGTGATGAGAGCGACGTTTTGCAAAGGAGATGCTACATGATGATTTGTAATGTTACAAATTTAACTTCAATTTAATCATTTTAAAGTTACTGCATGTTTGTCTCAGTCAATTTACTACACACACTCTAAACTGAGCTATACCAGAATAAGAATTCCACTGAGTAAATCAGGGGTGGGAGATTGAACGAGCTGAAATTAAAAAGTGCTTAATTCCTTCACAAAAGTTGTCGGCAGATTCTAGAATTAATGTGCTCAGCCAAAGCAGCATTGTTTTCGCTTGTCTGAATATCTTGTGATGAGTCCCTTTGTAATAGAAGTGTCATTACCCTTCTATCTACATCTCTGCCAAGAGTAATCTTGTGCGAAGGTAGAAACCTTTGAAGCCCATATTAGATACTCTTGAGTTTTGTCCACTAATGGACCACTACTGCAAAGCAGGGGAGGCAATACCGTCACATGTAGGAATGTCTGAGCATAGCTGTGTGTCGTACATTTCTATGTGTGGGTGTTCCCGGAGGTCTCAAGGGAGATACAGATAGAGCAGACCCACAGCACCCTCAGATATGTTGTAAACAGCGACTAACATGAGGTTGTGTTTGAGGTTCACAACCTCATGTGCAAAAGTAATTGCTGCAGAAACCACAGCTACATGAGTACACGAATGCTTTGGGGCAGGCTTCCTGCAAGGGGACCAGCGGCAGATGTGTCTCCATACTCCGCAGGGAACGAAAGAGATGAGACGATGGTATGTCATGTTACTTTCAACACTCTTTAGCTCCACAAGGAGCAGAGGCTTTCTCAGTCACACGCCTTCAGGTCTTCCTCATCATTTGTCACGTGTCTCTGGTTCTCTTCTCCTGGTTTTTTTTTTTTTTTTGTATTCCTGTTTACCCTCTGTAGACGTGTGTTAATTTCCTTTTATTAATTTGTTTTATCTGCAAACACGTATTGTCTCTTCTCGCCCCCCTTCTGTTAGAGTGGGTACAGCAGGTGCTTGGCTTTATACTATAGAGAAAATCTAGACACCCGTGCAATGCCTCTTGGGACTTTGTTTTAGTATTATTGTTTGTTATATGACCTAGAAATAATCCACAGTTACGTAACTGAAAACAATAAATATTGTCAGTGTTTGGTAAGGGAAGTAGGTCTGTTGTGCTGTCTCGCCTCTTAATATTTATGTACGTGTCCTAGTAATTAATAATTGAAGCATACATGTGTGTATTTTCTTGTCAGATTTGTTTTTCTATATATTAGTTGAGCTGTCCGACCATTACAAACTACATTATAACTACGCAGATATTCATTCTTAATAAGAAAACAGGAACTAGTTGAGGCAAACCGTGGGTGTCACGCCTTCGTCGGGCTTAAGTCATTTTTGTTTTTTTCCAACTTGTGTTTGTGATAGATGATAAATAAACAAACAACACACAAAGGTATGATCAGGCACTCAGTGGGAAAATAAAGAAGTAGAAGATCAGACAACAGAAAAACAACAGAAGTGATAGGCTTACCGGGATCGAACCAGGACCTTCCGAACGGCACCCACCGCCTAGCCACGGAAGCGAATCTTCACTATCCACTCTGCCAGCTAAGCATTACAAAAATAATGCTTCACCGACAGAGATCTAGCACGAACTCCCACGTGACCCGGATATGTACCATAGGACGACCCAGTCTAATTATAGACGCAATCACTGCTACAGTTTCACTATTAAACAGTATAGGCCAGATTACACAAGACAAAGGCCTTAATACCGTGTCTAGTAAATGATAGAAGAATGAGAATAAATAAAGGACAGAATGTAGGTTTCTGGTATTTTTATAAACGTATAAACATATAAGGAGGGGAAACCCGAGGCCTGTAAACAGTAAATAAATAAACAAACAACACACAAAGGTATGATCAGGCACTCAGTGGCTAGGCGGTGGGTGCCGTTCGGAAGGTCCTGGTTCGATCCCGGTAAGCCTATCACTTTTGTTGTTTTTCTGTTGTCTGGTCTTCCACTTCTTTATTTTCCCACTGAGTGCCTAATCATACCTTTGTGTGTTGTTTGTTTATTTATTTACTGTTTACAGGCCTCAGGTTTCCCCTCCTTATATGTTTATACATTTGTGATAGATGCAGTACCTAAAATTACAATTTATTTTGTAATTTATGTAGTTTTTGCAATTCCTATATACAAATTACAGTTTTGGATTTTCGGAGTCAGGTCGATACTTCATCAATTTTTAACCCCCCTCCCCCCTTAAAAAAAATGTGTAATGGTGAGTTGTGAAACCACACATTGCGCACAGTAGGGACGTGCGTTCCTGCCATTAGTTAGGGACATTCCAAGGCAGTTATATATCTGGTAAATACGCGGCGGGTGAATAGGGTTAAAAAGGAGTAGTCGTCTGATTTGATTGTACAATGTGTAGTAAAATCTGTGAGAACAAACGCTAAATTCCATAGAATTGTACTCCCAATGCTAATATATAGACCCAGCCCGTTTGTGTCTGACTGGCTTCTTCCCATATGCCAGCAGCACGCTAAAATTTGTATACCGAAGTAAGGCCTAAACGATTTGCCATGCGATACCATGACTGGCGTTTGGACCCCCTTTTTCTCGACACGCGTTCTGGACGATATATACACACACGCAATGTGACGTGGCGCCGTTAGGTCTGCAGGCATAAGGTAGTTTAAAATAAAAAGAAAAATTAAGGTTAACGTCCGATTTTTTTGAAAATGCAGGATAAGGTAGTTTAAAATAAAAGGAAAAATTAAGGTTAACGTCCGATAAGGAGTGTCACGGTTCGTGTTTACCAATTTAAAATTGAAGCATTGTAGGAAATAAAAAGATACTAGGAATTGGAAAGACATACAAGAATAAATATGTACTGACTGTGTAATAGATAACAGCAGGATTAATAAGTATGTATGAGTATTTAAAACTATTAAGAAATAAAGAAGTTGGACAGAAGACAGATAGACTTGAAAATCTTTCTCAGTTTCGCCCGTAGGTAGGTGGGGTAAAAGGGGAAGGAGTCCTTAATTTGAATATTTGAGGTCAGTTTTATTTGAAAAGGAACGCTATTCACGAAACAGTCTCTGATTTGCTGTAGTGTAATAGACTAACGGTTGTATAAAACCAATTAGTAGTTGGTATTAGGGGCCACTTGTTAACTAAAATTGATACACTAAGGACGTTGTTGTTATAGACAAGGCAAGAGTACTGTCTTGGTTGCTAATTCTGCATAGCAGCTATCTGGATTTGTTACCATATATCGCCCTATTCAACAACTTGGTGTATAAAATTTCTTTAATTGCGGTAATTATGAAAACCTTTATATTAACATTTATATTGTCATTTGTATCATGTATGCATTATCGACTCTGTATGAACCTAAAAGGGGAAACATTTATCTGGAGGGAAGCTAACATCAAAAACTCTGTGTTGTTTCACAGCGTTGGTAGGAAACAGTATTAACCTGGTGTAGAAAAGCCAGGCAGGCTCTCTGCCATATGGGGAGAAAAGAAAATTAAATATGATAAAAAAAATGTTGTGTTATGACATAAGACCAGGAAGATCACTGGCCGTCTTCTTCAGCAAGTCACCGTGATTGTACATGACTTGATAGTATTAATGTAAAATGTTTCCTTTATCAAGGAAAATGTCAAACGGTGGTTTGAAAGTCATTTATCCAGAAGGGGGTACCAACCAAATTGAGAACGTTAACTAATTGTTTAGTTACCATACTGATGTCTGATGATATTGAACATGTTAGGGTAGAGAAAGAGAGAGATTATTAGATGCTGAGTGGGACATATTTGTATTGTTCCAGAGTTTCATCTACGAGTGACAGTGAGCCCAGGTGATCTAACACCTGTCCCTAAGTTCTGCAGTGAGGCCTAACTACTGAGTGCCTACACAGTGATTTACCTATAGAAGCAGAATCGTGTCTTGGCAGTGGAGGCTGGCGTTTTATACATACTTCAACCAGCCTGGTTCCAGAGACCTCAGATAAGTCTTGTCTGGGAAATTGATATCACAAACACTCCACTCTCTCAGTTTTCACAAAAGATAGTGTATCAGACAGTGAGGAACAAAAACGTTCAATAAACTTGTACCCTTTTCTAGGAGCAAGAGATACTTGACATTTTCCCAGCTTGAAACATATAAGTAATTGTGGGATAACACCGACTCAAGGACAGTTGTAAAATAATTGGTTGTAAATAATTTCATTATCATGTTGAGTTGATTATTCCTGTGTCAGAAGAATAACTAGATACAGGAAAATAAATTAAAAAAAAAAATAAGTTACATTCCAAACTTTACCCAGTGACTTGTTTAATCATTGTTTATTAGTAATAGGTGTAGTTGTTGTCCTGTTCATACACTTCATCACATTGCATATACCCTAGACACTTGCTAGACAACCTACACACACCAATACACTTCAGTAGGGGAAGATATATAATCGGGTGAGGTCGTGGTGGAAGCAGACAAGTACCCTGTAAACTTATTTGTATTTAATAAACCTCAGGGACTTGCATAGCTGACCTCACACCAGATACCATTAATATAATATTGAAACCAATAATAACAATCAATTCACCACACAATGAAAGAACTAAACTGGTAGACGGTTGAAATGATTTTGCTTACTTCGATACCCATTAGTGCCAGACATTGTGCGTGCTACTTCACTTGCAATAACCTATTTACTTCTCACAGTGATTTATTCCAGATTTGAAACGATTCGCACAATGATCTTTAATCAGGTACATTCTGCCTTTTAACTTCGAAGTACAGTTTTAGAAGATTCGGAAGTGAAGAAATAGAAAAAAAGCTAGCGACGGCGTGCACTTGTACGTATGAGATCTGATTAGGGGCCCATTCTCTCTCACTCTTTCTCTTATCTCCCTAGCAGTCATCGGTTTACTCAGATAAAAAATAAATTGCCAGTGTGAGGATATTTAATATTAGAAAGACTTCCATTTCTAGAAATACCAGGTCCGTGTACGGTCATTGATCGTCTAGAAGTTCCGACGCATCTTCTATCCGAGCTATTCTAGGGTTATAAATTGGTTGTACTAGAGGTATTGCCTTTTAATTAACACGTTGAGTATCATATTGTTAGGATTAGCGTAGTTATTAAATTGAATAATGCTTTGAAACGTCTGCATTTGCCGGAGACCTGTCTGCAGCGCACACGAATGATTGCACTTTGTTGCTCCTTCATTTTTTCCCACCAAGTGTGAAGTGAATAATTCTTCTTCTTCTTCTTCGTTCGCCCTGAAAAGGACGGTGGTTGCGTTGTGTCTGTTTACAACGTAGCTGTGATATCTGCACCTTTCGGTCGACACATCCGACTTCTGCACGGCATTTTTTAGGACCGGGTTTGCCTTCCCATTGCGATCCATGCTCGCTCAGCCAGCCTGCATTGCTGCATACTGTTTCCAGGACCACCACGTGGAGGTGGAGCACGGTCTTGACCAGCTCTGGTTCGCTGGTCCTGACGCAGGCAGTCAAGCTATGAGTCGCTGACTGCGGTCTCTATTGCTGCGTCTTGAGGTCCCAAGTGAATAATTCAAGTTAGCATCATCATCGTCATCAGCTGCTATCTCCACATCGAAGGTCGGCTGCAATGGAGAAGGTTGATGGTGAGGATGTTAACTTGAATTCCTCACTTCAAACATGGTTTGGGTTGATGGGGGGTGGGGGGGGGGGGGGGGGGGGAAAGAAGAAATAAAATACAAGTTAGCAGGTATATTTTAAATTTAAAAAAGAAGTACTGTCATTGTCATGATTTGATTTCTTTTTCGCTGCGTATAGAGGATGGGGTGTTAAGTCATATTTTGTTAGTAGGAGTTAAGTGTTAAAGATTTGTATGTATGGGTCGGTTTTTTGTACACACGTTAGTTAGCACGCTTGAGTGATGAGATGATTTTTTTTTTTTTTTTTAGTTGGGGACTTTATGCTCGGTAATTTTTGAACACAGCTCAACTGAGTGGTTGCTAGTTTGTTTTTTTAAAAATAGGAAAATAGGATAAAGAAAGTTTTCGAATGTTCTTAGTGATATTTTAGGGAAGAGACGGTTGAGCTGAGATATAGTCTCACGCGGTTAGTTCGTGCATGAGTAATTTTTACTGAGCTGTTCTGAGAAGTTGTAATCTCGTGACAGTGTGTGACTGGCTGGGCTCCGGGATGGTCGTTCCATCTCGCGAGTGCGTTCCAGGGTATTTTTGTGACAGAGAATTTGTGATATTGAAGATATTTCGAGGCCAGGAATTGTATGGGCCATTATATATATTCACATTTCTTATGATGGATTTTTTGAAGATAGTTGGATTATTTAAGGGAATGTTCTTTCTCCCAGGAGATTTAGTATCCAAGTCAGAGAGTATGTTGGCTCAGGCTATATTGCTGTGAACTGCGAGGTATGCAGTTCCTTTGATGAATATTTTTGCTGTGTTATCTAGGATTGTGAGCTGCTGTGTTCTGCAGCCTATATACTTGGGATTTTTTTGTACCTGTAACTGAGTTGTACGGATTTACGTACCTGATGCCTGATGATGTACTATGGGCTGTTATCTATGATTATATCTTTTTGGATTATGCACGCTGTTATGGACTTATTTACATGATGCCTCATGATTATGCTGTGAACCATTTTTCTATGATGTCTGCGTGACTGTGCTGTCAATAAACTGTATAACGTTACAGCGGGTTTCAATATTTCCTGACCTCTACGTTCCTGTGGTGTGTGATCGCAGTGTGTAGTATGAAAGGACCTAGGACATTCACGTATATGGATATACATCTTTACACACTTGTCAGCCATCTGTAAGCCCGACCGCAGCTGATTGTTATTGTCAGCAGACTATTTTGTCTTCTTGCCTCCGTCATTGATCTGACGCATATCCCACCACTGACATCTACATAAGGATTTATATCTTTACATAAAGTGTTGGCCTGTGTGGCCTACTGAAGAAGATGTTAAAGCAAATAAACTTTAACATGGGGCCAACACTGCCGCTACCCCTCCTTGCAGGAAGCAACACTAAGGTTTTAACATGTTTGCGCTGCTGTGGTTTCTGTAGCGATTTGTGTTACATGGTGAGGTTTCTAGCCCCAAGCACAAATTATATTAGTCGCCTATTACAGCTTGCTTGAGTAGCAGCAGTCTTATTACTTCCTCATCGCTATCATCCTCCAGCTCCACAAGGAACATCGACTTTCAACAAACTTCTACCAAGTCTTCCTGTCCTGTGCCATCAGCTCACGGTCTTTCCATCTCTTCTTCATCCACATAATGTTTGTCTCCAGTTCTTTTCTCCATGTGTTGTTTTGTCTTCCTTTAACTCTCTTACCATTTCTGTATTTCAGGCAAGGATGATTAAAAAGAAAGAAAAACAACAACCTGAAATTAAACAAAAGTTATTGCACATAAAGAAGTAAATACCGGTTTATGGAATGTTAGGTAAACTTTTGGAGTACTGACTGGGACGTTTACCTGTTAGAGTACTGAATGGGACGTTTACCTGTTAGAGTACTGAATGGGACTTTTACCTGTTAGAGTACTGAATGGGACTTTTATCTGTTAGAGCACTGAATGGGACGTATACCTATTAGAGCACTGAATGTGATGTTTACCTGTTAGAGCACTGAATGGGACGTTTACCTGTTAGAACACTGAATGTGATGATCACCAGAGTTGACCACCCTTCAGCACCACTAGGAGCATAGCAAACTTGTGTCAAATCTTCCAATCTCGTGACATCAGATCCATGTCTTCTTCATACCCTTCATATATGTCACCAGTTTACTTCTCCATGTGTTCTTTGGTCATCAGTCAGAGTACCGAATGTGATTAGTATCAGTCAGAGGTGTGTATTTGATTATGGTCAGATCATACTATCGAACGCCATAGTAATAGAGACAGATGCATTACTTAATGTAGTTGTGGTGGACATTTCTATTGCCAGTTCAAGCTTCGTTTTCACCTATGCGCATTCAGTCATTATTCTTTAGCTGCCCAAGGAACATATGTCTTCAACCAATTCTTGACCAGTGCGTCTGTCCTGTACCATCCCCTCAAGGACTTTCCATTTCTTATTGTGCATTCCTTCTTGTAATAGTAGCAGGAGTTTAGTAACCATAGCTGAGTAATAGCGGTGGTGGTAATAGTCGTAGTTGTTGTTTGTGTTGTCATTCCTGCTACTTCTTCTGTTGATGTAAGAGATAGTGAGGATAGAAACGGAGACATACATAGTTGTTGTTTGTGTTGTCATTCCTGTCGCTTCTTCTGTTGATGTAAGAGATAGTGAGGATAGAAACAGAGACATACATAATTGTCACGAAAGGGTGTTGATGTTATTGAAATCTAAAGTTATCCTGGACAAAAAGATGTATCAGATGATACCAGGATAGTGCCAGATAAGAGACTGGTCTTACAAGAAATACCTTCTTTTTTCTGAAAAAAGAATAAGGGTGTATTGACATTAAAGGTAGAATCAGCTATATAAACCTCCAGGTGTGATGAGAGTGGATGTCCTGAAAGTCTATTTGCTCCCTTTCACGATTCTCCCCTGATATTATGTGTTATTATTATTATTTATTATGGCTAATTATGCTAGGGGTACTAATTATGGTCTATCTATATATAATATGTATCAACAAAACTTGGAACTCAATTTAAATAATTTCAGCAAGTCTGGTGGTACATATTTACAATTTATTTAACCTATACCGTTTCTCTTTTTGGTTAGGTAAGTTAAAAGAAACTCAAATGTATTAAACAACATAAAATAAATAAACATAGAAACTTTAATTGTCAAACAGAATCCTGTACTTAAGTTTCTATTTTTCTACACAGATTAATATTATAATTCAATATAGTTTGTCACTAATGTTGAACTGTGAAGGTAGTAATAGATACATACTGTCCATAAGTAATCATCCTTCACTGTGTTTTTATTACTTTATATTTTATTTTCTAGTAGTATATGATGAATAGGATGACCAGTGGATTTGTGTTGCCACTTAACTTGTATTGTAGAAATCAATCACACTCCTGCCATGGACTAACACGTCTGTGAATTGCCAGGCAGTGGAAACTGGGAATCTGGCTCCAATGACTTCAAGAGCACTCGCTCCTCAGAGTCCAACAGAGATAGATGATTCATATACTTCTGGTAGTTTGCAGGATAAAACCTGGAATACAAATAATCACAACCCCTGTATGGTCCAGCACTATTCTGTCCTCACATACAATGGACATAATAAACAGTGTCAGACATTGTGCTAACATATGCACATGACAATTTACCTCACTACCACTCACAGCCAGTTCGCTGTGACTACAATTTCCTTATAAATCCTAAATTAGATCCCTTTGTCCATGATCTGCCTCCATACAATGATTTGGTCTAGTATAAAATACTAAGTAGTACCTTGATCGATTCATTACAACAATTCCTGTCATCCTTCCTTATGTTCCGGATAAGTGTGTCGTTCCTTTAATAAATACTCCTTTAAATACTTTATCAAGCTTTCAGTCGTACTTTGGTCATCATTCTCAATTATTCTATACATTTCACAAGGCTGGCTTTTGCCGCTAAAAGATTACACATGCTTGTATTTCAGCCTGCAGCACACTCGACCTGTAAGTTTCTTAACACATTCTACACACTTCCTAACGCACAAGTGGATTAATCACAGGAAAAAAAAAAATATATATATATATAATTAATCACAGAAAAAAAAATTATATATATATATATATATATATATATATATATATATATATATATATATATATATATATATATATATATATATATATATATATATATATATATATATATACTTACCCTCAGGCAAAACACACAAGCTGTTAATCGGCATCTAATGTCTGCTCTACAGATGCGGATGGCAAATGTACATGACGTTTACTCTTTTACCGCTTCTTCTGTTCAGCTGTGGTTTTTTAATTTTGTGACCTCAATTTAGCCAAGGGCAAGGTCTTATATACTAGCACATCCTCCGTATCGGATGGCATGGGGTAAGAGAAGTGTTAAAAATCTCAAAATGAGGCATAATTTTGCTCTCTGTTCAATTAGTAAAAATTAGTATTTCAAGTATCTTTCTTATTTATGGGGCGATTTTGGTCACCTAAAGCTTGAATTATACTGTGAATTATTCTGTATTGATCTATCTACTAATTGGTTAGTTTGCAAAATGCATTTTAATATATGCATGCTTTAACTAGTTAAATTTGGACTAACCTGATGTAACGAAGCCCTTTCACTCAATATTTCTATCTTACTAAAATACTATTCGAGAAAGTTTTCTACACCTACCTCAAATGTAACATTCCCGTTGTTGAATTATATAATCCTTCCCGGTGATACTTCTTTATTCTTTCCAAAATTAAATGGCATGTACCATCGGTACATACAAAATGGGCCTCTAAGTTCAAGCATAGTACGTTTCATAACACACACCAAGAAGGTCGCGTTTTCATTGGCTAGTGTATCAGACATTTTTTAACATATGGCGTGCGGTATGGTCAGATTTACTCCTAAGTATACAGAAAGCCGTGTTGTGAGACAGACTAAATCACGACAATAATACGCAGTTGTTGTTTGTGTTGTCGTTCCTGCCGCTTCTTCTGTTGGTGTAAGAGATAGTGAGGATAGAAACGGAGACATACATAATACGTAGTTGTTTGTGTTGTCGTTCCTGCCGCTTCTTCTGTTGGTGTATGAGATAGTGAGGATAAAAACGGAGACATACATAATACGTAGTTGTTGTTTGTGTTGTCGTTCCTGCCGCTTCTTCTGTTGATGTAAGAGATAGTGAGGATAGAAACGGAGACATACATAATACGTAGTTGTTGTTTGTGTTGTCGTTCCTGCCGCTTCTTCTGTTGATGTAAGAGATAGTGAGGATAGAAACGGAGACATACATAATACGTAGTTGTTGTTTGTGTTGTCGTTCCTGCCGCTTCTTCTGTTGGTGTAAGAGATAGTGAGGATAGAAACGGAGACATACATAATATGGATTTTTTTTTTAAAATGGCGTGAAATGAACGTGAACAGATTACCCGAGGGCTGGTTGAAAGCCGGTGTTCCTTAGGGGCTGAGAGGGGGAAAAAAAAATAATAATGAAGTATTGGTTATATTAGCCCATTGATGTTCCCGGCGATCTCTGAAGACACAAAGTCAGAATATAACTACCACATACTCAGGCATGTCGTACAGGGCGACAGATGTAAGGTTGTGCATGTGGCTGACAACCACATCATGTAAAACAAATAGCCACAGAAACCACCACTTCAAGAACATGTGACTGCTTGATGCAGGCTTCCTGCAAGGTGACCAGTTAAAGCAGTGTCGGCATACTCTGTAGGGAGCGTCAAATAGAATGATGATGATTATTAGTATTAGTTATTGTTATAATGTTAATATTAGTTATTGTTATAATGTTAGTATTAGTTATTGTTATAATGTTAGTATTAGTTATTGTTATAAAGTTAGTATTAGTTATTGTTATAATGTTAGTATTAGTTATTGTTATAATGTTAGTATTAGTTATTGTTATAATGTTAGTATTAGTTATTGTTATAATGTTAGTATTAGTTATTGTTATAATGTTAGTATTAGTTATTGTTATAAAGTTAGTATTAGTTATTGTTATAATGTTAGTATTAGTTATTGTTATAATGTTAGTATTAGTTATTGTTATAATGTTAGTATTAGTTATTGTTATAATGTTAGTATTAGTTATTGTTATAATGTTAGTATTAGTTATTGTTATAATGTTAGTATTAGTTATTGTTATAATGTTAGTATTAGTTATTGTTATAATGTTAGTATAAGTTATTGTTATAATGTTAGTATTAGTTATTGTTATAATGTTAGTATTAGTTATTGTTATAATGTTAGTATTAGAAGTGAGTGGTTGTTATTGTTGATGTGTTTGTACACACTGTTATTGCATGTGTGACAACTTGTCTTAAGACGAGTTAGAAGTATGGTATTATATCGATCAGGGCTGAGCAAGGAATGAGCTGGAAGCGAAGGGATGGTGAAGGAATCAGAAATCTCCATGTGAGCTTACTCTGCAGTGATCTAAATTGAGGAAGGAAATACAGAATGCACGTGGATTCTCTGTTCCTAGTACACGTGACTGAATTGATATTAGAGCTGTTTCCTTCTGAAGTATACCAGTAATGACCCGTGCCAGCAGCTGTCGGTCGTGCGTGACAACGATTCTAGAAAGCGTTCGAGGCGGGAGATGCGAAAATATTGACAGATCGACACAGTCAGCAGAAGTATTCCTCTCGCCTGTCGGTTCAGTACTGTTTGTGACGTCAAACAATACCCCGGGCATGCTTCAGCAGTCATTATTTCAGTCAGTTTAGAACGGAAAACTGTGAGTATTCTTGATGTCTGGTCGTTCAAGAGTGTGGCTCAGCCCCTCGTTTGCAAGACGCTGGATGCTTATGAAACGACGAATTTTTTAAAATAAATCTATGAGTATTTGATAAATGATTAAGAAGCAAGTTTCCAGAGAGAAGTCGGCGCTGGTGACAGACTACAACGCTGTGAATAGGGCAATAAGTGGTAGTCACTGGGAAGTCAATTTCCACTGGTGAAAAGTCTCCGCTTGTACACGTTAAATCTGCCTGGCAGTGGAAACTCAGCGGAAAGCCCAAGCAGTCATCAACCGTAAGTATTAAGTCAGATACTTAAGTCAGTGCGTGGTTGTCTTGTTTTTGAAGACATATTGATTTTTTTAAAAATTCGTCAGTGAATGAGTGAAGAACCGACTCGCATCAAAGAGAAATTGGACGTCATTCTAACTGTCGCAAGGTGATTTAGTTGTTGAATGACAACGTTAATTAAATGTGGGATAAATCCCCTATCCCCCCTATGGTAATGGCTGGTAAGTAAGAAGGCCTCCTTAGAACATCAAGAGTAACTGAGAGATTATAAATCCCCTCACTGAGAGTAAGAAGGTTTAAGCCGGTATTCTGATCTCCAGCGATAGGTTCACTGTGGGATCCCAAAAGATATAAACAGCCCCCACTTCCGGTTTAGCAGGAAGAAAACAATGATACACTTAAATACCCACAGCACAAAAATATGAAGATGTGATGAACTAAGATGTAAATGTATTTAACAACTTAATTACTCTCAAACTTGAGATTGGACGTGTGACAAATATGATAATACGTCTCAGTCCCACAAATAATTTATTCTGCACTCGGCACGTATTCTACTTGCTGATGAATAAAATAAGACATGCAAGTAGGATACAGTCTATGACACTATCACTTTTGGGTAACTACACTTGAAAGGGATATTGGGACTTTCTGGCCATTGGTGGTTGACTAGGCCAATGATACTCTGGCTTTGGTGAATGGCTTTGTTGCGCCTCAGCACTATCAGGCAGTTTGCGCTGAGTACTGTTGTGTACCTATGGCTGACTGGACCAATAAGTACGGCTGGCTTGATATGGTGAAAGACTTAAATGTCCTTAGAACCACTAAGACTTTTGGGACACCCCGTGACGTACGTGGATGCACAGTGGTCTGGGTAACAATCTATCTATTGAGAGGAGTAGGTAACCCCTTTCTCTCTCCCCGTTGACGACAGTAGTTCTTGCTTATGCACACACAAAAACATTCGTAATCCCTTGCCTAAAAGGTAGTTATTTTTAGTGATTGTATTGATAGTTTCAGCGTCTTGTAGTTATTCAATAAAGGTGTCCTACTTTTTAAAAATAGTGTCCTCCCTTGTCCTCTTTTTAAAAAAACCTGTAAGGCTATCGGCTAGTTTTATAATTCATTACCATTTAGCTCTTTACATAAATTTTGTTGATTTTGAAAAGGCTTTTGACAGCATACATAGGGACAGTTTATGGAAAATACTGAGGGCTTATGGAATTCCAAGCTGCATAGTGGCAATCATAAAAAGCCTCTATGCCAACTTTACGTGTAGTGTTGGGCAGAGCAACCTAACCTTCGAGGTGAAGACAGGAGTATGACAGGGATGCCCCTTATCAACCACTCTTTTTTTAACAGTCATAGACTGGGTGATGCGCCAGACAACAGAGGGCAGTCCAAGAGGAATAAGATGGACTACATTTTCTACATTGGAAGATCTGGAATATGCAGATGACATTGCACTGCTGGCACATTCACATCAACACATCCAGGAAAAAACGGATAGACTTAATAAATTTAGCCAGCAGGTGGGCTTGAACATCAATTTAAAGAAGTCTGAGGTCATGACGCTCAATGTGAGCAACCCTGAGCCCATATCAGTAAGGAATCAGCAATTGGTACAGACAGATACCTTCACATACCTAGGAAGCATAGTAACACCAGACGGTGGGGCAGGCAAAGACATCAACATCAGAATGAATAAGGCAAGAACAGCCTTCTTTAGCCTAAATAACATCTGGAAGTCCTCCCAATACAGCACAAGCACAAAATTAAGATTATACCAGAGTTGCGTGCTTTCTGTGCTTCTCTATGGTGCGGAATGCTGGAGAGTCACAGAGAAGGAAATGTCAAAATTGTCCTCTTTTCACACAACATGCCTAAGAAAAATTCACCGCATCTTTTGGCCGAATATCATCACCAACCAAGATCTGCTTACTCGTAGCAAGCAAGAGGACATGCACACCATCATAGCTGGCAGACGCTGGAGCTGGGTTGGTCATGTCCTCAGAAGAGACCCCGATGCCATCACAAGAACAGCTATGCTTTGGACCCCTGAAGGAAAGCGAAAAAGAGGCCGACCAAAAACAACTTGGCGGAGGACTGTGGAGGCTGAGATGCAAAGAATGAACCAGAGTTGGGGCACTGTACGAAGGATGGCCACCGACCGTGCAAAGTGGAATCAATTTGTTGTTGCCCTACAAGACGCCACTAGGCGTGATGGCCACTGACTGCTTTGACGGTCGGTGGTTAAGGATCGAAGAAGAGAAGAAGACCATTTAGCTCTACTATTACCATTTAGCTGTACCATTACCATTTAGCTGTACCATTACCATTTAGCTGTACCATTACCATTCCTGTCCTGTGCCATCCCGTCTAGGTCTTTCCATGCTTTCTTTACCCCTTCATTTATGTCTCCAGTACTTTTCTACGTGGTTTTTCGGTTTCCCTCAACCTCTATTACCCTAGGGATTACAGAATAAGTATCGCCTTATAAGGCTTTCAGGATTCATCAACATGTGATTATTTGATGTTTTTTTTTGTTTTTTTAACTTGAATTTTGTTTTATTTAGGATGGCGTAGCCGGCCCCGCGCCCAAATCTCCTTAATCGCCTTTTACCATAAGCGTGGTAGGTTACATTGCTACTATTCCTAATTCCTCTTTCGTACCCGGTTGAACTCGGCTACGGGGATACTTACATTATTTATATACATTTATGTGCATGTTGCGGTATTAATTCCTGCACGCGTTATGTTAACTTCCCTCTTCTGGGTTTGATGTGTGTTCTTGGCACCGCAAAAAAAAAAAAAATCAAATGATAAACCAATAAGTCTGTAACTTTGCCTTACATCAGCTAGTGTGAAATAACGACTAAAGCATTTCACTCATATTTAAATTAAGGTGACCAGCCGTCCGGATGTGCTCGGCTTTCGCGCCTAAACTGAGCGTCCGGCCGGATATTTTTAAAATGTTGAAATATTCGGCTTTTATGTCATTGGCTAAATTACTCACATGAAAGACACCATTTTTGAATAATCTTCATGGGAATCCGATTTCCGAGTACAGAATTAAGAATTTTTATCTCCACAAAATCGACGGATTGCGCAAATTGCCAACAACACTACCGTAAGTTGTCATGTTGTTGGATAGTTTATAATAGATTACTATCATATTTTAACCCAGGTTAAACGCTGTTTAAGTTTATTGGCATTTGTTAGGGGAAAATATAACAGACAAAACGGCATGAATAAGAACTTGGGGCTGGATTTAGTCACTTATAACTTCGTTGTCTATTGCAAATTACAAATAATATTAACCTTAGTTCGAACTGCTTTTATATTTATTTCAATTAGTTTATTATGACAAAATACACCAGTAGTAATGGGTTTGTTCAAATTAAAACTTCGTCTGTTGCATTTTACAAATAATCTTAACTTTAACATGGATTGTATCATTGATTAATGGCGTTATACTATATTTGTATTACAGATACCGCTCAAAATACCAAAACGGAAGTGTGTGTTCACGGATGAATTGAAAAAAAAATGTCAGTGCTTTTCCAGTGGTCGACAAGAGTAAGAAGCATAATGTCTTGTAGGCAGAGGCGGCACATTTGTATCGGTAGCAAATAAAGGTGCTGCTGATTTTAAAAAAACAAAACACATAGAAACAGAAAAGCACAAGAAATGGACTAAATATTTTGAACATTCGAGAAATGTCGAATTGCATTCAGAATTCTTGAGACTTGCACAATTTATTTTTGCATTCCTGGGCACACCGCCAATATTGAGAGACGTTTTTTTTACTTATGCTGGGTCAATGGACAAAAGAAATGAAGATTGTGAGTGTAGAATCCATTAAAGGCACTCTGCTTGTGCAGCACAATTTCAAGGAGCTCTCATGCTCGAATTTCTAAGCATTTTTAATACGTAGCCCAACTTTGCCGTGCTGAAGTCGGATGTGTCGACCGAAAGGCGCAGATATCGCAGCTGCGCTGTAAATGGACACAACGCAACCAACGTCCTTTTCAGGACGAACGAGGAAGAATAAGAAGAAACGTACATTTTCCGTGTTCTATTAAAAAAAACCACTATAGAATTGATGTTCAACTTTGAAATTTGTTTAAAAAAAAACTACCTGATGTAATGAATTTATGTTTTGCATTTAGTCTTATATTATCCATGACGTTACAAATATGTTGTTGTGAAGTCAATATCAATTCTGCATTCTTTAAAACCGTAAATTCCTTTGATCTTTTCCGAATCTTACAAGAAGCACGGCATAAAAATTAAATTTTACAGTATACTACGTCATAAATGTCAAAAGTAGGATCAGAGGCGTAGGAAACAGCTATAAGTAGTGATACATTTAAATCTGAAACGTGGGGGGGGGGGGGGGGGGGGGGGGGGGGGGGGGGGAGGGGCGGGGGAGGGGGGGTGGGGAGGGTGGGGGGGGGGGGATGTATTCAAAACTATATTGTATACGACACGGTAAACTTTACATGTAGACCTGCACTATTTCTTCTTGTTTTGAAGGAGCATAATTACATTGTTTTATGTTTTTGATATCTCAATTAAGTTACATTTATCTCAGTCCGTATCTGACGATTCCATTAGATTAACAACTGTTAATGGCTGGATAAACTGTAATCCATCACGTTGCCAGTATTCTTCTTCTTCTTCACGGAGCACATGATCTACACATTTCTTCCAGAATTGAAAATCTGTCTTTTTTAGGGTATCATGTGTAAGAACTTTCACGTCGCTCATTTTAAATGTGGTGTTCTGTGCTGCAACCTGTCCTTTGATTTTAGCTCAAAGTAACTCTATTGGGTTAAGATGCGAATGATAAGGTGGTAGTCGAAGATAGGTGTGACCATATGATTCAATTATTTTGTCAGCGCAATACACCTTAGTCTTCTTAGTCTGTTTCACAAGCTGTAACAATTCAGGTTTCAAATAGGTATTGTCGACATTGACATTTTCCTTTCGTAACCAAGTTCTTATTTCATCTTTTGTGCTTGAGGAAGTTGGTACTTTGTCTTCCTGAGCTACAACATTGTGATAGGATGCATTGTCCATTACAATACATGATGGTCTATCAAGAATGGGGAGAAGAGTTGTTTCTATCCAAGAACGAAAAATATGTCCATTCATTTCAGTGTGGTAGTCCCTACCATCTGTTGAAATTGCCTGGAACATTAGTTCTGCGTCATGGACAATTCCATTTTCACTGCTGCCAGCATCTTCTTCTTCTTCCGTCCTTAGCCACCGACCGTCAAAGCAGTCAGTGGCCATTACGCCTAGTGGCGTCTTAGGGCAACAGCAGACAGGTTTTCTTTGCCATTGTTTCCCATCACGCCTAGTGGCGTTGCTGCCAGCATGCGCAATTATAATTCGTTGTCCTTTGCTACTGGGAATTGTCCTTTTATGAACACTGTCAGAAGATTGCCATTCTTTCTCATGTGTATGGTGCGAATTAACCCATGTTTCGTCTAAATATACTATATCATATCCGTCCATCCTTCGTGCTCGTATCTGTCTAAGGAATTTGCTTCGGGCTGCAATTAAGTGTGGTTTTTCACATTAATACATTCCTGCCTGCAATAGATTTGCGAAACGTAAAACCGACGGACCTTACAACTTTCCAAAGAGTTGTTTTTGAGATATCAATATCACAATCCTTTAGCAGCTTCACTTTCAGTTTGCGGAGAGTGACAAGTTCATTTAACGAAAACATTTTGAAAATCTCACGTCGAATAACTTCTTCATCGAAGTTGTCAACTTTGTTTTCCTTCCTAGCCTGACATTTTTAGACTCAACATCATGTTGTATGCATCGACAAAAAGAAACTCTGTTAATACCAAGCGCAACCTGTGTTCTTCTATCAGGTCTAGTGATGTCGTGATATAAACTCCCCTTTTTAGCCTCCCTGCAGAAGTGTCTGTACAGCATTACAGTAACCTTCTTCATAGTTATAAATTTGCACTTCAAGTTTGAAATGTCCACCACTCTATCCATGGAATGGGAGGAAGCAGATCGTATTGTAGCAATAAAAGTTATCATATAGACTGTACTTATTTCAAATTTCAGATACTCTGAAACCTAAAAATAGAAATCTTTTATCAGACTAGATCTTTAATTAAAGAGCTCAGTGTTTCTAAATTAGATTCTCACATCCCCTGGGTTGCCAACCACAAATCTAAACATTGTTTTTGTTATCGACGTTATCGAATTAACATAGCTTTCCTAAACCTAATGTCCATGTACATGTAGTTATTTGTTTACGCCATATACACGTTCCCGAGACCCTCGCCTAAACAGAAATCGTGTAAGTGGAATATGGCTTTCTCATTTAAATACATGTAATGTAAGGTGGATGTCCTCCATCAATGCCGTACATTGTAATAATAATAAAAAACTAGATGTAATAAAAAAACAGTATAGCTAACACATACCGTTCATATTAATTCTTATACAGAAAACAACATTGACAAATTATTGAACATTGACAGAGGCAGAACCATTACCTTCTCCATGTTCATCAACTTTTAATTCAGTGAAGAGTAGGGTGGTGAGTCATCTGAATGAGAAGCAGGCTATGCTGCAATGAATTGTTTCCTGAAGATGTCAAGAGTTAAGTTTGTGACTCTTTTTACGGAGAATTTCTTGGTAGGGAACAGCACATTCCATAATTGTCCTCCTGTCAATAAAGCTCTTGTCCTTGTTAAAATCATCTTGTTTGAAGATCATAAGGCAAGATTCAAGAAGCATCCTTTAATCGTTTCACTGTAAGTTGGGGCGGCCTGGTGGTTGTTACTGGCTGGTACTAATTGCTGCTTCTTCTTTTTCCGTGGTGATCTTCTCCAGCGTCAACAACACTTCATTGCTCAGTTCTTCTTTCTGAGATTCAAGCAAATTTTCAATTTCATATTCGCCAACTCCGTTTTATCCAGCTCTTGAAGCCATTCATCCTTGATAACTGTGATACTATTGTCATCAACGCTAAAACCTTCAGTCATGTCAGAATTATGGGCTTAGTTTTTTCCACACACCTTTCATGCATCGCAGCGGAATTCACTCCGTACAGGCTTTGTTAGCGAAAGTGTGTCTTTAATAGTGAATGCCTTCCAAGAATCCCACAAAGAGACATTCAAATTGTCTTTATCCTGCTCTCGCGCCCTCGTTGGAGCACAGATAAAGTACTGTAGAAATGTCGAAATATCGGGCCTCGTAACTTCCAGTTTGGCACGTAAAGAAAACAAAAATTGGTACGCGTATGTTCGAATTCAAGTAAATGAAACGCGGTAAACAGAGAACTACCTGTACTTTAGTCCTGGGAAGGTCTGCCGAAATGTTTGATTGTCCGCTGAATCTGGACAACTACAGAAATGAAGAAACATTGGGAAGATTGAGTTACCGCGTAGTTCGATTTCTAAGGCCTCGCTTTTCATGCTGAGAAAAACGATTTAAAATCGTCTACCGGTTGCAAACCAACACGATCTAACATCGGAAAAGCTCAAATTCCGAAGATGCGAGTCCCGGTCTGTCCTTCAGGCGGTGTGTGCATTCGTTGATTGCGTGATCGTTTAATCATTCCGTTCGCTTGGGCCACCGTAAACACTGTACAGAAGGTGGCATGTTTATTCAGCCTTTGTCATTTTGGTGTAGCCTGTAGTTGAGTTTATTCCGGAATGAAAATATGGTGAGTGGAAGAGGAACGTCTATCGTTGTCCCCTATATAGTTAACACTGCTGCATTTTCTCTACACTTTTTTTCATCTCTCTATCCGTGTTTTAACATTTTAAGAACAGGTCAATAGATTCAAATACCTGAGCACATTAATAACGGATGGAAGATGCATCTCAGAAGCGAGAAGCAGAATAGCTCAGGCAAAAACAGCATTCTATAAAATGAAATGTATTTTATGCAACAATTCTTTGTCAGTGGAAGTAAGAAAGAGAGTTCTTCAGTGTTATCTAGAACCAGTCCTGACATATGGGAGAGATTTATGGACAATTAGTAAACAAGTAGGGAAGGCACTTGATGCCAGAGAGATGTGGTTTTACAGAAGAATGTTCAAAATACCATGGACAGCCAAAAAGAGTAATGATAATGTCCTGAAGGAGGCCAATGCGCAAAGTAAACTTATCTCACAAGTTAGAAAGAAGCAATGCACTTTTTTGTGGCGTGTTAGAAGAAGAGGAAAGTTGGAATATATCGCAACAAGATTGAAGGAAAAAGAGATAGGGGAAGATAAAGAGAGCAAATAAAGTTTGAACTTGTGGCATGGGAAGAAGTCAACAACAGAATTGATAAGAGAAGACAGGAAGTTGTGGAGAGACATGATCTCCTACGCCACTAGGCATGGTACTTGAAGAAGAATCCGTGTATTCGGTAATAGCTGTCTTACAGACTTCTTTTCGTGCAAGTAGTTGATGACTCCATTAAGGAAGAGTATTGAGTTACTAATACAGTTGACGCTTGTATCTTGTTGATACTGTAGCATTTTGTTATATTCTGTACTACTCTGTCCTGTCCTGTTCCCGGCGGTGTCTGAGGAGACAGTGACAGAACAGGACTCGCTTCTATCTCAGGCATATTGAAAGTGGCGACTGATGAGAGATTTGTCATGGGCTGGTTTCTTCATCACATCAAACTAATTGCTACAAAGACATTTTCTGAAAGATGACGGCAATGCGTTGGTGCAGGCTTCCAGCAAGGGAACCAGCTATATTGGCGGTCGTATGCTTCATATGGAAGGGGGGGGGGGGGGGTGATGATGTACTTGTCCGTGTAGGTTGTTCATTACTTTGCTGATTTTTTTTATTTCATGTTATTGTTTGTTGAATCGCGCTCGCTGGCTTTGCTGTGTCCCCCCAGCGCACGTGTAAACGCGCGCACACACACACAAGCAGGGGCAAGCAAACCCAGACAACGCCATTCACAGACCCCAACCATTAGCGCAATTACAGAGAATTCGGTATTTTAGATAGGCGCTATCTTCTCATGCTAGAAACCCAAGACGGGAAACGGCCGCACTTTCTATTTCTTATTGGCTGTATGAGATGAATAGATCTGAAGTGGGAGTCGTTGACTCGTCTGCATGATATTTTATATACTTGTATGTGGCGAATGAAGCGATCCCTTCGTATGTCTGGAAGGAAGATTCACAAAAGTACACTAATTTTCTTCTAGCTAAACGCTATTCAATTAGGACGTGTCTTTCAGTACCTGACGTCTTTCTGTCTGCGAGAAGAGCAGGGTAGTATCTGCTAAGGACATTCCGAGTTGTCTTTCTCAACATATATTTATTGTGGTATGGAAGTCTCTACCTGCTTAGACACAGATAACAGATCTGTTTATGAACGGGACAGTTTGCTTGCTGCGTGCTTTCATTGTTCATTGTTTTTTTCTTATCAAGTTGCATGCGCATCGATCTTGTCATTTCTGTTTATTTCCGTCGTGACAGTGCTCCCCCTGAAGCTTCAGTCTTGGTAGTTGCCTTCCATTTCCTATTTTTCCCTTTTATCGCTTTCCATGGTAGGTTTGTAAAAAGTGCTTCTAATGCCACTCCATCCGCCAGTCTGTCTATCCGTCCGTCAGTCATAACAATCAACTCAAGAACTGCTGGGCTAATTTTGAGAATGCTCTATTTAAGAATTGGGGAAACATGTGTTCACTAATTTCAGATTTGATCTAAGTCGAACAAGCATGAAGGACATGGAATGTCACGTATACAGCTCCGTATGTTGTCGATCAGAGTCATAACATTACTAGCAATAACCCGTCAAAATTGACAGGTTTTTAATTGCAGCCATCTTATCATTTTGATTCATAATACCGGTTGCAATACTTTCAATTAAAATTTTGCCGAATCCTCGACTTCCTTTTATTCTTAGAGTCGACGCCTGGGCCCGCTGATCAGTCTCGATCGTGAAATCAAACTGTTCATGCACACCTTCCTTTGCGCACTTTCTCAGAATGACGTCTTTATTATTTCTGTCCTCATCTACAGCCTGGGTTATTTGTTGCTGGCGTAAGTATATGTATATGCACATTGATGTGGTCTAACATGTCTTGTAAATGTTAATATACATCACATTAACACGGTCTAATATTTCATGTAAATGTTATGTACATCACATTGATATGGTTGTCACGAAAAGTTTGAGATGTTATAAAAATGAAAGCTATCCTGGACAAAAAGATGTATCAGATGATACCAGGATAGTGCCAGGTAAGAGACTGGTCTTACAAGAAATACCCCCCTTTCTGAAAAGAAATAGAATGTATTGACATCAAAGGTTAGAATCCAGCTGTATAGACCTCAGGGTGTTGAAAGGTATGTCCTGAAGATCTATTTGCCCCTTTCATAGATTCTTACTTACTTACTTAGTCGTTCCCCTTCTACCGTGAGGTGTAGAGGTTTGGAAGAGAGAGCGCCAGACTATTCTATCGGCTGTCTTCCTCCTGGCCTGGTTCCATTCTAGTCCTCGGTCCTTCAAAGATTGTCTAATGTTGTCCTCCCAGCGGACTCTGGGTCGTCCTCGGGGTCTGGATCCTTGGCTCTTTGTTTCCCATGCTTGTCGTGGTAGCCGATCTTCTCCCATTCTTTCATAGATTCTCCTTTGGTAATATGTGTTGTTTATGTTGACAAGTTGTTCTAGGGGTATATAATATAGTCTATCTATCAATCTAAATTAAATATCAAACAAACGTGAAACTTTAATTCAAATAATTCAGCAAGTCTGTTAATATACCTTGTATAAGTATTTACAATTTATGTACCTAACCCTATTCTCTTTTGGTTAGGTAACTTAGGACAACTCAAAGGCTTGAAATAAATAAGCTATTAAAGTTATTAAACATAATCTTGTATTGAGGTTTCTATTGTCTTCCACACTGATGAATAATTTTAAATTTAATTCAATGTAAATGATTTTGACGATGAAGGTATGGTGGATTCATAATGTCCTTAAATTCATCCTCCACTGAAATGTTAGTAATATATGTATGTTTTCTTTTGTGGTGATATCTTTTATTGAGCACGCTGATCAGTGGCTAGATAAGGCCACTTATCTTAAAATCCAGAAAATCCCACACTCTTCTGCCGTGGACGAACAACTCTGTGACTTGCCAGGCAGTGGAACAATGGTGGCTAGCTACATTGACATCCTGAGCCTTTGCACCTCAAAGTCCAAAACGAGTTATAGGAATCAGATACTTTGGGTCCTTTGCAGGATACAACGTTTCAGGATAAAACGGTTGCAGGACAAAACCCTCAGGCAAACCACACAGGCTGTTAATCGCTTCTATGGTCTGCGCAACAGATGCGGTTGGCAAAGGCAAAATATGATTACTGTTTACCGCTTCTTTCTAGACAGCTTGTGGTTTTGAATTTTTGATAGTGGCGTCAAATAACCTAGGGCAAGGCCTTTTATAGTCATGCATCCGGCGTCTGAGGTGACGGGGTAAGGAAAGGCGTAAAAATTCCCTAAATGAGACAAAATGTCTGCTCTCTGTTCAATGTTTAAAATCTAGTTTTTCAATTATCTTCCTTATTTATGGGACGATTTTGGTCATATAAAGATGGAATTATACTGTGAATTATTTTGTATCGATCTATCTATAAATTAGTTAGTTTGCACAATGCATTTAAATGTATGCATGCTTTAACTAGCTAAGTTTGACTTATCCTGATGTAACACAACTCGTTTATTCGATATTTCTATCTTACTACTCGTATAATATTATTCGATAAAGTGTTTACACCTACCTCTAAAGTAACATTCCCGTTGATGAATTACACAATCCTTTCCAGTGATACTTCTTTAGTTCTTATGGAATTAAATATTATTGTCCCATCGGTTACACAAAATAGCCTCTAGGTTTTAAGCATAGTACGTTTCCTACAACAATGATAATAAAGGTACGTTTTGATTGGTTATGGTATTAGAGAGTTCCCTACCTAATGGCGTGCGGTATGGTCAGATTTAGAAAACCGTGTTGTGAGACAGACGCAAATCACGACAACGGTCTAATATTTCTTGTAAATGTTAGTGTACATCACATTGACACTGTCTAATATTTCTTGTAAATGTTAATATCCATAACTTTGGGAGGGTCTACCATGTCTTGTCGGTGTTAATATACATCACATTGACAGGTCTAATATTTCTTGTAGGTGTTTATATACATCACTATTACAGGCTCTAATATTTCTTGTACGTGTTCATCAGTATCGACAGCGTCCATTAGTTTATATATGTGTGTGACCATTCATACAAAATTGACAGTCATACAACATTGACAGTTCCCAGTGCATTATTTCTTGTAGATGCAGATTCTAGCATCCAGGCTGTTTCACTAGACAGGATAGTGATCTTCACATGACATTTTCTGGCTTAGTTCGTGTATGAAAAAAGTCTTTAAAAATAGTTGAGATATTATTGAGTGAAAATTGATCTTACCAAATCTGTTCTTTCGATTGCCATTCCTTGCTCGGAAAATCTGCCCCAAACATTAACCTTGTAGATCCGCCCTCCTTCATTCTTTCACTGTCTCACGATTTGTATGGTTGAACTTATAATTATGACGATTTGTCAGAAACTCTGGATTATATAATCAATGTATGATGAATGTGCATGTATATACACACAGTACCTGCGGCACAGTGACCTTATAGAACATACCATTATCACGAGATTCCAGCTATTTTGTTGACATTTGTCATATAATTGTTCTGTCTTTTTCTGGCTGCGATCTCATATCTGTACAAACACACTTTCTACCTGGCGTCCATTATGCCTGTTAGATGATTGCTTTGTCCTGAGTATAGCTCGAGCATCGTTGTCTGTCACACAATTATTTTTCTTGCGTCACACGTAAAAAAAAAAAAACAAAACAAGATTAGATAATTTCATCGGCTATTGCTTAAGCACTGGGACTAGTAAACAAGAAACTGTAGTCCGAGCTGGACTTCTACATTTTCAGCAGTCGGACTTCACAACCCTGTTGTAATTATATTTCTTAAAGAGCGCCCGAGGGTTGCCTTTATGATGAACTGTGTAGTTCGTTGGTTGTATAGTGGCCAAGTGTAGCCACAAGTGATGGATATAATTGGAGGAGTTGGTTAGCACATTATTCTCCTTATGGTGAGACGCTGTTGTCACTTTAATTGTGTTCGGCTGTGGTCTTATCTATTGTCAAATCGCATCATTATGAGCATCCCCCTTCAACTCCACAAGAAGCATCGGCGTTCAACAAACAATTGCCAAGTCTTCCTGCCCCGTGCCATCAGCCCCAGATCTTCCTTATCATTTATGTCACCATTTTGTTTTAAATTTTTGTGGCTTGACTTTTCTACATAATAGGGTAACCGGTCCCATGCCCAACCATCGCTAGTCACCTCTTACGACATGCATGGTAGGTTGCGGTGTTACTATTCATTACTGCCCGTTCAGGCCCCGGTAACACTCGGGTTAATTCCTGTTCTGCTTAATATAACATTTTAACCACAGGATGACACGAATAGTCGAGTATAAAACTTGAACATTTCAGAAACATGACAGACAGCGCTGATTATTGATTGCCAAACGGTATGCTCAGTGCGGCTTGAAGTGCTTTCATATTATCTTTCTGTTAGCAAGAAACCCGTCAAGGCATGAAGACAAGAGAACTATGGTGTGCGATTTCTGTCTCATGTCTTGAGAACTGCGTGATTTCCCTTGTATTTAGTTTCTTCCTCTTCATTTCTTAATACTTAGTAGATGAGATGTTAGTCACCCTCAGTCGTTCTCTGCCATTTTGATGTTACGTGTCCGATTTGCGTTTGATGGAGATTCATCTAGCTTTCTTTTGTTTCTCAGTGTATTCTTGTGACCGCGCTGCTGTTATTGGTTACTGTGTGTTATCTCTCTAGGTGGCAGATGGCAGGCCTAGTGACGTAATTTAAGTATATAACTTCTCTCTTTATCTTCTTTCTTTTATCTTCCAAGTTATTTAGTTGATATCGTTACTGGCCATCTCCGCCAGAGGTGTAAATTCCTGGATGATACTCTAATCCTTTTCTTGTATACTTCAGGTTCGTTCAGTTCCTTCTTTGATGTTAATAGTGACTTCTTATAGCGGTAGTTTAAATGTACATGGCATACGATCAGCAACTCATAAAGATGGAATCAAATTCATTCTGTTCCTTCAAAAACTTGTAATAACTTAATACAACAATAAGTATAATGGGTCATTCAAATGATAGAGTTCTCATAGACGCCTGTACTGGGTCTTTGTACTTCAGGTTAACTCATACATGAATTCTATGTCTCGTAAACTTCCGTATTCCTCTTTAACTTATTCTTTTCTCCTGTAGACTTCCTTAGTCTTCCCAAAACCTGCTCCTATTTCCTCATATACCAATGCTCTTTATTAGCATTCCATACTTTATTTGTTACTTAAATATCTTCCTTGACGAACTGGTCAGACAGGTCTGTATAACTGTTCCTAGCAACAACATTCATCTCATGCATAAACAATTGTATGTACACCATTCTGATACTTACTAGTGAGAGAGCATATTTGAAATTCTTCTATAAAAGTCGACATTCACTTTTTCTTGATAATCATGTACAATACTGGACACTTCGAACCTTGTTCAATATGGCTCCTCTATAATATCTCACACCCGTGTGTTACCGGGGCCCGAAAGGGGAGCAAAGAATAGTAACACTGCACCCTACCACGCATGTCGTAAAAAGCGACTAAGGAGGGTATGGGCATGGGGCTGTTTACCCAATCCCGTAAAAACTTCGCACAGTGGGCTGATCACCTGCTTGCCAACCAATCTGATTACGGAAACAATGATAGATTGTTTGGTCTGTTTTTGTTCCACAAAGACGCCACTAGGCGTGGTGGAAACAGCGATAGATCGATCAATTTGTTGTTGCCCTAAGACGCCACTAGGCGTACTGGCCACATACTGCTTTGCCGGTTGATGGCTAAGGATGGAAGAAGAAGATAATATCTCTAGTTTCCTTCTTATGTTTACAGCCTCTTGGTTACTTTACACATAGTCGTTATAACCATCCGTTTTCTTGGTATATAGTCGTAAAGTTCTCGTAATGAACTGACAAATCGTGCTTCTGCAAGATTCTCCTGTAAACAAAATTCTACTCTGTGCAAAAATATAATCATAGTTCAATACTTACAAAAACAGCATAAGCGCTGATCTCCTTTCAGAAATACACATTAACTGTGAACTACAGAATCAAATACTATCTCCAGATAGAATTATACTGGCTAGTGATGGCTGGACGTCTAAACATTATTCACATAAACCCTATCTGTAAAACCACAGAAGGTTCATCTTGTCCGCACAGCGATCACACCTTCTTCCTGAAGCACAACTCAGGACTCACTGTCATCTAATGACCTCTGGTCATTTCGCATGGTGTGTTTCTCTCGCCACTCTTCTGATTCGCTGACCGAAATCTTTTTACTTAAATTTATTGGTCGAGCCTTTTTTTTTTCCTTGTTCTCGAACTTTCTATTTACAACTCAAGATAACCACTGACTATTAATCAACGTGAGCCGGTATTCTGAACCGTTGTCAGTTAGCAATACCATTATTTTCCTTCATTATTTTCTCTTGTGAGCTGTTCCAACTGTTTATCTCACTTTAACAATAGCATGAATAATGCTCGGGCAAACCCCACGTTGACATTCTTTCACTGTCTGTGTATTCTTACACTAGCTGTCTAAGCTAACTTGTCAATGTATTTTTACACTAGCTGTCTAAGCTAACTTGACAATGTATTTTTACACTAGCTAAGCTAACTTGTCAGTGGATTCTTACACTAGCTGTCTAAGCTAACTTGACAATGTATTTTTACACTAGCTAAGCTAACTTGTCAGTGGATTCTTACACTAGCTGTCTAAGCTAACTTGTCAATAGATCCTACACTAGCTGTCTAAGTTAACTTATGTTTCCTTCTTAGTATATTTTTCACCGGTTGTCTAAATCGGCTTATCTTTGGTTCTTATTGTACTTTTTCACAGGCTATCTAACCTAACAATTTTTTAAAATCGGTATGTTCTTTCACCTGCTGTCTAAACCAGCTTATCTTTGTTTGTAGTATTCATTCACCGGCTTCATTCAATCCAGCTTTTCTGTGTTGGTCATATTTTGTCAACGGCTGTCTAAACTAACTTATCTTTGTTTCTCTGTGTTATTTAATTGGCTGTCTAAACTATCTTTGTTTGTCTGTGTATTCTTTCATTGCTGTCTAAACTAACTTATCTCTGTTTCTCTGTGTATTATCTCACTGGCTGTCGAAACTATCTTTGTTTCTCTTTATTATTTCATTGGCTTAGGGTTACCATACGTCCTAATTTATGCGGACACGTCCTAATTTTCGGGGTAACAATTACTGTCCGCACACATTTTTGTGAATTCCCTGTTTTGTCCGCATTTCCAGTGATTGAACGTTTTTTCTTCACACTGGCGGTACTCCACGTAAAAATGGGAGATTTTCTCTATTGGTAACAGCGTAGCGTTAAATTTAGAATTCAGAAGTTGGCTACCCGACCAATTACATCGGCAATTGAGTAGCGTTTCCACTTCCGATATTACATTTTAACATCGCTTTACGATAACCCAAAAATCGACCAAAGAAATAAAAAAAATCGCCCAAAATAGCCCAAGTCGCCGATATCGAGGTTTTTCTTTTCAAAATTCAGAGGGGCAACGCTGGTATCCATCATTTCTTATTCTACTTTGACCTTTGACACAACTAACCTCAATCTACATCAATCAACTGAAATTTTCGTTTTATTCTTGTTGTTCATTGAGTAAGTAATACTATAATCTGAATGATTATACTTTTATTGAATTGCTGGCACGTGAAAAGTGGACCAAATTCTGGAAACAATCAAGAAATGTAGAGTTACTGAACTATTGCTCGTTACTCAATATTTTCTTGCTGTTCCAGGACATAATGATAATATTGACAGGCTTTTTTCTTTAATGGAAAGTCAGTGGACAAAGGACAGAAACCGATTCACTGTTGAATGTGTTAAAGGAATATTACAAGCTCAATACAATTGTAAGAATGTTTCATGTACAGAGTCCCATGAGTATTTAGTTGGAAATTCAGACTTACTTAAAAAAATAATGTCAAGTGAAAAGTACAATGTTAAAAACTGAAAATTTAGTGATGTTGAAAAAAAATTATGCTTGCTGGAAAAATTATTAAAACATGCATTTTATGAAGATTAAAATTAAAAAAAAAAATTAGTTGCTGTATTTCTATATAGTTTATCCTGACTCTTAACATAAATGTATTAAATTAGTGACATTATTGTGTCCGCCTTTATGTTCTCCTTTTTAAGTCAACAAATCAGAAAATGTCCTCCTTTAAAAAATAATAATATGGTCACCCTATATTGGCTGTCTAAACTAACTTATCTTTGTTTCTCTGTGTATTATTTCATTGGCTGCCTAAACTAATTTTTCTTTGTTTATTATTATATTATCTTACACTGTTCAAGAGATAAAGCTAATCTCTTGTTTTCTACTGTTTTTTTTCCATTTTTTAAAACAAGTCGTTTGTCTTTTTTCCCCGCTAATGTTGGTTCGACTTACGATAGAAGGCGTATTATAATTTGTGACAACATGAAATTTGGAAGAAAATGTTCTATAAAGCGATACAGTATCAGCAGTAAAAAGTATTGTTCCGAAATAAGCAGTTCTTGTTGAATCAGAGGTATTGAACATCTATATATGAGAACAAGCTCTAATGCCTGGCATACGTCTTAATGAGAGCAGTCGTGACTGTCAGAAGATTAAAGACCACGCAAAATGTGTTAGCTGATACGATTGGCCAACCTGTTTGGAACATGACATTTTGAAGCTTGAAGAATTACTTATAACTTCACACAGAACAAGATCCGATCCGCGTGCGTAGCTTGCACTGCGTGCTCTCGATCTGTTGACCTTTTTATGTGTCAGGTTATGATGACCAACAGTTAGATCTTATCCAATATCAAAAGTAAAAATGTACAGTATTATTAAAGGAAACGTAATCTGTTTTGACATTTCAAGGTAAGTTGATTGTTCATGAAAATTGATAATCATATTCTGGACTCAATTGTAACTTTTTGTGCCAGTGGCGTCTTAGTTGTTGGGGCATTGTTAAGATGTCGAACTTATGTCATTTTAGTTTCTAATACAGGGAATTACCTACCTACTGAATCTATTACTCTTTACACCTTTTTGTTTTTGGCTCGTTTCTGCTGTGTTCTGGTTTATCAGCGAGTCATTTCTGTTTCGATACGCATGACACGTATGGCTTGTGTCCATGACACGAATGACTTATGTCCATGACACGTATGGCTTATGTCCTTGACACAAATGGCTTATGTCCATGACACATATGGCTTATGATTCTTGGACATTGATCCCTGCGTCTTGTGTTAAAGTTGACCAGTGTAGACGTTACATTGTTTCCTGCGTCTTGTGTTAAAGTTGACTAGGTTGGACATTACATTGATCCCTGCGTCTTGTGTTAAAGTTGACTAGTGTAGACGTTACAGTGATCCCTGCGTCTTGTGTTAAAGTTGACTAGTGTAGACGTTACAGTGATCCCTGCGTCTTGTGTTAAAGTTGACTAGTGTAGACGTTACATTGATCAATGTGTCTTGTGTTAAAGTTGACTAGGTTGGACGTTACATTGATTCCTACGTCTTGTGTTAAAGTTGATTAGTGTAGATGTTACTTTGATCCCTGCGTCTTGTGTTAAAGTTGACTAGGTTTGACGTTACATTGATCCCTACGTCTTGTGTTAAAGTCGACTAGTGTAGACGTTACATTGATCCCCGCGTCTTGTGTTAAAGTTGACTAGGTTGGACGTTACATTGATCCCTACGTCTTGTGTTAATGTTGATTAGTGTAGACGTTACTTTGATCCCTGCGTCTTGTGTTAAAGTTGACTAGGTTGGACATTACATTGATCCCTACGTCTTGTGTTAAAGTTGACTAGTGTAGACGTTACATTGATCCCTGCGTCTTGTGTTAAAGTTGACTAGGTTGGACGTTACATTGATTCCTACGTCTTGTGTTAAAGTTGATTAGTGTAGATGTTACTTTGATCCCTGCGTCTTGTGTTAAAGTTGACTAGGTTTGACGTTACATTGATCCCTACGTCTTGTGTTAAAGTCGACTAGTGTAGACGTTACATTGATCCCCGCGTCTTGTGTTAAAGTTGACTAGGTTGGACGTTACATTGATCCCTACGTCTTGTGTTAAAGTTGATTAGTGTAGACGTTACTTTGATCCCTGCGTCTTGTGTTAAAGTTGACTAGGTTGGACGTTACATTGATCCCTACGTCTTGTGTTAAAGTTGACTAGTGTAGACGTTACATTGATCCCTGCGTCTTGTGTTAAAGTTGACTAGGTTGGACGTTACATTGATCCCTGCGTCTTGTGTTAAAGTTGACTAGTGTAGACGTTACATTGATCCCTGTGTCTTGTGTTAAAGTTGACTAGTGTAGACGTTACATTGATCCCTGCGTCTTGTGTTAAAGTTGACTAGTGTAGACGTTACATTGATCCCTACGTCTTGTGTTAAAGTTGACTAGTGTCGTGGTTGAGTTAAAGTGGTAGAGTATTTGTCGAGTTGGACAACAGTAGTGAAATCGACAAGGGATAGTGGATTGACAGAGTTATAGATTACACACACAGAAAGGTGTAAATAGGAGATGGACTTGAGACAACCTGGAAGAAGATTTACCAAAATGATCTCTCTCTCCAAGCCTCAACTCACTTATGTCTGTCTAAGCACCTCCTGCTCTCTCTCTTTTCTCTTATCATACATAGAGATTATAGTAAAGAGCTAAAAATACAAATATGGATGGAAAGGTCGTGAACAGCGCATTAATAAATGTGTAAAATTTATTAAAGACGAAAAGCATGAAAATAATGCATATCATCACAACAACATAAAATTACATCAATAATCAAACATTCATCAATAGTCATATACACCAACAACCACACACACAGATCACCATTCATAAAACCTGTAGAACACAAAGAGATAAATAATCGAGTGACAGTCCTTCGGTTTTCGGGGACCAGCTAAAGTAACTCCAGTAAGTGGTGTTTTCGTATATATCCTCCATCGGTGATGGAATTAACCTGAATAACATCACTGTATAGGCGCTATCGTTGGTGACCCCCCCTACTGGCGCGAGTTGGGCTGGAACTCTGTCCATAGATGGCTGCTCATACGTGCGAGGTTTTAAGTATCCAGGAAATACACCAGAAGAAGTCACTTGAGGACACAGAGACCCAGGCGCGCTTATCCGGCGCAAGGCTCCGCTTGGCTGTAAATCCTGTTTAAACTGGTTAGGCTGTGGTTTGCTGAGTGCCCCGTTTAGGCACAAAAAAGGCGGGTGATATGGAATTCTGCTATAGGCATGCTGAGCGGGTTTGATATTCTGGAAGCCGCAATGCTCTGGCTGGTAATCCAATAGGCGAGTAGAGAACTACTACTGCGTTTGGCGATTCCAGATTTAGCGTTGGCTCCGTTGCACTGCGTGAGCTTAACTTGGCGTTGACAAAAAGGGGTTTTGATTCAGGAACGGGGTTGACGATTCGTGACGCTAGCGGTATTCAGAACCCTCTAGATCGAAGAGAATATTTCGTTCTTCGCCTGACTGGAATCTGCTCTTGCGAGTCGGTCTCCCTGAAACTGAGACCCAAAAAGAGACACCCTTTTACTTCAAGCAAATAATAAATCACACTAACTTTATACAGAAAGTTTCGCTCCACTATGGGATTAAATTTATTGTAGTTATTGCTATGATAGTTTAGGGCTGTCTTTAACCATGTCTCCTGTTCCTTAAAAATATCAATTATCAACACGCGCCCGCATAGGCTTAATATCTTTTGCACACCCAGGTAGGTACCTGTCAGTAACTGTTCTGACATCAAAAATCTACTCCTCTTCTCCCAATCTCAACATACAGGAAACCTAACCTGTAGTTACAGTTAAATGAATATGCTTATTCATCTTACAACATTAAATGAATTTACATAAACAGATTACAGCATTTGACATTACACAAATAAATCGTATGTCCCCTTTGGGAAATATATTAGCATTTCCACAAAATAAGTACAAAGAAAATGCAATGTTCTTGCTATAATAATACAGTTGTGGCTAGATCATAAGATATAATTATATCTATGCCTGGTGACTGCTTTCCGTGAAAGTTATAGACTAGTGCCTAGCCACACAAGTAAGCATAAAATGATCCTCCCTTGCCACTAGAAATATCTATCAAAAGGAATAAGTGACTATCTCCTATAATCCAGAGTTATTACCTGCATCTCACTATTCAGTTTTAAAGTGAACAATCCACCCCTGACATTATCTTACAGAAATGACAGTTCATTTTTGCTGACTCTTAACCCAATGGTAAGCATTCGTGGACTGATTCTACGCCTAATATCTGTTATTGTAAGTTTAACATTTAACCCATGATAAACCCTAACAGTTTAAGCACCCTTACTAGGCCGTAGACAGCGCTACCTTATCACTGAATAAATTACTAGGAGAAGTCCTCAGAAATAAATTCACTTCCCTAACAGATATATATAAAAGCTAACATGAATCTAATATTATAATTATAAGATATGTCAACTCACCCCGAAAAATGACTAGGACATAGGCAAACACATTCTAGTACTGTGTTAAAGTTTGCCTTATCTCATGATGATCATCTACGGGCCAGGAAAATTTACGAATGTCTTTGTCTATTAAAAACCAGTCTACTCTTATAGATCACAAGGGACGCTCCCCCCGAACACCTGGCGTGCGTATTTCTACAGAAGTTCGGCGAAGAAGCTTCGAAAGACGTAATCTAGAGTAAGACAAAAGAAATCGTGCGAAAGTTCCCCAGGCCTCAAAGGGTACCAGCCGCTCGTCATGGTGGACAAGTAGATGCAGCCCGCAACGTCCCCGCGAAAAAAGCGACTCTATACAAAGACTGACCGCGGGTTTTTGTAACTCCGGCCCTGTTTCCCCTGTGAAGAGGTTACCCACTAGGTCATCATGCGAAGCCGTTCCCACAAAGTATAACCCATAGGACTCCTCACAAAATTTTAAATTGCTAAACAGGCTCTTTGTTTACTGTAATCTGAGAAACGACCGACGTTTTTTTCGACCGAGACAAAAAAACCGACTTTGGCTCGTTCTAACACGTGCCATCGTAACTGTAAAAAGCGGACCCGGAGAAATGTTCGATCGCTGTATGTTTGGTGACCGAACTAGAGGAGGTAGCCCCGCCCGTGACTTAAGAACCGTAACATGTTTCCTCGTGAATTGACTGGGTTGTTAAGAAGGGGAAACCCGTCCTTTGGCTCGTTTCTAAAACGTAGCGTTATACAAAGCTGACCCTTTAAGCGTCGCTAACCAAGTGGTCGAAAATTTTCCTCATAAAAAACAGGTGCGTTGACGTATCATTGAAATGTGTCTAGCCCTGACCGCAGCATCCCAGCGTAAACAACCTCGGGTGGGGTTGACAAGGTGAAAAATAAAAGAAAGAAGAATATGAAAGAAACGAAAATACAAAATGTCTCGGAAAACAGAACATTTAAAGGAGTAATCAAATTATGGACAAGATGGTAAAATAAATTATCTTTCACGTGACAAGTGCCCCCCCCTTTTAAAGTTCGAGGAATACGGACAAAAATGACAGTAATTTATCTTTTCCATCGTCTTTTGTTACCTGTCATTGGAGCATCCTATACTCATAACCCAAATACGTTTCCAATTTCTGTCTGTCTGTATGAGTAGCTCCGAGTTCATTTCTTTTCTTCCCTCTGTCTAATAGACGTTCAGCGAATGGGATTTTGCGAGGCCACTGAACACTGACATCATCTGTTTCCGTGTGAACATGACCTTCCTTCCCCAATTTGCTTTGTCTGTCCATGGTCCGGAAAATTATCCGCGCCTGTTGTGAGTTTCGGCCCCGCCTGAAACTTACTGGCCCACTGCATAGATAATCCGCCTGTTACATGCAGTGTAATCATTGTTGGACTCGGGCTGTTTAATTTCCGTTATGGGTTTACCTGTCGCGGACTTTGAATAACCCTGTATAGCTGCAGTCTATAGGACTTTTCGCGCGCGTGTAACCCTAGTGGGCAAATAAAGCCGTTCGTTGGCCGGAAGAAATGCTAGCATTTTTCTTCTGCCTCTCTCCACACCTACTCCCCTGTTTCGGGTGGGAGCATTGTTCAATCTTCAGACCTGTGCCGTCTAATTGTGGGTCTGGCGCTTTCCTTGCCTTGCCAGTCACACCTCTGGTTTGGTGAACTTATATGATCAAGTTGTTCTGTAACGTCCTGGTGGAGCCGACCACTTTTCTGTTCATCAGTGGGGTTGAGACCACTGGAATAATGCGATTTGAATGAGAAAAACTCTGCTGCCTGAAGCAAAGAGTAATCGATCGCATTCTGGGGTTTCTACTAAATCATAACAGATCTTCCGTAGCTTCTATCCGTGAAGATACAGATAGGTAATATCTGCGAGTTGCAGAGTTTGTTGAGTCGCTTTTCCCATTACTAGCATGACATGAGCCAAGGCTCTCAACAATGGCTCCTTGTACAGTAGTAAGGCAGCTTTTCTCACTGTCTTCTGCCCTGAGAAGTGTGAGAGACTCAAATGGAATACCAGGGATCCCTTCGCCTGGAACCCTGTGTCCATCATAAACGTCAACTTTGCCCTTCCCTGAGGAAGTTACTGGCGTCAGTTGAACTTTGTCCTGCAATGCGAGATCCACTTCCTGGTTGACAGGCCCCGCAGACTGCATGCAAAAGACTGGACGGTTTGAGATCCCGTTTGATCGCGAAGTGCCCAGAGAAAAAACTCTCGGTATGTGTTTTTCCAAAGTTCCTTGGAACGGTTTTGGAAAGTTTAACCCTTTTAAGCAGGCGACTTATTCTTGCACCTTTTAAGCTCAGGGTGATAAGAGGAGCGGCACCTCCTTTCTACGATCGTTGAGTTGGAGGGATGCGCCTCTGCATATGGTTTTTCGCTGTCCGGCCGGGAATCTAGCGAAATATAACGTGATAGGGTGTGGCTCCCTTTTCTCGACGTCACGTGTCGGTTAGGTGCTGCTCGGTCTGGAGCGTGAGAGGCTCGGGGTTCGCCGCTTGCCAGACGGGAACAATCCGTATTACAATGCTTGTTAGCACCTCTCTCACCTTTGAGCAGTTTCCATGCCTGGGAACGTTGCGTAATTTTCCCCGTGGCCTTAGGTCTGCTATCCCGACGTAAATTCTTTCCTTGTTCGGGCTTCGGATCCAAGTCCAAAGGAAAGTCAATTTTCTGGAGTTGGGGTTCGGTTTTAGCAGGCAAGTTTTCTTTCATGGGCGCAAGGTTTGCAGTGGCGTTGACCGTTACGGGCACAGTAGAAGGGGAAGTAGAGTGACTACATTTAGTATCTGTTTCCACCCTCCGAATTTGGCTATCCAGTTCATTCATTCTGATTTGGTGTAGCCTGCTCCTTTCTTGGCTTTCTCTGTCCCTTTCTTGGCGCTCTATTTCCCATTGCTTGTCCCGTTCTTGTTGCTCCATTTCCAATTTCTTGTCCCGTTCTTGTCTTTGCTTTTCCCTTTGCTTCTCATCTTCTATCACTTCTTCTACATACTGTCGGGTGAATGCTTCACTCTCCCCAGTTTGTTTACAGGACCATGCCAAGATTAAACGGCTGTCAAACCAATTGTCTACCTCGTATTGATCCTGCAGGCTTACTGCAAATTGTAGAAAGGGCTGGATTTCGCTATCCTTGTACTCCATGTACTTAGCTACCTCGAGGGCAATCCTATGCACTTTATCTAGATCGGCCATTATATCAGGGTGAGCAAACACTATAGAAGAATAGAACCTAGAGATCTTAGTTACCTAGTCCACTAGATGCTGATTAACTTAATAGTCAATAAAATCTAGGCTAGCCTGGGAACTTTAAAAACAAGAAAGTTTGTAGCTACTCTGATTGCGACAAGCAAAAACCCAAAAAACTCCAAAAAATGTAAGTGATGTAAAACTTACTATCACTTCACCCCAGTTCTGTCCGTACTAAGCTATTGAGAGGATTGGTTACTATCGTCCGAATGAACACCCTCCCTTGGTACAAATGCAAGCTAGTAACTGACTATCTGTAGCTTCTTATCTCAGATTAAAGAGCTACTCCTGAAAAAATATTAACCCTTAAAAAATTTTTTTTCTGACTTTTACAACAATA
The DNA here is from genome assembly GCA_024509875.1 of Oreohelix idahoensis. Lineage (NCBI taxonomy): Eukaryota > Metazoa > Mollusca > Gastropoda > Stylommatophora > Oreohelicidae > Oreohelix > Oreohelix idahoensis. The sequence goes on from JAMPIV010006857.1 coordinate 615,958, forward strand.
GTCGTCAGATTTGTCAACCAAAAACTCAGCATTGATACCATCAACCTTTACCAGCTGTCTCATGTGTAGCATAAACAATAAATGTAACTTAATATTTATGATTGCTGTGGAGAAAAAAACGCTGTTCCGACTTCCACCCAAAAGAAATAGTTCGATATGTCTAGGGGAAAGAAATTCCTATAATCTGCCGAACACTAAACTCTAAGAATCAAGATAGAATCTTGTGAGAGATTCCTACCAGACTGCAACCTCATCTGTTGCGATTGCTGCAGATGTAGTTCAAATTCCGCGGCGAGACCCCATTTGTCGTGGTTGATGGGTTCTAGAATCTCGGACGGGCTCCCATTTGTCGTGGTTGAGTTAAAGTGGTAGAGTATTTGTCGAGTTGGACAACAGTAGTGAAATCGACAAGGGATAGTGGATTGACAGAGTTATAGATTACACACACAGAAAGGTGTAAATAGGAGATGGACTTGAGACAACCTGGAAGAAGATTTACCAAAATGATCTCTCTCTCCAAGCCTCAACTCACTTATGTCTGTCTAAGCACCTCCTGCTCTCTCTCTTTTCTCTTATCATACATAGAGATTATAGTAAAGAGCTAAAAATACAAATATGGATGGAAAGGTCGTGAACAGCGCATTAATAAATGTGTAAAATTTATTAAAGACGAAAAGCATGAAAATAATGCATATCATCACAACAACATAAAATTACATCAATAATCAAACATTCATCAATAGTCATATACACCAACAACCACACACACAGATCACCATTCATAAAACCTGTAGAACACAAAGAGATAAATAATCGAGTGACAGTCCTTCGGTTTTCGGGGACCAGCTAAAGTAACTCCAGTAAGTGGTGTTTTCACGTGTATAAATCCCTCCATCGGTGATGGATATTAACCCTGAAATAACAGTCACTGTATATTGGCGGCTAATCGTCGGTGTTGGTGACTCCCCCCTACTGCGCGAGTTGGGGCTGGACTGCTGGTCCATAGTATGGTGCTGCTCATGACGGTGCGATGTTTTAAGTATCCAGGGAAGATTTACACCAGAATAAGGTCACTTGAGGACACAAGAACAGCTGTATGGGATACCCAGGCGCGCGCTTAAACCGGCGCAAGGCTCCGCTTGTCTGTAAATCCTGTTTAAAGAAACTGTTATGCCGTGGTTTGCTGCTGTGTGGAGTAAGTTGTGGTAATATTAAAAGCAAGACTTTACAAAGTATATAAGTTCTATGGGGGGGGGGAGGATTATAATATAATTCAAAGGAACGAAAAGTGTTATTAATCAAGGGGAGGGGATAATT